>CAUYUJ010015839.1:17500-80000 GCA_963575745.1 Prorocentrum cordatum
TGGCCCGAGACGGCCCAAGAGCCCCTAAAGATCGGCCCAAGATCGCCCAAGAGGGCTCCAAGATGATCCCAAACGGCGCCAGAGGGCTCCCAAGACGGCCCCAAGAGGACCCCAAGACATCCCCAAAGGCCTCCAAGACGCCGAAGATGGCCTCCAAGACGGCCTTGGAGCACAACAAGAGGGCCGCAGGTCGGCCCAGAGAGGCTCCCCAGGACGACTTCGGACGGCGTTAGACGGGCCAGGAATGGCCTAAGACGGCCAAAGAGGCCCCCCCGAAAAAACCTCCAAGGCCCCTAAGAGGCCCAAGGAGGCCCCCAAAATTCCTCCAAGATGCTTCCAGGAAATTACCCGGAGGCCGCAAGAGTGCCCCCAAAGGCTCCGAAGATGCCCCCTCCTTTTTCTACTCCTCCTGATCTTCCCCGCCGTCATCCCGCAAATGTTCCCCGAAGGGTTTCCACAACGGCTGGGGGAACACATGGTCCGATAGCTTGGCAGAGCTCTTCCAACGCTTGGCCACATGGGCAATTCCAAAAGGCAGGGGGCGGCGGTGTTTCGCCGTGGGCGTCTTCGATACTCCCTGACAATCAGGCCCCCACTCTCCGCCTCTCCTCCTCCTCCTCCTCCTCCTCCTCCTCCTCCTCCTCCTCCTCTTCATCCTCCTCCTCCCACCTCCCTGATGTAAGCAGAAAAAGCATCGGCAACGCTTCGGGTTGAGCCTGAAGGTGAGTTGCTGGCCCGCGCTGCACACATTTTCCAAGTCCGCTCCGCACGAAGCAAAAGTCAAAGGTTCTCCTCCTCCTGCACCCCCTCCTCCCTCCCCCTTCTCTCCCTCCCTCCTCTCTCCTCGTCCCTCGTCCTCATCCTTCGCCTCTTTCCTCCTCCCTTTTCCTCCCTCCTCCTTCTCCTTCTCCTCCTCTTTACTTTCTACCCATCCCTCCCTTTTCCACCACTTCCCTTGCAGCGGCGAGAAGGGGACGTCTTGTGTGAGACCTGAGCTCGCCTGACACCCCCTGAGGATACAATGGCGTAGCCAAAAAACAACCCATTGCGTGGGCAGCCAATCTGGAGTCCAACGTAACACAGTAAATTTCACAGCTTCACTGACCCATCGCTGAATTCGGTCAACGTCTCCACTGGTGACCGCAACGCCGCAGTGGCATCGCTGACGTGAGTGGAACCCAAGAGGGGCAGGAGTAAAGGAACAAGGAGCAGGAGGTGGCCGTGGGGTGATGCTGAAGTATGACGTTCAGGGGGATGGAGATCTAGGTCGGAGGCTTCCCGATCGCCCGATCGTCGAATGCTGAACGATCCGCGAGACACTCATAACGCCCTGCGTACGTGTCTCAAAGCGTCTGGGGGGGGGGCTTTTGGGGCCTCTTGAGAACCTCCTGGTGATTCGGCGAAACCCGCTTCGCACTCTTTTTTGTTAACGAGGGAAACCGGAGGTCACCAGACCTTGCTATGTATCGCGGATCCCACATGGGCCGTCCACTTTCCTCAAGCGGGCACGCGCGGAACGCATCTTTTCCACGCCGAATCGGACTTTACCTCGTTCTTCATCGAGCGGAAACTCGCCAGCCCTCTTCAAGTCGATTCCGGGGATACTTTGGATGGGAAAATATTCCCCCCCCCCTGAATCTGCTGGGGGGGTTGGGCACGTGCTGTCGGCACGGGTGGAGGGGGGGTTGAAGGAAGAAGAGGATGAGGAGGGGGAGGACGGAAGGGGCGGGATTGGGCAAGCTCAGTCGGGAGGTGAATCACCCCCCCTTGATAAACACTCATCCATAATAACCAGCTAAAAGAAAGCAATCGGCGATGCATCGGCGACGTCGGCGATGCATCGGCGACGTCCGCGTGAAGCAAAACGGGCTCCACATTGACCCGCATCGGCGATGCATCGTCGATGCGGCGCGATCCTCCGACCCCATCTACTCCGTCCCCATCAAGGAGGCCTAGAAATGCTGAAAGAGAGCCCTGGGCCTGCGCCCTTTCCGGGCGGGCGTGTCCCCCTGCAGACGGATTGGACGAACAATTAATAACAGTCATAGCATATTCGAAACATATACAACAAAAGTATTCGAACAATCGTCCCCATACTATTGTTTGACTATTTTTGAATATTTCTCCTGTGGAGGGACACGCCCGACTTAAAGCTAAAAGAGAATCCTCGGGGATGTTCTGACCCGGGTCAATCCAGACCCGGGTCAGTCAGGCCTTGCAGAATCCTGCAACATGCTGCGCCCACACCTGGGTCAATGCGAAGGATCCTGAAAGATCCTGCACGATCCTGCACCCAAGCCCGGGTCATTGCAACCTTGGCCCTGCAGGATCCTGCAGGATCCGGCGCTCTGGCTGACCCCCGTTTGCATTGGCCCACGTCTCTTGAGCTCCTCCTCCCCCTCCTCCTCCTTCCCCTCCCCCTCCTCCTCCTCCTCCCCCTCCTCCTCCCCCTCCTCCTCCTTCTCCTCCTCCTCGTTCTCCTCCTCCTCCTGCTCCCCCTCCTCCTCCTTCTCCTCCTCGTCCTCCTCCTCCTCGAGCCCCGAAGCCCTGGGCCTGCGAGCTCTCCGAGAAGCGAGCGCCCACCCGGCCCCCGGAGGAGCGCGGGGGGCCGCGAGGGAAGGGGGGGCGGCCTGCCAGCACGCCCCCGCGGCAGTGCGCCAGCGCGGCGTCCGGGAGGTCCAACGACAGGGCGCCCGTGGTGCGGTGGTGGTAGACCAGGCGGAGCGGCGCCTGCCAGGGAGCCACGTGCGAACCCTACGCCTGGTTCCTGAGTCAGCGCGGATCCAGCGCGGATCCGAAACATCCGCGCGGCCCTCCGGGTTGTTTTTTGTTTGTGTCGTCCTTCGTTCCCCTCACGAGGGCATCAGCGAACGCTCTAAGCTGCTTACTCTGGGTTTCTTAATATGCGTGGGGGGTACTCCCCCTCCGACGGGGGTCAACCTCGCCTCGTCGTCGCGGCGCGACGGGGGTCGGAGCGCCTTTGGCGCGCGGCGGCTGCCCGCGACGGGGGTCGATGTGGGGCTGTCAGCGGGGGTGACGCCCCCCCGACGCTTATCAAGAAACTCGGAGTACCCCTACCCCCCCACGATTTCTGAGGGAGGGTGGGTGAACTTCGTTCGGGAGCTCCCGAGCGAAGTGAACCCCACCCTCCCCCTCAGCTCCTGAGCGAAGTGAACCCCACCCTCCCCCTCAGAAGTCGTGGGGGGTAGGGGTAGGGTTCGCATGTGGCGCCCTACCTGCGGGGTGGGCCAAAAAGCAAACGGCACCACCCCACCTACGGCAAGTTCGTGTCGTGTCGACCCCGGCGCTGGCTCCCGACACCGCGGGTACCGTTCCACCTTGAACGATCGGCCGTTTCCGAAACGTCAGCTCGTCTGGCATCGACCGACTCTGGGTCGCCGGCGTTCAACGTTGAACGCCGGCGGCGGGGTCGGCGCCGGTCGACACGACGCGCAGCTACCGTACGGCCCCACGGGCCGCCCCTCGGCGCATACCGAGAGTGCCAGCTTGGGTTTTTGCATGGTGTGCGCCACGGCGCCCGAGGGGCCGCAGCGCAGCATGGAAGGCCGCAGGCGGGGTGGTGTCTCGCTTGTTTTTCGGTCGACGACGGTCGCGAAGCGAGCTCGGGTGGTTTACGACGCCCGACGAGCCAACTCTGCTCGGCTGCGGACCTTCGGCCAGCGCCCTGCGAGAATAGTGGCAAGACATATGGCTCCATTGGGGTGCGTGGCCTCCTGGCAAGGTTACCCGAGGCCTCTCAAACAGTGGCTGGCGAAGTGCTCACACGGGCAGCGAAACCAATTTTCGGCGGTGGACAAACCTCCCTTTAGTAAACCTCCCCTTAGTGAAAACGGCCCCTGGACCGACGGACCTGGACCCGCAAAAATGACGGCCGCGACGCCCTCTCGCGAACCGAAAACGGCCCAATTCACTCATCGACGTGTGAGGGCAGGAGGTCTATCCACCCCCGAAACTGAAGCCCCTTATGCAGACACATCCGATGGCTACTGTGCACCATCCCCCCAACGGGGGGCCCCCGCGCGCGCCTCGGGCGCTCACTGACCCGCGTCGATGCAAACGTGGGTCAGTCAGGCTTTGCAGGCTCCTCAGGGGGCCACAGGCGAACCCCACCCCCACCCCCCACGATTTCTGAGGGGGAGGGTGGGGCTCACTTCGTTCGGGAGCTCCCGAGCGAAGTGAACCCCACCCTCCCCCTCAGGAAATCGTGGGGGGTGGGGGTGGGGTTCGCCTGCAAGCTGTGGCCCCCTAATCCTGCAGGATCCCGCGCCCAAGCCCGGGTTGATGCGACCTTGGCCCTGGAGGATCCTGCAGGACCCGGCGCTCTGGCTGACTCGGGGCGCGCAGACATGGATTGGCGATCCGTGGCTTTGGCGCGCGCGGTCGCCGAAAATCCATGGATCGGGGGAGGTGCCCTCCCCGAACTGCGGCCGGTGCCGCCTCCTTCGGCGGCGGAACTCCGCGATCTCCTATGGAGACGGGGCCCGTTGCTATAATTCACGCCCCCTTGGTACATGTCTGCGATCTCGCCGGACTGCTGGGGGCACCGCGCGCGCCTCGGGGACTCACGGACTGACCCACGTCGATGCAGGCCCGGCTCAGCCAGGCCCTGCAGGGTCCCACAGGATCCTGCACCCGAGCCAAGATCGGTGCGATGCGCACATCGCACTGATAACGGTTTTGTTTGGGAATTGTGGCTGGCCGCCGAGTTTCGCACCAATGAGAACACCCTTTCAATCATCCCTGTTCTCACCGCCAAATGACCTATGTAAGTCCCACGTTAAAGTTGGGTATACAAGATCAATGCGACCTTGGTCCTGCAGGATCCTGCAGGGTCCGGCGCTCAGGCTGACCTCCGTTGGCATAGACTTAGGTCGAACGTGTCCCCCCGCAGGCGGATTTTGGACGACGAATACCAAAACATGCGCAAAACAATGTCCCAAACTAGTTCTTTGTGTTAAATATGATAAAGTAGTCCCCAGACTATTTTTTACTATTTTCGAAAAGTCCTCCTGTATAGGGACAGGCCCGACTTGAGCATAGACCCCCGTCCTCTGCGCCCCGAGCGCCCCCGCGTCCCGTTGTCTCCGGCGGGCCGCGGGAGCGAGCGCTCGAGGCGCCCGCGAGCGGGCTGCCGGGCCCGCGCGCGCGCGCTCGAGACATCCGCAACGAATCCTGATGTCAGACATCTGCCTGGGAAGCCTGGGGGCGTGGCAACAAGCGTCTCGCTCGAGAAATCCTCAAGGCCAGGGCACGTGAAAACAAGCATTTCACCTGAGACATCCCCTGAAGTCTGGTCCCCAGGAGAGGAACGATCTATAGCACCAAGCAAACGTTTCGCTCGAGACATCCTCGATCCATTATGCAAAACAAGCGTTTCGTTAGAGACATCCGCAACAAACGAAAATGCTTACCCTGTGTTTTATCGATCGGAATTTCAAAAACCAACGTTCCGCTGGGGACATCCTCGAATGTTATTCCGCTGGCCCACCTCGACCTCGTTTTCATCGCACATAAAATTCGCCAGCCCACCTCAACTCTAGGCCGGGGGGAAACAATTAAAACAAAAACATGGGCCAGCGTCCTTTCCGGGGAACAATCGTCCTCCTCGTCTCCCCCATTCTTACCACCTCTCCTCCTCCTCCTTCTCCTCCTCCTCCTCCTCTTCCTTCCCCTCCTCTCCCATTTTGACCCCTCCTACCCCCTCTGCCGCAACTCCTCCTGACCCGCCGCGCTACCCTCCTCCTCCTCCTCCTCCTCCTCCTCCTCCTCCTCCTCCGCCCTCCTCCTCCTCCTCCTCCTCCTCCTCCTCGCCGTGGGGTGCAATAGCCATTTGGGTTCGACCGTGCTGACTGCCCTGGTGCCTGGCAATTCCACTGCCACACTGACCCAGACGTCCGCCCCAGCGGGGCGGAACACGGCACGGGGGGAGGCGAAAGCACCCCGACCGGCACCGCCTGGATGCAGCGGAGGCCAGTCCACAAGAAACCTGCCACAAGAAACCCAACCCTGAGACCCCAGGACGTCCCTTGATCTCTGGTGTAGGAGCGTCACGCTTTTTTCCGTCGCAAAACCATCGAAGCCCCAAAAAACCAGGGCACCCTGGAGGCAAGCAGGGTGTCTCTTGGCATGGATCCCCACTGTACCTCCTCCTGCTCCTCCCTCCCTCTTTACGCCCCTCCTTTTGCCCACCCCCTTCCAGGTTACCCCAAAATCGAATCGATAAGTCGGATCGGCGATCGAAATGAATCGGATCGGCGGAAATCGGCAGGCCAGTAAGCCGTTATTGAGGAATCGGAATCCAGATCGGACGGAATCCGACGTCGAATCGAATCGGAATCGGAGGCCATCAAAGTCGAGTCGAATCGAATCGAATCGGAGGATTCGAAACGAGCCCTGCCCTTCCCACCAGAACCTCTCCAGGAGCGCACTCTGATCAGGATTTCGCGGCGTGTCCAAGCGCAGCGTCGGGGCTCCACCCACCGAGGACTCCAACCGGCAACAGACCGCAAAACCCTCGACAGCCTCCTCGTCCTCCGCCTCCGCCTCCTCTGCATCCTCGCCCTCTTCGCCCTCTTCCCCGTCATCCGCCTCGCCTCCTCTTCATCCTCGCCCTTCATCCTCCTCTTCATCCTCGCCTTCCTCTCATCCTCGTCCACCTCCATCCAACAGCGGGACCACTAACGGGGATAAGGCGGCCCAAAACCATGTCATCTTAAATCCTCCTCCTCCTCTCGCTCGCCGACTTTGCAAGGGATGCGGTTCTTGTGGTGAAACGGAAAACTTGTAGGGTCACACGGGAAAGGGACTTGGGGCGGACGGGTGTATTGCAGCATCTCCGAGTCTGATGCATCTTTGGTTTACTCTGGTCCTACACCTCCTTCTTCTCCTCCGCCTCCGCCTCATCCTCATCGTCCTTGTTGTCCTCGTCGTCCTCGTCCTCGTCGTCATCATCCTCATCCTCATCCCCATCCTTCTCCTCCTCCTCCGCCTCCTCCATCCCCCCCCGCCCTGCTCGCCTCCTCCTCCTCCTCCTCCTCCTCCTCCTCCTCCGCCCTCTCCTCCGCCTCCGCCTCCGCTCCCTCCTCGTACTCTCCCTCCTCCTCCATCCCACCCTGCTCGCCAGTTCCTCCTCCTTTCCTCCGCCTCCGCCCGCTCCTTGTCCTCGTCCTCGTCCTCCATCCTTCCCCTGCTCGTCTCCTCCTCCTCCTCCTCCTCCTCCTCCTCCTTCTCCTCCTCCTCCTCCTCCTCGTCCTTCTCTTGCCCCCCCTCCTTCCCACTGGCCTCCTCCTCCTCCGCCGCACCCGCTTCCTCCTGGCCCCTATCCTGCTCCAGCCTGCCGCGCGCGCAAAGGGTTCCCACAGTCCGCCCGGCCCGCCGCTGCCCCCCAGGGAAGGCCGCGCCTGTCCAGGCCGGCCTGGCAGGGGCCCTGCGGCGCGGGGGCGGGGGGAGGCGCCGCGGCGGGTGCGGTCGTCGGGACGGTCGAAACGGGTGCAGTCAACCCGCAGAGGAAGGATGCGGGATGAGGATGCAAGGCCCCTGGAAGCTTATTTCGAAGTTTATCTCGAAGTTTTCGAGCGGGGCGCGGCCAACGAAAGCGGCCAAGGATGGACCGAGGAGGCAAGGATGCAAAGGTACCCTTGGGAAGGCTGCCCGTCCTTACTATGCGGGCCGACTGTACGGAAAGAACGGGCACAAAGGCCGACGGCAGTGTCTGTTCATTTTGAACAGGACGCGCTGCCGGCGTCGCCGCGGGCGTTGTCCACTCAAGACCAGAGGCCGCCCGCCCGACGGCGGCCGCTGTCCGTGTTGGGGCAAACATGTGTTGTGGGACATCGTACGCAGTTTCCCCGTACCCATTTCGAGCGCTCAAATGGGCGGGCACGGGGTCCAACCAGTGGTGCTTCGGCCGTGTCGTTCGAGCGGAATTCGCGCGCGCACACATACACGCACACACACACAACACACAACACACACACAACACACACCACCACACACACAAGCACGCACAGACACACACACACACACAAGCGCAAACACAAACACAAACACAACAACAAACACACGAACACACGAACACACACACACACACACGTGGGTCCCACTGCTGCTGGATGCCTGAGAAATATGATCGAACCAAGAACCCGGAAAGGAATCTAGAACTGTGAGTCATGGCAACGTTTTCGAAACACATGCACGGGCAATTGCAATGCTGAGTGTATCGATCTTGACGTACCGTGCCAAGGGCTGTGCTGTTATGCGCCGTGCTGAATTGCGATGTGCCATGCCGCGATTGTGCTCTACAGCGCCGTGGATCGAGTCCCCCTTTGCATCCGAGTCCTGAACGAACTGATCTGGATCTTAGGTTCGGAATGCCTGAGCACAAAGCAGCTGCCCCTGAGCTAAATTGAGGGGGGATACGCCCCAGACCCCGCCCCCAAAAAGTCGTGCCCCCTCCCGTCCTCTGCTCTGTCCTGCGGCCTGGCGCCCTCTTTGGACGCACGAAATGGGTACGGAAAAAAGTGGGTATAATGCCCAACAACAAATGTTGCCCCAAACCAACGGCGGCCGCTGTTGGGCAGGCGGCCCTCCGTCTCGAATGGACACGGGCCGCGGCGGCGTGGACAGCGAGCCCTGTTCAAAATAAACAGGATCCGCTGTTGGGCATTTTTCCCAGTCTTTGCGTGCCCATTTCGTTCGGCTACACGCAAGAGTGACCCTGGGTAAGAGTGACCTTTGGTGCGCGGCTTTTTGGGACCGCGGGGGGGACAAAAACAAGCGCGCAAGCCGCTGCTACCGCTTCTCTTTCGGCCATCTGAGGGCCCATCTGTGCCCGCACCAAAGGTCGCTCCGGCGAAAGGTCACTCTTACTCCCAGTCGACTCGTTCGTGCAGACCCTCGCACCGGCCCCGCGGCAGCCCCGTGCTCGCCAGGAGCTGGGTGCACCTCGAGCGACGCCGCCCGGGCCCCGGCCTGCCTCGCCAGGCTACTCAGGCTGGATGGGGAGGAGGAGAGGGAGGAGGAGGGGAAGGGAGGAGGAGGGCGCGAAGGAGGAGTGAGGGAAGGATGGTGGAGGAGGATGAGAAGGAGAGCGAAGCGACGACGACGACGACGAGGTGCACGAGGAGGACGGGGTGCAAGGCGCTAGAGGAGCAGGAGATCGCCAGAAAGAAGGGAGATGAGGAGTACGAGGGAGAGGATAGGGATCAGTGCAATGTTTGCCACTCGCTCCGTATATACAATGATGGGCAATCGGGATAGCCAGACGAAAAGGGCACTGAGGATGAGGGCGATGAGGACGAGGATGCGGGGGAGCAAAATGACGAGGGGATATGCAGAAGTACGAGCGGGGAGAGGTGGGGGGGTGGGGAGTGATGGGTGAGAGAATGATATCGGCAACCCAGATGAGGACGATGATAATGCAAACGGTAACCTTAAGGAGGATGAGCAGAATGAAAAAGACAATGAGCCTGATATTGGTTCATCCGCGAGTCGGCGTAGCCGCACAGGCGACGACACGCACATCAACATTCTCCCCAAGAGCCCCACGCCCCTTAGGACTCAGCTCGCCGCGGGGCCAACTCATGGATTCCTGCCTTCCCACCTCCTTCAGCTAAACTGTCAGATTGTACCTGGATCAGCTGCGCGCCGTGCTCTCCCTCCTCCCCCCTATCACTCTCCTCGTCTTTCTCCTCCTCCTCTTCATCGTGCCCCTGGCCTGAAAACAGCGAACAGCGCTCCCTGGCCGTCGGGGCTGTCAGTCAGGCCAGCCCGCCCGGGTGCTGACCCTCGGTGGCGTACGGCTGGTCGGACCGAAAAGCGCACCCAGCTGGTACTCGTCGTCATCGTCTTTGTCGCCGCACTCATCGCAGGCGGTCCTCGCGTTCGTCCTCGTCCTCGTGTCGTCATGCTAGTCCTCGCGCTCGCACCCGACCTCGTCGTCGTCGTCGTCGTCGTCGGCCCCAACCTCCTCTAGAACCCCCGCTGCGCATGCTCAGGCAGGCCTCAGATGAGGGTGGCCCTTGTACTAATACCCTTCCTCGTCGACGCCCTCGCCGTGGTGTTCGTCTTAGGTCGGGCATGTCCGCCTGCAGGCGGATTTTGAACGAAAAATAGAAACGATATTCAATACATGCATATATATGATAATAATAACATTACTCCGACGGAAGGACCCCACATGATCATCGGTTTAGCTTGTCCTTATCCCTTTCCTCCCGGCCATGACAAACACCCTCCTCTCGCCCTCTCCTCAGCCCTCTTTTCTTCCTTCTTCTATTTCTCCCCCTCCCCCTCCTTCTCCTCCTCCTCCTCCTCCTCCTCCTTTTGCACCTCCTCATCATCGCCCTCCCCCTACCCCCTTCCCCCCTCATCCTCCTCCTGCCTCTTCTCCATGTGCACCTCCCCTTCCCCCTGGTCGGGGGAAGCAAGTCGATTTTCCTCGGCGCCGTCGCCGCCTCGGCCAGCACGCGCGCGTTTGCCGACGGCTAGATCGCGAAGCCGTCGGGACAGCCCTTCGGGCCAGCCATGCCTTTGGGGCATTCCCGCGGGCCGCAGGGGCGCGAGGGCAGGCCGTCGGAACAACCTCGCTCGGATGACCCGCTCGGATTACCAACATGAAGTGCGGCCCCCATAGAGAGAGGCTCCCGCCTGAGACTTCCTCGCCACCCACTCACAGACGAGGCTCCCGCTTGATACTTCCTCCACGGTCAGGCCTGAAGAGCACAAAAGTGAAGACAATTACAAGAATCCGATGACCCGCCTCGGATTCGAACATGAAGTGCGGGCCCCATAGGGAGGGGGCTCCCGCCTGAGACTTCCTCGCAAGTCACTCACAGACAAAGCTCCCGCCTGATACTTCCCCCATATTCAAGCCTCAGAAGCTCAGAAGTGACGACAGTTACATGTTTGAGGATGACCCGCCTCGGATTCGAACATGAAATGCAGTCCCCATAGGGAGAGGGTGCTCCTGCCTGAGACTTCCTCGCAATTCACTCACAGACGAGGCTCCCGCCTAAGACTTTCTCCATATTCTAGCCTCAGGAGCACGAGAATTACGACAGTTATAGGTTTGAGGATGACCCGCTCGGATTACCAACATGAAGTTCGGGCCCCATAGGGAAGGGGCTCCCGCCTGAGACTTCCCTGCAATTCACTCACGGAGAAGGCTCCCGCCTGATACTTCCCCCATATTCAAGCTTCGGGAGCCCAAAAGTGACGACAGTTTCAGGTTTGAGGATGATCCGCTCGGATTGCCGACATGAAGTGCCGGCCCCATATGGAAGGGGGTCCCGCCTGAGACTTCCTCGCAATTCACTCACAGACGTGGATTCCGCCTGATACTTCCTCCATATTCAAGCCTCAGGAGCCCAAAAGTGAAGATAGTTACACGTTTTGGATGACCCGCTCGGATTACCAACATGAAGTGCGGCCCCCATAGGGAGAGGGGGCTCCCGCCTGAGACTTCCTCTGAATTCACCCACAGACGAGGCTCCCGCTTGGTGCTTCCTCCAAATTCAAGCCTCAGGAGCCCAAAAGTGACGACAGTTACAGGTTTGAGGATGACCCGCTCGGATTACCAACATGAAGCGCGGGACCCATATGGAAGGGGGTCCCGCCTGAGACTTCCTCACAATTCATTCACAGACGAGGCTACCGCTCTAGTCGTCCTCCATATTTAGACTAGGGAGTGAGTGATGACGAAGTGATGAGTGAGCGAGTGGTGATGAGGATGATGCTGATGATGAGTGGTGATGATGATGATGATGATGATGATGATGATGATGATGATGATGATGATGATGATGATGATGATGATGATGATGATGGTGAGCGAAGGGGTGCGGGGGTGATGATGGTGGTGATCAGGATGATGATGATGAGTGAAGATGACTGATGATGATGACGGCCAGAGAGAGGAAGAGAAAGAGAGAGAGAGAGAGAGAAAGGAGAGAGAGAGAGAGAGAGAGACAGAGAGAGAGGGGGGTGAGGAGATCCTGCGCGGAGGGTGTCCAGAGAAAACAAGAACCCCACTTAGGATATGGGGAAACATCTACCCCGAAAAAAACAAACAAATCGTTCCCAGGCTATTGTTTGACGAGGCTTGGATATTCCTCCTGTAGTAGAGGGACACGCCCGACTAAATCCCAGCCCTCCTCGCCGTTCTTGCCTTCGACGTCCTCGTCGCCGGTCTCGTCCTCCTCCTCGTCGTGCTCGTCCCTGGTGCTCGCCTTCGTCGCCAGGGAAATAGCCAATACATGATTGTAAAACTGGTAAAACATAAAAGCGTAGGCATTGAACTAACAACTTGCAGCGTCAATTCTTTTTTTGAGATGGTGCTTGTGATATACTTGTACTATGGTGTTGCTATTGAAAGGTTGTTACCTCTTCCATTTTCGTCTACAAAACATACTGTTACTCCAAAAGAAATAATGTCACACCGTGTTGTTTTGTCTGTACGGTGAGCGTGTTCGTGATCATTTCGTCGCACTTGGGGCGTACCTACTCCCCTGATGGCTCCTGGAGGGCGCTTACCATTCGGCTCATCCTGTGGCGCTGGAGACGGCTTGCTGGATTGTATGTCACGTACGCTTGGTGTGCGTCTGTGGTTTCGCGATCCCCCCCGTACTTCGTGTCCCTGCTCGTCGGCAAGGTACTTCGATCTCTTGACCGCCTGAGCCTGTTCCCCTGCGCGCCCGCCGTCTTTTCCTTGTCTCCTTCGTCCCTGGTTCTCCCTCTTCCGCCTCGTGATTGTTTCTTCCACTTTCTTTCGTTCTGTCTTCGTCCCACTTGCGCTGTCCGCGTAGTGGCCCGTCGCTTCTGCCGCTGCCCTGCCCTCGCGCGGCGTTGCATTTGTTCGACCTTACCTGACGGTGCGCGGCTCTTTCCGCGTCACTCGCAATCAAAAGTGTTCGTGAACATATACGGTCACAGGGGGATGCATCGACCTGGAATCGGCGACACATGGCCGATAGATAGGCGACAGGTCTCCGATAGTGGATCCGCACCTTCCTGGGAAAGGGTGGGCATCGGGCCCCTATCGGCGATCCATGATTGATTGGGGGTCGATGCGTCCCCCCTATGCCTATCCCCCCCTATCGTTGCCCCCGACTCTCGTCCGCTGGGCGCCCCCGGTGAGGCACGGCTGGCGGGGCCTACGGGCGCGCTGAGCTCGTACTCGTCCCACATCGGGTGCAGCGGCCGCTGGTCGCCGTCGGCGGCGCCAGTCGCCAGGGTGCTTCCGCACTGGCGGGGGCGGCAGGGAGAGAAGGATGGGCGAGCAGGAGGACGATGAGAGGAGAGAGAGGCATTAGAGAAACGAGCAACGACAGAAACATAAAAACGCTGAGGTCCGCGCGGATTTCTCGGATCGGCGCTGGAGACCCCTGGCGGCGCCTCCGGCGCCGCCCCTGGCGCGATCCGCGCGTCAGGGAGGGGGTTCAAGCGCGGATCCAAGAAATCCGCGCGGACCTTCGAGTTTGTATGTTTATGTCATTCGTCGTTCCCCTAGGTATGGATGAGGAGGGTAGAGGATGGATGTGGGATGATGGACGGGGATGGTGAGGATGGAGGGGAAGGAGGCGGGCGAGAAGGAGGATAGTGAGGAGTATGGCGTGAGAAGAGGGGTCACGCTGGAGCCACGCATGTGGAGGACACAGTGAACATTGCTTGACACATGTATAGCAGGCGTACATACTGCTCACATGCGGCGGCTCAAAACCAGAACGTGCCCACATACCACTCCCACTCATCCCCAAACGCTACGCGTGAGCACTCAAACGCCCAAGGAGCTCCACAACAACTGCCTGTGAGAATATCCCCAAGGACCCGCAGGGCCCTTGATCGGAAGTGCCCCCGCACAAGCCAGACACACCCCAAAGGCCTTCTTGGCCACCTTCGCCCCGTCCCTTTTGTATTAAGTCGGGCCTGTCCCCCTACAGGGGGACTCTCGACGAAAAATAAAAAATACCCCAAACATAATCCAAAACTAGTCTGGGGACATTTTTTTTAGTTTTGTTTTACCTTTGGGGGGCATTTTTAGGGGATGTTTTACTTCTCCTCGAAAATCCCCCCTGTAGGGGGGACACGCCCGACATAACTGTTGCGCCCACTTCCTGGGGCCGTCGCCGCCTTCCCCCTTCACCGCCCCGAGGCGCTGCCCCCCGCTCCCTCCCCGACGGGCCCTCCTCCGTGCCCCTCCTGCTGCCTCTCCCCCCTCGCCCCACCGCTCCCTCCCCTCGCGTCGTCTTTCCCTTCCCCCTCACGCCTTCTCATGAAACAAGAAGGGGCGCCATGAAATCTGGGGAGGTATCATGGCCCCCGCCATGATATTCCCCCCCCCCAGTCACCCCCCCCTCACCCCACCGCTCCCTCCCCTCGCGTCGTCTTTCCCTTCCCCCTCACACCTTCTCCTTGCGCCGACCTTGCAGACGTGCCGCGGCGGATTTTCGCGTGGACTTCTGTCAGTGCAGGACCTCGGAACGGCGAGCGAAAAACGGAGTGAATTTCACGTGGATGTTCGTTTCGTCTTCCTTCCTGGCCCCACACAAATCCGCACGAAATTCACATCGGAACACGGGACGAAATTTTCCAGTACACTCCAGGCCCATCCTACTGTTTTCCGAACGAAATCCGCTCTGCGATATTGGCGCCATGAACCTTCTTCGCGTCCCTTCCTTCCCGCGCTCTTGCGGCCTTCCGCCCCCCATGCGCTGGCTGTCCACATCAAACTTTGGGCCCTGGCATGCCCTGGCATGGAGGACGGTACAGTGGGCCCCCAGCGGACGGTTCACCGCCAACTCGGCCAACCCCCACGTAACACAAGGTGCCTTTTTAGGCATCGCGGTACCTGCACTAATTAGCAAAGCATGATCGACCCAACCCGGAAAGGAATACAAACATGTGAGGCGTGGCCACGTTTTCAAGACACCTGATTGGGCGACGGGCAAATCAACTGCTGAACACATCGATCTTAATGTGCCGTGCCAAGTGCTGTGTTGTGCTGCGCCGCGCTGATCTGCGATGTGCCATGCCGCGATTGTGCTCTGTAGCGTTGTGGTTCTCCTTTGCATTCGAGTCCTGACCGAACTGATTTGGATCTTAAGCTCGAGCTGCCTGAACACACAGTAGCTGCCCAGAATTAGTTAACGTGGAAACGAGCGGGACGTTCAATCAACTCGACCTCACAATCCGACTCAACTCCGTAGAGGAACGACACGACACGGAGCACAGGCTCACGGACGCGCCACAGGATGTGCCAGAGGCGCAGTAGGGGATGCGCCAGGGGGCGTGTCTGGGGACGTGTGAGGGGACGTGCCCTGGACGTGCCAGTGATCTGCCAAGGGACGTGCCATGGGGCGGGCAAGCGCGTGCCAAGGGGCGCGCCACGGAACGGGCAGGGGAAACGCCTGGGGGCGAGCCAGGAAACGCAGCAGAGGACGAGCAAGGGAACGTGCCACGCCGAATGGCGTGCTAGGGGACGTGCCATGGCACGTCGCGCCAGAACGTCGCAAGGGACGCGCCAGGGGACGCGCCAGCGCGCCAGGGGACGCCCCGCGGGCGGGCGGAGTTGGACTGCGATGCGCTGTACTGCGACAAGCGTTTCGTTCGAGACATCCTCAACAAGTCCTCATGCTGGGCGACCTGGACACGTGAAAACAAGGGTCCAGCTCGAGACTTCCTCAACACATCCTCATGTTATACACCCGCCAGGGCGACCTGGACACGTGAAGACAAGCGTCTCGCTCGAGAAGTTCTCTCGACACCTCCTCATGCTAGACATCTGCCTGGGCAACCTGGACGCATGAAAACAATCGCTTCGATCCAGACATACTCGACACATCCTCATGTTAGACATCCGCCTGGGCGACCTGGACACGTGAAAACAAGCGTTTCGCGCAACACATCCTCAACACATCCTCATGCTAGTCATCCGCCTTGGCGACCTGGACACGTTCAAGCACGCGTCTCGCTAGAGGCATCCTCAGACATCCTCATGCTAGACATCTGCTGCTGGGCGACCTCGACGCGTGAAATCAAGCGTTTCGCTTGAGACATCCTCAACAAATCCTCATGTTAGACATCCGCCTGGGCGACTTGGACGCGTGAAAACAAGCGTTTCACGAAGCACATCCTCAACACATCCTCATGCTGGACATCTGCCTGGGCGACCAGGACGCGTGAAACCAAGCGTCTCGCTCCAGACATCCTCAACTAGTTAGTCATCATGCTAAACATCTGCCTGGGTAACCTGGACGCGTGAAATCAAGCGTCTCGCTTAAGACATCCTCAATGCATGGGCACGTGAAAACAAGTATTTCACCTGAGACATCCTCTGAATTTGGTCCCCAGGAGAGAAACACATAACAAGCGTGTCGCTCGAGACATCCTCAACAATTTCTGCACCATATGCGTATCGCTCGAGACATCCGCAACAACCGAACATGTTTACTTTACCATGTGTTTTGGCGATCGGAATTTCAAACAAAACAGCGTTTCGCTCGAGACATCCTCAAGCATCAATTTCGCCTCCGCGCGGCCCCCTTCGATTTTGTTATTTATCGCAGAATAAGTCCGCCGGCCCACCTCAAGTCGAAGCCGGGGGTAAAGAATACTGAAACAGAACCCTGGGCCTCTGCCCTTTCCGGAAACATGATCGACCCACGAACCCGGAAAGGGATTTTAAGCTGCGAGGAATGGAAACGTTGCCAGGCACCTCAATGGCGCGATGGGCAGTGGCAGTGCTGAAGAGCTCGATGGTGATGACGCTGTGCCAGGGGCTGTGTTGTACTGCTCTGCGCTGTGCCGCGCGGCGCAGTGGCGTGCCAGGGGACGCGCCACGGAACGTGCCAATGGTGGACGGTTTCCCCAGGGGCCGTAGGCGACCCGAGGAGGAGGAGGAGGAGGGGGAGGAGGAGGAGCAGGAGGAGGAGGAGGAGGAGGAGGAGGAGGAGAGATGAGGCGGACGGATCGCTTAAGCCCTTCGGAGAAACCCTCCAGCCAGTAGACGTGCCAAGGGACGTGCCAACGCGCCGCGCGATGTGCCAAGGGGACGCGCCAAAGAACGTGCCAGGGGGACGCGTCACGGAACGTGCCAGCGGGCGAGCCGGGGGACGCGCCAGGGGACGTGTCGCGCGACGTGCCCAGGGGTGGCGCCAGGGAGCGTGCCAGGTACCAATGGTGATGCTGCTGTGCCAGGGGCGGTGTTGCGCTTCTCTGCGCTGTGCCGCGCCGCGCAGTGACATGCCAGCGGACGCGACACAGGACGTGCCAATGGACGTGCCAGGGGACGTGCCGGGAGACTCGCCGCGCGATGTGCCAAGGGGACGCGCCAGGGGGGCGTGCCAGGGGAAGCGCCACGGAACGTGCCAGCGGATGCGCCAGGGAACCTGCCAGTTATCAATGGTGATGCTACTGTGCCAGGGGCTCTGTTGTGCTTCTCTACGCTGTGCCACGCGACACAATGACTGGACGCGCCATGGGACGTGCCAGTGGACGTGCCAGGGGACGTGCCAAGTGACTCGCCGCGCGAAGTGCCAAGGGGGACGCGCCACGGGACGCGCCAGGGGGACGCGCCACGGAACGTGCCAACGGACGTGCCGGGGGACGTGCCAAGGAACGTTGCACCCGCGCTCACAACACAACGATCCACCGTAAATCACTCGGCGTCCGCTCTCCCAGGGCCGCGATCCCCTGTAAACTACGCGGGGGTCGCGCTCTGGAGGCCACGGTCCCCCGAAGATTGCACTGGATTCGCGATTCCAGGGCCACGGCCCCCTGTAATTCAATGGGTTCGCGCTGCGAGGGAAACGATCCCCAGTAAACTACCCTGGGTTTGCGCTCTCAGGGCCACGATCTCTTGTAAATTACGCTGCGTCCGCGCCACCAAGGCCACGATCCCTTGTCAATTACGCTGTGTCCGCGCCCCCAGGGGCAGGATCCCTAATCGATTAATTATGCTGTGTCCGCGCTCCTAGTGCAGCGATTACTTGTAAATTACGCTGCGTCCGCGCTCCCAAAGCCACGATCCATCGTAAACTACGCTGCGCTCGCGCTCCCTGGGTCACGCTCCCTTGTAAATCATGCTGCGTCCTCTCCATGGGCCCCGATCCTTCGTAGACTACGCTGCGTCCGCACCCTCAAGGCTGCGCTCCCATGTGAATTCCTCGGCGCCTGCGCTCCCGGGGCCACGATCCGTCGTAAATGACGCTGGAGTCGCGCCTCCAGGGCCAGGATCCCTCGTGAATGATGCTGCGTCCGCGCTCCCAGGGAGAGGATCCTTCGTACATTACGCGGCACCCGTGCCTCCGGGGCCGCGATCCTTGGTAAATGACGGTCCGACCGCATTCCCAAAACCATCTGGGCATCCTGGGGCGCCCAGGGCTCTCAAGCGCTGCGCAACATAGAAAAAGACACAAGCACATAAACATTAACTATTGGCGCTCTGCGCGGATTTCTTGGCTTCGCGCTGGACACCCCTCCCTGGCGCGCGGAGCGCGCCAAGAGCGGCGCCGGAGGCGCCGCCGGGGGGCCCAGGCGCGGATTTACGAAATCCTCGCGGAGCGCCAAAGTTTATGTTTACGTTGCATTTTCTTCTTCGCAAGCAATCGATTCACCCGAGAAATCCTCAGAGATTCGGCACGCAGGGTGCGCCATCCTCGAGCGGCCACGCGAAAAGCCAACCTTCCTCTTGCAAAACACGCGCGGGGCTCGAGATCCTAGGGATTCCTGCGCGCGGGACGCGCCATCCTCGAGCGGGCACGCAAAAAGTTCACTTGTTCTACACTTGTTGTACAAATTCAGGGTCTCCATACCTCGTGTTTTATAACGGACTCTGCGCAAAATGATCCACACCCCGTCGTTTACCTGGGAACACGTGTGTCTGCGGACCCAGTTATTTGTCGAGGATCCGAAATAAGGGAGCACAATTTCCTCGAGCGGGCATGCGCGAAACGCATTCTTCCAAAAAACAATCAGACTTTGCATCCTTATCGCAAATAATTCCGCCAGCCCTCTTCAAGTCGTCCCCGGGGGTAAAACAACTGAAAGAGAACCCTGGGCCCGAGCCCTTTCCTTGAAAAGCTCCAGTTCGTGAAGGAAAGGGCGCGCTCGGGATAGGAGCCGAGGAAAGGTGCGAGGCAGGCAACGACAAAGGCAGAAAGGGAGGACGGGAACGGAGGAAGGATGCGCACATGCAGGACGGGGGGATGGGGGCAGGTCAGAGCGGCGAGGGCGGCAATGTGCGAGTAGAGGGAAGAAGAAACAACTACATAAACATAAACTGGCGGCGCTCCGCGCGGAGCGCCAACAGTTCATGCGTTTGCCACTGTTTCTTTTTTCGACATGGGAGAGGAGAGGGGGAGGAGAAATAAGAGCGAATGGATTTCAGGACATGCCGACCCATCGATGCCTCCCCCCCTCACGAAATGCCCGAGTGTCGTGTTGTGAGTAGGGCCGACGCCCGCGAAGGCCCAGCCCAGAGCCGTCGCCAAGAACATTCAGCCCGTGGGATCTCGCGGTCGGTTGCGGCGGCCCTGGCTCCTGAGGAGCGGGCCACACAAGATCCAGTTCATTGGATCCTGCCCATGGCGTCTCGAATTCGGAGGGGTCTAGCCATCGGGAGCGATGAGCGTGAAAGTGCGGCCGCCGCCAACGAGGTCCACGCCAGCAAGGGGGTCCCGCTTGGGATAGAGAAACGGGGGAGGAGTAGGGTTGGCGGAAAGTTAAGAGCATGGCGACCTCGTCATGTTCTCTGGAGCGAGAACGGCAAGGCAATCCAAAGTAATGCAAGGGCAACTCGTACGTGGAGCAAGACAATGGGGAACACGGCGCTGCGGGGCAGTTCAGGAGTAAGAGGGGGCGGAGTAGGAGGAAGAGGACGGTTCAACCAACTGTTCACTGGGTGGCAACACGTGTGATTTGTAATTTCAATTTCATCGAGAGGTAGGTGAGAGGGTAGAGATGCGCACAACAGATCAAAGCATCAATACACATCACGGGTAGAACGACGTTGGGCAAATTCAGGCCGGCGTGCTGTTCCCAAGTGTCTGACGAGGGGGCATCAGAGACTACGGCGGCCCAGAACGCACGACGAGTCTTTGTAGGCGAGCGGGTCCCAAACAATGATGCCGTAGCCCCCGCAGAGGGCGGATCCTGGGCTCGTAGCCCGCATGGGGACCGCAAGCTGCCACCCGAACTGGAAAGGAGTGCACCCATGGTATTGGAGGAGAGACAGGCTGCAAGACATACTGTTGCCCAACACCGAAGATGGTGGACCGTTCGGGCACCCTTGCGCGGACGTTCTAGGACATGTTCACGACCTACACCTCGTTTGCATCGGGCCCGTATTTGCCCCTTGCCCAGGCCCGGCAGGGAGGCCAGGAAGGAGAGCGTTTACGAGAGAGCGTGCAGGAGGGAGGCCCCGACGGAGGAGGACACAGCAGAGGGACGTCCAGGCTAGGGGCGCGGTGGGAAGCGGAAGGCCGCCGCCGAAGCCGCCCCGCCTCTGCCGCCTCTCACTACTGCGTGAGTACCTCCAGGCCAACCACGAATGTCGACGAGTCTTTATCCTTCACCTGTTCGAAATCCCACTCCTCGATATCCGCCGGCACGCCGTGCCACAGCCGGTGTGCGCCAGGCTTTCCAATGCTGCCCCCCTGCTAAGCAGTAATTGGCCACGCCACCGTCAACTGGAAGAGGCCAACCCGCCTCGATGTTTGGGTCCATGTTCCAATATGTTGGGCTGCATCTTTCAAAAACCGCAGTAGACACCTGAAACAAGCAATCCCCCTATAGCAACTCCAGGGGCACGCTTGCCGACGATCTCTGAACATCCCAAGGTACCCTACGACTTGTGCGGATCCTCAGGCCTTGCGGGCGGGTGGTAATGGGGGGTGACCTAAGTGAGGGGGTGAAGAAAAGGGCCTTAAAGGGGCACTTTCGGCCCCCTTCTGGAGCCAGCTGGTGCTCCAACAGGGGCCCCAAAGTGCCCCTTTAAGGCCCCTTTTGTTCACCCCCCACTCAAGTCCCCTCTACATTACCACCCGCCCGAACCTTCCGGGGATAAGGCGTTTCCGTGGTGCACCTGGTGGCATGCTGGTCTCTTATTTGACGTGCCTGCTGTACGGTGGGTGGGCGGGGGGGGTGGTCGTCGACGTGCCCCTCTCGCACCCCCTCCTCTTGCACCCCCCCCAGCGCGGTGGTGGGTCCGCGCGGTGGCGCAACTAGATTGCTTGGAAGCGTGCACACTGCGCTCTCCGAGAAGTCGTGCTCGACAGGGCCCCGCGGAGTCTGCTTGCTTGCGCCCGTTCCCGTGTATATCCTGAACTGCAGCGGGGTGGAGCCCGTGTTCAGGTCCGCCTCGCACTTGATTGTGACGGTGCCTCTGCCTTTGGACTTCTTGAACGATGCGCCGCCCTTCTGGTCGGTGACATGCTTCGGATATATCATCATCTTAAACGGGAGCGTCCTGCCTGCACAACTCAGATCGAAGGATGGCGACACCGCCTGCTTGTCGTTGCCGCGAAGCTTGCGTGCGTCCACTGTCCACTCTATGCGTGAAGCTCTGGTGGAGACGCTGGTGCTCCTGCTCGGCTAAAGGTCAGCCGAGTGGGCGGGGGTGGGGGGTAGGGTCGGGGAACCTCCTGGAGCTAGCCCCCGGCCCTCGGGGCACCTCCCTCTTTCCCTTCTCCTCCTCCTCCTCCTCCTCCTCCTTCCCATCCCTCCCTCCGTCCTCATCTCAACTCTCGATCCTCTCTCCTTCCCTCCTCCGTCTCCTCCTCCGTCTCCTCCTCCTCCTCCTCCTCCTCCTCCTCCTCCTCCTCCTCCTCCTCCTCCTCCTCCTCCCCCTGCCCCTCCTCCTCCTCCTCCTCCTCCTTCTCCTCCTCCTCCTCTTTCTCTCCTCCTCCTCCTCCTCCACTCCCTCCTCCTCTTTTCCTCCCCTTTTCCTCCTCCTCCTCCTCCTCCTCCTCCTCCTCCTCCCTCCTCTCCTCTCCTCTCTCCTCTCTCTCGCTCTCCTCTCTCCTCTCTCTCCTCCTCTCTCCCTCTCCACCCTCCTCCCTCCTCCCTCCTCCCTCCCTCCCTCCTCCTCCTCTCTCCTCCCTCCTCCCTCCTCCCTCCTCCCTCCACCCTCCACCCTCCTCCCTCCTCCCTCCTCCCTCCTCCCTCCTCCTCCTCCCTCCTCCCTCTCCCTCCTCCCTCCTCCCTCCTCCCTCCTCCTCCTTCCTCCTCCCTCCTCCTCCAGCCTCCTCCCTCCAGCCTCCTCCCTCCTCCCTCCTCCCTCCTCCCTCCTCCTCCTCCTCCTCCCTCCTCCCTCCTCCCTCCTCCTCCCTCCTCCCCTCCTCCCTCCTCCCTCCTCCCTCCTCCCTCCTCCCCTCCCTCCCCCTCCTCCTCCTCCTCCTCCTCCCCTCCTCCTCCTCCTCCTCCTCCTCCTCCTCCTCCTCCTCCTCCTCCCTCCTCCTCCTCCCTCCTCCTCCTCCTCCTCCTCCTCCTCCTCCTCCTCCTCCTCTCCTTCCTCCTCCTCCTCCTCCTCCTCCTCCTCCTCCTCCTCCTCCTCCTCCTCCTCCTCCTCCTCCTCCCTCTCTCTTATGCCCCGTTGCCTCTGCTTGCCCATCATCCCTCTCCTCCCGCCCGCTGCAGGAGGAGGGAGGAGGCAAGGCGCAAGCGATGCAGCTGGACCCTGGGCCCGCTCGACCCATCGGGGAGGGAGGCACACCCCCAGCGCAAGACGACGAAACAGCAACCGCCTGGGGGATCGGTCTTCGGCACCTCGGCAGGCGTTATGTTGTTCCCATCGTACTCAAGGACCACATCCCAAAAGCAATTTCGAGCATCCAGAAAATAATCGAAACAGTGTCGAACGAGTATCGCCTCCCAGGGCCCGACACGTGGAAACCCTCCAGTTTCGGTAGCTTCTTGGTGCTCGAAATTCTGTCTGGTGATCAAAGCTAAAGTGGGTTGGAACGTCATAAGGAAGACGGTTGGCATGGACATATTCAAGCCTGGGCGGAGGGGGGAGGCCTTTCCATGCCAACCGCCTGCCGAGGTGCCGCAGACCGACCCCCCAGGCGGTGGTTACGGATACCCCCCCGCCTCGGACAAGACAAGCTGGAGCAGAGACAGCTCGGGATCTCTGGGAACCTGCAGGCCTGGAGGATGCCCCAGGCGCCGTGGCCGCTCCCGGGCATCCCGGGACGCCGCGAGAGCTTCCCGGAACTCTTTCTGCAGCGAGCCTGCCCTCGTGTCAAGCCCCCCCCACGGCGGCCCCCTCCCCCCCCACACATCTGCGGGAAGTTCGTGTCGTGGCGACTTCGGCGTTGGCTTCGGACACCGCGGGGATCGTTCAACCTTGACCGATTCTGGCTAGCCGTCGGTGCTCAACGTGGAACGCCAGCGGCGGGGTCGCCGTGGGGCGTTCCACGTTGAACGCCAGCGGCGGGGTCCTGCAGAGAGGCGAGCGAAGCTCCTTGGTGCAAGCACTGTCGGGGGTCCGTGCGGATGTTAACGAACAAAAGCGTCTGGGACCGAGCAGCAAGTCTTTTCTGACCTAACACCCAATTTTGGAACCGAGCAGCACCTGTTGCTCGGTCCCAGAAATTGTTGCTCGGTCCCCACAACTGTTGTTCGGTCGGCGCGGGACCGCCCCTTGCGGCGTCTCCAGCGCCGTCCCCGCCGCGCGGAAGAGGTGCGGTGGCGAGGGGGCCCAGCGCCCCCTCGAGACGTGCGCGAAGACCTCCGACAGTCTCTGCTCGTGTCTCTGCAGCTACCAAGCAGAAGGGGGCCCAAAGAGACGAGTAAACTGGGCCGGGCCCGCGCCCAAAACCGGCCAAGGCACCGTGCGCTCGTGCGATATAGTTCTCGGCGTGGCCGGACGGTTACAGTGGAGACCCATGCCAAGAGACACCCTGCTTGCCTCCAGGGTGCCCTGGGTTTCTTGGGTTTCGATGGTTTTGGTATGGGAAGCGTGACGCTCCCACACCAAAAGTCAGTGGACGTCCTGTGGTCACAAGGTTGGATTTCTTGCGGAAGGTTTCTTGTGGACTGGCCTCCACTATTCGAGTTCGAGCCCTCCCCTGGCCGCTCTTCTCCGAGCTCAGGCCGAGACCGACGCAGGCGCCGTGCGCTCGTGCTTTCTCGGCGTGGCGCCAGCGCGGGAGCGGGCGGTCCAGACTAGAGTTAGGTCGGGCATGTCCCTCCACAGTCAAATTTTGGAAGACAAATAAACATGAGCGACCCACGAACCCAGAAGGACATGTAGAAATGTAAGGCATGGCAACGCTTCACAAAGACACCTGATTGGGCGACGGGCGAATGCAATGCGGAATGTATCGATCTTGATGTACCGTGCCGAAGGCTGTGCAGTGCTGCACCGTGCTGAATTGCAATGTGCCATGGGGAGATTGTGCCCTATGGCGTTGTGGACCGAGTCCTCCTTTGCATCCGAGTCCTGACCGAACTGATCTGGATCTTAAGCTCGAGCTGCCTGAGCACGTAGTAGCTGCCCCAGAACTACTTGACAGGGGGACATGCCAGGAGGACGCGCCGCGGAACGTCCCAAGGGACGCGCCAGGCGACGTGCCAGGGGAGGTGCCATGGGCACGCACCGCGGGACGTGCCAAAGGAACGCGCTACGAAACGTGCCAATGGACGTGCCATGGGACGTGCCAGGGGACGCGCCGCGCGACGTGCCAGGGGGACTCGCCACGGGACGCGCCACGGAATGTGCCAAGTTGCAATGCTGAATGTATCGATCTTGATGTACCATGCCGAGGGCTGTGCTGTGCTGCGCCGTGCTGAATTGCGATGTGCCACGCCGCGGTTTTGCCTTCCTATAGTGTTGTGGATCGAGTCCTCTCTGGCATCCGAGTCCTCACCGAACTGATCTGGATCGTAAGCTCGAGCTGCCTGAGCAGATGATAGCTGCCCCAGAACTAATCGACAGGGGGACATGCCAGGAGGACGCGCCGCGGAACGTCCCAAGGGACGCGCCAGGCGACGTGCCAGGGGACGTGCCATGGGCACACACCGCGGGACGTGCCAAGAGAACACGCTACGGAACGTGCCAATGGACGTGCCACGGGACGTGCCAGGCGACCCATGTGTTTTCAGGCTTGCCCCGCTCTGGGGCGTAAGAACCCATGCGTTTTCACGTATCTCCCGCCCTGGGGCGTTCGGAACCCATGTGTTTTCACGCTTCTTCCGCCCTGGGGCGTTAGGAACCCATATGTTTTCGCGCTTGCTCCGCCCTGGGGTGTTCGGAACCCATGTGTTTTCACACTTGTCCCGCCCTTGGGCGTTAGGAGCCGATGTTTTCCCGCTTCTCGGGGGGGGACAATACCCAATGCAGAAATTATATAACACAAAACAAACGTTTCGCTCGAGACATCCTCAACACACTCTGAAAAAAAGCGTAACGGTCGGGGCATCGGAAACATAAACAATAGACAAAAACATTCCAAACTACCCCAAAAACAATCTACAAACCATCCCCAGACTATGATTTGACTGTCTTTGCATACTCCTCCTGTAGAGGGACACGCCCGACTTGCAAGTATTGGCTGCCGACTGGGTCTCTTGGCCCCGGCCGGTGGCCGTTTTGCCGGCCGCTCTTGCCTTAAGTCGGGCCTGTCACCCTACAGGGGGATTTTCGACGAAAAATATGAAATACCCACAAAATACACCGAAAAGGTAAAACATACTCAAACATGATCGACCCACGAACCCGGAAAGGATTATAGAACTGTAAGGCATTGCAACGTTTCATAGACACCTGATTGGGCGACGGGCACATTCAATGCGGAATGTATCGATCTTGATGTACTGTGCCGACGGCTGTGCTGTGCTACGCCGTGCTGAACTGCGATGTGCCATGCCGCGATTGTGCTCTATATAGCGTTGTGAATCGAGTCCTCTCTGGCATCCGAGTCCTCACCGAACTGATCTGGATCGTAAGCTCGAGCTGCCTGAACAGATGATAGCTGCCCCAGAACTAATCGACAGGGGCGACATGCCAGGAGGACGCGCCGCGGAACGTCCCAAGGGACACGCCAGGCGACGTGCCAGGGGACGTGCCATGGGCACGCACTGCGGGACGTGCCAAAGGAACGCGCTACGAAACGTGCCAATGGACGTGCCATGGGACGTGCCAGGGGACGCGCCGCGCGACGTGCCAGGTGGACTCGCCACGGGACGCGCCACGGAATGTGCCAGGTGCAATGTTGAGTGCATCGATCTTGATGTACCGTGCCGACGGCTGTGCTGTGCTACGCCGTGCTGAACTGCGATGTGCCATGCCGCGATTGTGCTCTATATAGCGTTGTGGATCGAGTCCTCTCTGGCATCCGAGTACTCACCGAACTGATCTGGATCGTAAGCTCGAGCTGCCTGAGCAGATGATAGCTGCCCCAGAACTAATCGACAGGGGGACATGCCAGGAGGACGCGCCGCGGAACGTCCCAAGGGACGCGCCAGGCGACGTGCCAGGGGACGTGCCATGGGCACGCACCGCGGGACGTGCCAAGGGGACGCGCTACGAAACGTGCCAATGGACGTGCACCGCGCGACGTGCCAGGGGGACTCGCCCGCGGGACGTTGTCAGCACATCCTCATGCTAGACATCCGCCTGGGCAACCTGGACACGTGCAAACAAGCGTCTGGCGCGAGACATCCTCAACAAATCCTCATGCTACACATCCGCCTGGGCGACCTGGACACGTGAAAACAAGCCTCTGGTTCGAGACATCCTCAACAAATCCTCATGCTAGACATCTGCCTGGGCAACTTGGAGGCGTGAAACCAAGCGTCTCGCTCGAGACATCCTCAAGACCTGGGCACGTGAAAACAAGCATTTCACGTGCGAGACCCTCTGAATTCTCGTCCCCAGGAGAGGACAATATATAACACAAAACAAGCGTTTCGCTCGAGACATTCTCAACACATTATGAACAACAAGCGTTTCGCTCGAGACATCCTCTAATTTTAATTCGCCGGCCCTACGCGACCTCGTTATTGATCGCAAAAGAAATTCGCCGGCCCATCAGCCGTCAGATCCGGGGGTAAACAGCTAAAAGAGAACCCTGGGCCCGAGCCCTTTCCGGGAAAAATGGTCCCCAGACTATTTTTGGATTGTTTTTTGACTATGTTTGGTGTATTTTTTGATTTTTCGTCGAAAGTCCCCCTGCAGGGGGTCACGCCCGACATAACTCTGGCTCCTCGGGGGGCGGAGCGGGTCCCCCGATCGGAAGAGCCGAAGGCGGGCCCCAGACCCCCGGAGGCTACATTCTCGGGAGCGGCCAAGTGAAGGGGCCCCAGGACACACAAATAAATACACACAAGTAAAAAGATTCTCCATCTTTTCCCATAATCCACTTCCCACATTTTCCCATATTTTCTGGGGAATCGACGGTTAATTATGTCTGTGTTTTTTCCCCTCCTGACCAAGAGGGGGGGTGTCCAAGAGGGGGGGGTGCAAATCGTGACCGGCGGCCCAAGGGGGTGGGGGGGGGCTGGGGACGTGATGAAATAGGAGGAGGCGCCATGACATCTGGGGAGATCTCATATGGCCCCCGCCACGGTATCCCCCCCCCCCCTAGTCACCACCCCCCTCTTTGCCGCCCCCGATGCATTCGATGTTGTCCTTGTGCGCCGGGGGAGGCCGGGGGGACCCAAACAGATATACGGCAGGTTCTCGCTGAGTCGACCCCAGCGTAGGTTCCCGACACCGCGGGGAGCGTTCAGACTTGAACGGTCGGCATTTTCGGAAACACCGAATTGTTCCTCGATGGGCCGATTCTGGACCCCCCTCTTTTCCGGGGGGCGTAAGACCCGGGTACAGGGGACTCGGAAATCCCCGACGAGGTCGTCAAAACAATGACGAGGCCGAGCCTGCATTTTGATGAGGCCTCCCGCTGCAGACATCCCACGAAACTCCTACTCGTCAAAATCCGAGTCGCGGTCGTCAAAAAACGATGGCGAACCCGAGTCCTGGCAAACCCGGGTCTTACGTTCCCCCGATCTTTGCCGCCCCCGACATTTGCTGGGCCCCCTCGGGCCCTTCAAAGGGCGGGGGCCGCCATGGGTCTTTCAGGTCGGCAGGCCTCTGCAGCGTCTGCGGCATCGGGGGCCCGACGGCCGGCGGGCCCGGCGCGCCTCCTCTCAGGGGAAGGCAACTGGTAGAAGGAAGAGAGGAGGAGGAGGAGGAGGAGGAGGAGGAGGAGGAGGAGGAGGAGGAGGAGGAGGAGGAGGAGGAGGAGAACGATTCACATCCACCGATGGCTGGCCAGGCCCCTCCTGGGCCCCGGGATCGGGGCACACGGCCTCGCGGCCTGGCCCGGGGGGTGTAATATATCGATCCTGGGCCCAGGATGGGCGTGGCCGGGGTCGGTGCGAGTGTGTGTGTGTGTGTGTGCATAGCTCTCCTCGCCCGAGACTGGGGGGGGACGGGAAGGAGAGGGCGCACTTTGACCTGGGATCGACGAGGCATCGCCCAGCACATCGCGGATGCCAACCTCTGCGCCGCCCAAATATGTCCACATCCACTGCCGCGGGGTCGTCCTCCAAAGACTCGGGGAGCAGTGGACATGTACATCTGCCCGCCCACCTGGGCGGGCAAATATCCATGTCCGCCACTCGTCGAGATCCCAGAGCACGACTCTGACGCAGTGGATGTGGACAGATTCTGGCGGTGGACCCCTCCTCCGATGGCGTCAGGTCGGGCATGTCATCCACCAGGGAGAATTTGGACAAAAAATCAAAAATACCCCAACAGTACCTGAAACATAGCCAAACATACCCCCAACAAAATCGTCCCCTGAGAATTTGTGTTGACTAGTTTTGCGAGTATTCCTCCTGCAGAGGGACGTGCCCGACTTCAGCCAACTGATGGTGAAACTTATGTTGCTCCCATCGTACTTGAGGACCACATCCCAGAAATAATCTCGAGCACCCGGAAGAGTGCCGAAACAGTGTCTGGCGAGTGTCTCCCAGGGCCCGACGCGTGAAAACCCTCGAGCTTCGGCACTTCCCTGGTGCTCGAAACTCTTTCCGGCGATCGAGGCTAAAAGTAGGTTGGAACATCATACAGTGCGGGCGCGGCCGCAAGAAACCCTCGCAAGAAACCCAACCCTGAAAACCCGTGCGCGAGGTGCACCTGAGGGGAAACCCAGAACACCCTGAACGCAGAAGCTCCTTCAGCTGCTGCGGGAAGTCACCGCGCAGCGCGAGGAGCGAAGAAACCCTAGGATACCCCAGCAAAAAGCATATGGTTTCTTGATGCGCGCCCCCACTGTAAGGCAAAACGGCGGGCCCTTCAGGCACGGCGAGACGCCGACGCCGCCACTGGCGATGCGAGTGGACGGCCTCGGGGTCAACGGCTCGCCCCGCCCGAACCCGCCCGCCCCTCCTTGTTCTCCCCCCTGGGGTCCTCCCGGCAGCGCCCTGGCGTCCTCGGCTGCCGGGGGAAGGCTCGGAGCAGGGCGGCTTGACTCCTCCTCCTCCTCTTCCTCCTCCTCCTCCTCCTCCTCCTCCTCTCCTTCTCACTCCTCCTCCTCCCTCCTCCTCTCCTTCCTCCCTCCTCCTCACTCCTCTCCTCCGCCTCCTCCTCCTCCTCCTCCTCCTCTCCTCCTCCTCACTCCTTCTCCTCCTCCTCCTCCTCCTCCTCCTCCTCATCCTCCTCCTCCTCCGCGGGGCCGAAACCAGGTGCATGCAGCAGAGCTCGCCTCGCCCCCTCGGGGGCGCGCAGACGTGGATCAGCGATCCGTGGATCTGGCGCGCGGTCGCCACATCCATGGATCGGGGAAAGTGCCCTCACCAAAATGCGGCCGGTGCCGCCCCGCTCGGCGGCGGAGATCCGCGACTTCCAATGGAAAAGGGACCCGTCGCTAGTCCACGCCCCCTTGATCCATGTTTACGATTGCCTGATTGAGACACTGGGGATTCGAAAGCGGTCCCTGGACCCCCTCCCGGGGTCCACACGCACAGGCGTTCCGCGCTGCGCCCGGCCGTGGCGACGAGGGCCCCCCCGAAGGCCAACCCCACCAGAGTCTCAAACGGCCCTCCTCTGAGGGGCTCCCGAATCCGCCTCTCCCCTCCCCTCCGGCCGACGGGTCTGGCGCCACGGCCCGCTGCCTTCTCGAATCGGTCCGCTCCGGCTCGAGCTGTCTCTGCTCGGCCATCTCGCGCGGGGCGGGCCCCAGCGCGTCGCCGCGCGCGTCGGCACAGGACGCGGCGGCGGTGGCCGACGGGCTCACTCTATATAATTACAGTGGGGGCCAGTCTCAGGTCGGGTATGTCCTCCTACAGCCGGATCTTGAAGAAAGAATAATCAATCGCCAAAACATGTGCAAACATAGCCCAAAGATGGTATAATCATCGTCCCCAGAGAACTGTTTTACTATGTTTGAATTTTCCTGCTGTAGAGGGACACGCCCGACTTGAGGCCACTCCACAAGAAACCTTCTACAAGAAGCCCAACCCTGTGACCCCAGGACGTCCATGGGTTTTTGGTGTGGAAACGTCACGCTTCCCATAGCAAAACCATCGAAGCCTGAGAAACCCAGGGAACGCTGGAGGCAAGCAGGATGTTTCATTGCATGGACCCCCACTGTAGAGCATGGAGATACAAGCTGTGCAGGGGACATCAATCCACCAGCCACCTTGTGGGGCCGCCAGGCTGCGCGGATGAGGTCTCCTGGCCTTGCGCCAGTCCCAGCTTCCAACTTCTACTGTCCGCATAGGGGGGGGTGGAGCCGAACACCAGCCTGGCTACCACGCCCGGATCGCGCGCTCAAATCGCTGGTGGGTCCAGCTGGGCACCCTGGAAGCAAGCAAGGTGCTTTCGGCGGTGGACAAACCTCCCTTTAGTAAACCTCCCCTTAGTGAAAACGACCTCGGACCGAAATCGACGGACCTGGACCCGCAAAAATGACGGCCGCGACGCCCTCTCGCGAACCGAAAACGGCCAATTCCTTCATCGACGTGTCAGGGTAGGAAGTCTGTCCACCTCCGGTGCTTCTTGGCATGGGTCCCCACTGCACGGCCGGGCGCTGCGACGACGGCTTGCCGTGCTGACCCGTCTGTCGGGCAGGGGCGTGGACCACCGCGGCCTCGCGCGCGCGCGCGAGGACGCCGAGAGTACCACGCCCGGCGGCGCGGGCAGCCCGGGTCTCGGGGGGAACCAAGAAGGGAAGGATGGCAACGGGCAGGGCAGGACAACAAAAAAGGGCAGGGCAGGGCAGAGGTGCACTGTCCTGCACTGCCGGGGGGGAAAAGAGAAGGGAAGGGTGGCAAAGGGCAGGGCAGCACAGCAAAGGGCAGGGCAGAGGTGCGCTGTCTTGCACTGTCGGGGGAACGAGGAGGGAAGGATAGCACAGGCAGGGCAGAGAGACGGCTCCCGTGGCTGGTTTTCCCGGCGCCTCCTGCTGGCGCCCGGAGGCGCCCATGCATCGAGGAAAGGGCCCGGTGGTGGGGCCGAAACCAGCAGCGTGCAGCAGATTTCGCCCCCCCCCCCTTCCCGATGCCCCCCTTTCGATCGGCCTGGCAGTCGCACAGGTCTGCGGCGACGCGGACGGGCGCCAGCATGAGGTCGGGCATGTCCAGGCGGATTTGGGCGAAAAATAAAAAAACTAAACTACGCTACCGAGGAACCCCACAGACTTCGTTTAATCACTTGTGTGCGCACAGCTGACGTGCAACATGTGGACAACGCTCGCAGCCGCTACCATGCTGCTACCGTCGAGAGGCGCTCATAGTGGGACCACCCCCTGCGCACCCCATATGGCGTCGAGAAAGTGCCACGCCTACTTTGTCTTGGACGTGAGGCGCGCATACCGAGACCACCCCCTGCGCACCCCCTATGGGGCCGAGAGCATGCCACGCCTGCTGTGCCCTAGACGAGAGGCGCGCATAGCAGGACTCCCCCTGCGCACCCCCCATGAGGTCGAGAAAGTTCTACGCCTGCTGTGCCCTGGACGAGAGGCGCGCATACTGGGACCACCCCCTGCGCACCCCCTACGGGGCATGCCACACCTGCTGTGCCTTGGACGAGAGGCGCGCATAGGGAGACCACCCCCTGCGCACCCCCTTTTATGGGGTCGAGAGCATGCCACGCCTGCTGTGCCCTGGACGAGAGGCGCGCATACCGGGACCACCCCCTGCGCACCCCCTATGGGGCCGAGAGCATGCCACGCCTGCTGTGCCCTGGACGGGAGGCGCGCATAGGGAAACCACCCCCTGCGCACCCCCTTTTATGGGGCCGAGAGCATGCCACGCCTGCTGTGCACTGGACGAGAGGCGCGCATACCGGGACCACCCCCTGCGCACCCCCTATGGGGCCGAGAGCATGCCACGCCTGCTGTGCCCTGGACGAGAGGCGCATACGGAGACCACCCCCTGCGCACCCGGTCCGCAGCGCCCTCTCTGCGGCGATCCTGCCCCCAAGAGAGCTGGGGCACCTCTCCCGGGCCCCAGGCGGGGGGGGCGGGGCGATGAACATCACACTTCAGGATGCAATGGAAGGATGCAGGACCGTTCGATGATCGCGCAGGACCCCCGTGGAAGCCACAAGTCACCTTAGGACGGGCCGACGAGTCAAGGTTGCAGGGGCACGCTCTCGCGGAAGTATCCCTTTCCCCAAGTAGGTTGTTGAATGTGACATTGTGCTTCCAGCGTGTCCCTGTGTCGGAACGCTCTGTCCCTCCACGACCGCCAGAGAGACCAGGGTTGCAACTGGCTGCAACATCGGCTGGCATAGATCCAGGACTCCCCCGAGCGACCCACTAGTACTGTGGGCGGGCACTCTGGATGAAGCCCAGAGAGGAAGCCCAGGGTAAGGAATGTTCCAGGAGGGGAGGACGAACCCGCAAGCCCCTCTGGTGCTGCGCCGCTTCCCCCTTTTCCTTCCCATCCACTACTGGAACATACCTAAGACGCTCTTCGAGATCCGACACCTTGAAACAACTGGCATCGTGAAACATCACGGCATGAGCTGCCGATTTCATAAAGCTTCCAGCGATATTTTTCGAGCTAGACATTTTCGAGGGGGGGTCCAAGAACCTTCACAAGGACGAAAACGGCCGCCGTGTTTTTCTCACGACGCCCGGATCTCAATGTTCAACCAACCAACGTCCTGTGCTATACCCTGCTGCTCGGCATGACCCATCGGGTTAATGTTGGCCGGCATCGAGTTCAAGTGATTCATAGGCTGCATGTGGACGGCCACAGGGGCGGCATAAACCACCGGCACCATTTGCGCCATCGTGACCCGCGGCAGCCCGGCGCAATCCGCGGCTGCGCTGTTCCATTGCCAGTGCTCACCCGGCTCGTCAAAGACGTTGTAGGTTTGTAGCCTTTGAAGCTCCGATGGGGGGGGCGGAGGGGGCATGACCTCGTCATCGCCCTCGCCCTCGCCGTCGTGCTCCTCGTCTTTCTCAATCTCAAAGTCTGGGTCGTCGTAGCACAAAGAGATGTTGGTCACAGGCATGGGGGCAAACCGCGGCGGCGCTGTCTGTGACCGCTGCAGCTGTCCAGGAACCGGCGCTGCTGGGGCCTGAGGAGGCGCACGCGTGCAATCAAGAATGCTTCAACGCCAGCGAGCGGAATGATACATGATGAGGACGAACTAGAAACTAGACGCATAGATACTTTGCAACCGCAACAGCTAGACAGGAGGATCGACTGAACAATGGAGGCCCCCGCAGCAAGGTGGCGGGATGGGCAGGAGGATGCACAGCACCCGCCGTCTCCGCAGCCTGCGGATGTGGCGCCCGGCGTGCCAGGCGTGGCCCCTGGCCCAACCCCCGCTGGTCGCCCGGAAACGACCACAAACGGTGGGATCTAGTGGCTTTCCCGTCCCAGGCGGCCTCCAAGACAGCCAAGCCAAGATGGTCCGAGCATAGCCCACGACGGCCTCCAAAATGTCTGCACGACGGCCCACGGTGTACGGCCCAGGATGGCCTGCAAGCGGCCCGAGAGGCTCCCAATACGTCCGACGAGGACTCCAAGAGGACCTCCTCCAGGAGGCCACACTCCCCCCTACCGAAAGGCATATCATTGGGTTCCCTGGTGCGCATGCTGGGGCTCCTCTGTCGAACTGCTCTAAGACTGTCGAGGGCGGCAGCGGGACTCCGTGGAACATCCTGGGAGCGAGCGATAATGGCCACGAGGTACCTGGAACCCGCCTGGTAGCGAATAGCTTCATGTTTTTTTGGGCATGCGCACTCAACGCAACGAACCACTGTCCAAGGGCTAGGTCGGGCGTGTCCCCCTACAGGCGGTTTTTGGATGAAAAACAGAAATACTCCATAAATGCTCAACAACAGTAAAACAATTGTCGAAAAATAGTCCCTAGAGTATTTGTTGACTATGTTTGAACATTCCCCCTGTAGAGGGACAGGCCCTACTTAATCCAAGGGGTCTCTCGTTTCAAATGGTGGCTGCGAGATCCACCTGGGCCCTCACTATCCTTCGGTCTTGAACTGTGCAGCCGCCGGGAGCTAACACCCCGCTGGTCCTTTGCCTGCTCCTCGTCTTGCACCTGCCCTCCACAGACCCAACTGGCGGCGGGCAGGAGGAGGCTACATTGTAAGGAGGCAGATGGTTTCTCAGGAGGGTCTGGAGACTTCCAAGAGGGCCTCCTTGGAGGCAAGGAGGGGTTCTGATCCCCACACCCCTCTCCGTGTCCATCCTGGCCGTGTTTCCGAGACGCGTCCAGCCACATCGACGAGCGGGCCCCTCCGAAGGCCAATGCACGATGAGGGCGGGGCGCCGCCCGCTGCCTGCGGCAGAAGGCGCTCGTCGTCCGTCGGTCGGTCCGTCGTCGGTCGGTCGGTCGGCCGCCATTTGCTGGGACCCTCGAAACCGGCTCGAGGAAGGTCTTGTTCACGACGCATGCGTCGTACCCTGGCAGCTCGGCCATCCTCCTGCCAAGGCGACTCCCTCGCCGCGGACGGCCGCGAGCGAGAGGCGCTGGCAAGCGAGGAACAACGAGGACGAAGACACCCGCCGTTTACCACCTTGAGTCGCCGCCTCCATCCCGGCCCCTCCTTCATCGCTCCTCCTCCTGCTCCTCCTCCTCCTCCTCCTCCTCTTGCCGCCTTCGCCTCCCTCTGCCACCTCCTCTCCACTCTCTTTACCCCTATACTCCCCGTGCCCCCCCCCACAAGTTAGTGTGGGGGAGGAACAAGAGAGGGATGGGAAGCAGCGAGGGGTGCACAGGGGGATCTGGGATCTAGGATCTAAGAGGAATCATCTCTTCCTCATTATCCTCTCTTATTAATCCTGCCTTCTTATCGCTCCTCGTCCTGGTCCTCTTCCTCCTCCTTCCTCCCCTCCTCCTGCCGTCTCCTCCCTCTTCTTCATCATTTCCATCCTCCTCCGTCTCATCCCCTGTTGTTTTACTTCCTCCTCCTCATCCTGTTGTCCTTCTCCTCTCCACATTTACTGTCATCCCTCCTATTCCTCCTCCTCGCCTCGCACTTCCCGCTTCCCCTCCCACTCCCCTTCCGCCTCCTCCGCCTCCTCCTCCTCCTCCTCCTCCTCCTCCTCTCCTCCTCCCTCCTCCTCCTCCTCCTCCTCCTCCTCCTCCTCCTCCTCCTGCCTCCTCCTCCTCCCTCTTCCTCCTCCTCCTCCTCCTCCTCCTCTCCTCCTCCTCCTCCTCCTCCTCCTCCTCCTCCTCCTCCTCCTCCTCCTCCTCCTCCTCCTCCTCCCCCCGTTCACTCTCATTCCTCCTCCTCATCCTCCTTCTCGTTCTGGGTGGGAGGGGCGCGATGGGCGATGGGAGAGGGGGTGGGAGGGGCGAGATGGGAGAGAAGGGGAAACTGCACGGACGGGCTAAACATCAACACGTCAAGGCGACCTGACTGTGATGCTCGAAACAACCTAGCACAACGGGAGTAGGTGTCAACGTCCTTCCTCCGTCCGGAAGGGTCCGGCGGATGATGGCACGAGCTTGAGCATCAACGGCAGAGTATGGGGGAACGGCAAAGACGAGGTGACATAGATGGATGACGATCTGGGTCCGAGCAGGGTTGCCACGTTTTCATGAGGTGGAGTGGGCGAGGCCTTGTCAAAGAAGTGGGCGAACCGCCTTACTCTCCAGTTCCAACCACCCCTTTGGGCGTAAATGATTTAGCGGATGCACTCTTCCGAAACAACCCCGACTTCCCATCTGGGCATGGGCGCATCCCTCCCCCTGACCTGTGGCTGGATGGAGGAGGAGAAATGAGAGGAGGAAGAGGAGGAGAAGGAGGAGAAGCAGGCGGAGGAGGAGGAGGAGGAGGAGGAAACAGAGGAACAGGAGGAGCATGCGGAGGAGAAGGTGGAGGAGGGGGAGGAGGAGGAGGAGGATGAGGAGGAGAAGGAGGAGGAGGAGGAGGAGGAGGACTGGAGGAGGAAAACGAAGTTGGAGGAGGAGGAGGAGGAGGAGGAGGAGGACGACGAGAGGAAGAGAGGAGAGGGCGCCTCCCCCTTGCCTGTGGCCTGCGGTCTGGCGCGGTGGCCGCCCCTGGCCGAGCGCGGAGAGAAAGATGAGCATTCCGTAACCATAGGAGACGCCTTGCTCGGGGGGTCCTCGGGGGAGGAGGAGGAGGCGGAGGAGGAGAGGAGGAGATGGAGGAGGAGAGGGAGGAGGAGGAGGAGGAGGAGGAGGAGGAGAGGGGAGGAGGAGAAGGAGGAGGGGGAGGAGGAGGAGGAGGGAGGAGGAGGAGGAGGAGGAGGAGGAGGAGGAGGAGGAGGGAGGAGGAGGAGGAGGAGAAGGAGGAGGGGGAGTAGGAGAGGAGAGATGGAGGAGGAGGAGGAGGAGGGGAGGAGGAGAGGAGGGAGGAGGAGGAGCGAGGGGGAGGAGGAGGGGGAGGGGAGGAGGAGAATGAGGAGGAGGAGGGAAAGGGGAAGGGGGAGGGGGAGGGGAGGAGGCAGGAGGAGGAGGAGGAGGAGGAGGAGGAGGAGGAGGAGGAGGAGGAGGAGGAGGAGGAGGAGGAGGAGGGGAGGAGGAGGAGGAGGAGGAGGAGGAGAGGAAGAGATGGAGGAGGAGGAGAAGGAGGAGGAGGAGGGGGAGGAGGGGGAGGAGGAGGAGGAGGAGGAGGAGGAGGAGGAGGAGGAGGAGGAGGAGGGTGTGAGGGTTTGGGGGACCGCGGAGAGAAGAATGAACTTCGCAACCATATGAGACTCCGTGTTTGGGAGGTCCTCGGGTGTGAGGGTTTGAAGGACCTATTGGGACTAGAGTGGAGGCCAGTCCACAAAAAACCTTCCATAAGAAACCCAACCCTGAGACCCCAGGCGTCCATCGATTTTTGGTGTGGGAACGTCACGCCTTCCAACGCAAACCATCAAAACCCAAGAAACCCAGGGCACCCAGGAGGCAAGAAGGGTGTTTCTTGACATGGGTCTCCTCTGTCTGAGACTCCTTGTTTGAGGGTCCTCGGGTGTGAGGGCTCTGGTTGAGGGCCCCCTGGGACTACCCTGAAGCGGGGTTCTCTTGGGGTCATGTTCGGGCCCTGCTTAGGCCCTGTTGGGGCTCTGCTGGTGCCTCCCGGAGCCTGAGGAGCCCTCCTGGGGACGTCGTACGACCAGCGTGGCGTGAATCGTTGGGTGTCCACGGTTGAGACCTATCTCGGGAACCTCAAGGGGGCATCCAAACTTCCAAGCCCATCTTGGGCCCTTTGGAGAATTCTCCTGGGCGATCTTATGGCTATTTGTAAGCCTCAAGATCTTCTTGGAAACCGAAAGTCAGAGAGGCCAACATCACTAACAAACCCATGCCAACTTTCAACGTGTGTTGATCTCTCGGGGCTATTCGGGACAGGCTCCGTAGCCACCTCGGGCCGTCTTGTGGGGGTCTGGAGGCCTCCTGTAGGCCACTTTGGGCTATTTGTGGCGATCGCGTGCCACCTTGTTGGCTTTCTTGGAGACCACCTCGCCTCATCGTGTCTTAGGCCAAGACGGAATCCTCACACGCCAGAGCCGTGGCCGAGGGTCAGAGGAATGTGACCAGGTCTTGGAAGTCTCGCTCGCAAAACTCCCCCTCCTAGCCTAGCCACGCAAAGAGGGTGCTTGGGTGCCTCTCTTGATGGACTTGTGGTCGACCTGATGCCGCTGGGAAGCCTCTTGCAGCGTATTAGGGGGCCTCTCTGGGTCACATCGAAAGCCGATGTGATGCTTCGCGAGGGCCTGTTGAGGCCTCCTGGGGGCCCCTTGTGGGCCTCTGGTCGGAATCATCTCGCTGCAATCCAAGCTTGGCTATTGTTGACCATCTTGACAGCATTGGGGCGCCTTTGGGGCCATCTTGGGGTAACTTAGGCTCCAGGCGGCCATTCTGGGGTCGTCTAGGGGCCCTCTTGTGGCTTGTTTGGGTCGTAGGGCGATCTTGGAGGTCTCCTGGTCATCTTGAGCGCCCTGAAGCCCGTATATGGTCACCACGCAGCACCCGTAGTGAAATACATGTTTCCGTTGCCCCTTCGAAACAGATTGGGTGCCGTCTTGGAGCCGCCTTGGGCGTACGGTTTGGTTCGGTTCGGTCTGCGTGCCGGCTCTGGTAGCAGTGTCGTTTCCCTCGAGGGTAGACGAAGCCACGCTTCGAGAGGGGAGCCGTCGGCCGAACTCGTCGAAACAGAAGCCAGCACTGGGATACTTGCGCAGGGGATCGCCCTATCTCGACGAATGCAAGCGTACTGATCGACTGGCTTCGGTGCGAAACCAGGGCTTCCACACAATGATTAGCGACGTCGAAGCAGACACGGGGGGTAAATTGAAACTTCCTCGTAGCTTGGAGCTCCTCCTGAATGTTGAACGTTTCGCAATCGTGCCATGGAAATAACACTCCCATGTGTTTGCTTAACCTCGCGCATGGCGAACTGTATGTCTTGAATATTGTTTGTGATAAATTTGAATACGCGCGAGGTCGCTAGTGTCAACCACTCACTGTAATCTATCCACTGTCCACCATTCATTGCCATACAAGGCGACGAGGGTTAATGACCGTACTGACGAACAAACTCATATGCTGTCGTGCTTGATGAGCTTGCGAACGTAAAACGCTTCTGCTGTGTACAACCACTTTCCGTGCCCAAGCGGATCGATTTGCAAATTCTGTTTAATGGAGATCCTGGGTCCACAATTGCACCACCACGTGTGTATCAGAATCATAATCTCCGATTTTAATGACTTGAACGCTCTGGCCAACTACAAACACTGACATTGCCAATCGAACAATAAACGGAATGGCGAACCCCCTTCACACGCTGGCCCCTCACAACCGGGACCTGAAAGCTGGGCTCATTGGGGCGCCGAATGCTAACAGAGGAAATACTGAGGACTCGAAAGCTGGGCTCATGGGACCCGAAAGCTGGGCTCAAGGGGGCACTGAATTCTGGGCTCATGAGAGCAGGAACTGCTCCTTAACAGAAAAAAGTGTAGCTTCACCCGCGCCATGTCAATGGAGGCCTGAGAGACCACGGCTCAGGCCACGACACCACTCGGGCCATGAATGCTGCTGCAACATGACTCTCTTCAAGTCGCCGTCCCATTCACCTTTTTGCGTTGGACAAACGTTGGCTTGCTTGAGCCGTCGCATGTTGGTGGCAGCGATCCGAGAAACAACAATTTCTGGAGCGCAGCGCTCGATACAACAAAGGTCAAACCCTGGCACTGCAGCAACGCGCGTCGGCGCGTCCCGTCCACGTCCCCGCTCCTCCCGCTGCGGTGGGGCCCCCGTTTCTCTGGCGATGCCGCGGGAGACGGGACAAGCCTTAGGTCGGGCATGTGCTCCTACGGCCGGATTTTGGAGGACAGAGAAAGAATCAGAACGTGTTCAAGAAATACTCAAAATTGAAATCTAAAAAACGCGTCCCCAGACTATTTGTTTACTATTTGGGGAAATTCCTCCTGTAGAGGGACACGCCCGACTTAAGACAAGCCCCCCGGCGTTGACTGCAAAACAGCCCCAAGAGATTGTGCACATGGTCCGCTGGGGCCCCAGATTGACCCCCGCCCCCGCCTGACCATCGCTAGAGGCGCCGCCAGGAGGGCCCCGCGCGGATCCAAGAAATCCGCGCGGAGCACCAACAATTGATGTTTATGGCTTTTTATCTTCTTCGAGCCACCCTCCTATGGAAACCGAGTCGGGAAAAATCGAACTGGCGGAAATCGGCAGGCTAGTATGCGTTCAATAAGAAATCGGAGCCCACATCGGAATCCGAAATCGCATCGGATCGGAATCGGAATCCATCGGAGGCGGATCGAGTCGAATCAGAGGAATCGAAACGAGCCCCGCTGACCCCCGTTACGTGAGCCCCCACCCTCCTACCCTTGAGCAGGGTCCGACCGTCCCGGCATTTCTATAGGCCTACTACGACGTGTTCTTAGAACCAAGGAACATTCGAAACACAACAACAAGGCTCTCAGAACATCAACCCGATCTGTTCAAACAAGGCAGTCCCTGCCAGACATTTTTTTATAGGAAAAATAACATCTCGTGGAAACCACAATCGGTTCTTAGAACATCGTTTGGTAGGCCTACGTATAGCGAGCCAGGACGCTTCGCCACTGCTTGTGAAGGGGCCCTGGGACACACAAACAAATACACACAAATAACAGGATCCCTCATATTCTCATATAGTTTCTGGGTTTTTGTCTTCCCCCCACCTCCCATATTTTCCCATATCTTTGTGGGGAAACGACGATTCATTGTGTCCGTGTGTTTTTCCCCTCCTGAGCTTGATCCTACCCGCCACTCTCCCGCCAGGGGCGCTGGCACCGCGCCAGCGGCGCTGCCGTTGTCGTCCTGCAGCCATCCGGGCGGGAGCCTCGCCACGGGGTGGCCGCTCCGCGGGCGCGGCGCCTGACTCCTGCTGCTGGTGACCTCCTCCCTCGCATGCTGGTTCCCCTCCTCCTCCCTCCTCCTCCTCCTCCTCCTCCTCCTCCTCCTCCTCCTCCTCCTCCTCCTCCTCCCTCCTCCCTCCTCCCTCCTCCCTCCTCCCTCCTCCCTCCTCCCTCCCTGCTCCCTGCTCCCTGCTCCCTGCTCCCTGCTCCCTGCTCCTCCTCCTCCTCCTCCTCCTCCTCCTCCTCCTTCGATGCCCTCGATGCAGCGAGAGGGGGAAGGCCAGTGGCCAAAACCCCTCCAATGTCAAGAAATGAAACACCAACCCACTAAATACCCCATCTCCTATCCTGTCCCCCCCGGTCTCCCCCTGGGGGCGCCCCTGCAGGTCCCCCTTCTACTCCTTCTCCATTTCCTCTGCCTCCTCCTCCTCTTCTCCTCCTTCGGGGTTTCGGCTCGTACAGTGGAGGCCAGTCCACAAGAAACCGTCCACAAGAAACCCAACCCTGAGACCCCAGGACGTACATCGATTTTTGGTGTGGGTACGTCACGCCTTCCGACGCAAAACCATCGAAATCCAAGAACCCAGGGCACCCTGGAGGCAAGCAGGGTGTTTCTTGGCATGTACCCCCCACTGTATTCAGGGTTTCGGGATCGCGTCGTATTCAGGGCTTCGGCTCGTATAAAGGTTTTTGGAGACAGGTCGTATTCGCAACTTCGGCTCCGAATACAAGGGTGGTAGCGCTTCGCTTCGCGTGCCCGGGATGGCTCTCTGGGTTCGCAAAACAAGCCAAAGCAGCACACTTGTCCCTCTTTCCCTCCTTGTCCTTCGTCTCATCCCAGCCTTCCTCCCCTCTTCCTCCTCCTCCTCCTCCTCCTCAGACGTCGGCATGGGCGAAGAGGACCACTGGCCCGTTGCAGCTACCCTTGGGGAGGTGTCTATCCAGAGGCCGCCAAGGCCATTGAGTACGCCCAGATGGAACGCGCGGCCTTGTCGACGATCAGAGGTGCGAGGACGACCTTCTTGTTGGCCGATGTTCGAACGTGGTCGCGAAAACGCTTGGGCTCAACATAGTGGCACTGGTAAACTGTTGTGCTCTAGACTCTACACTCTCAACTCTCCCCTCTCTACCCTGCACTCTCTACCTTCTCTGTCTGTGCCCTCGGGGCCAACACAATCTGACCACCCCTGTAACCTAACACAAAACGCACAAAAGACCTGGGAACCGGGCCGCCTACCAACATCGGCGGCCCGCTTCCGTCAAATCCTGGCAATGCCCGCCGCAACCAAATACACCGGAACAGAGAATCCAAGATCCAGAAAACAGAACATTGAAACACGGGCCCCACCGAAATCGGCGACCCATGTTCGCCAAACCGCCTGAGCATCCGCGAGGACACCTTGTGCAAACACAGACTGGCGAAGCACTGCGTCGGGGCAAGTATGACGGAGGCAGGGTGTGGCGCATCTCCTGGTCTGTGCTATCAACGGATTGACTGTATACCATCGGTTCTGAGAAAACGGAGGTACCCTCCTGGAGGCTCCTGGAGCTCGTCGAGGGAACGGCTTCACTGCACGGGGCAAGAGAAGGCCCCATGAGAATGAGGACGGGGAAAGGTGCCGACTCCCGCGTGTTCAGGGCTGAGAAGGCGCGTGAGACGTCTGCCTGCCCCCATCCCCGACTCCCCCACTCCTGTCTGCTGGTCTGCAGCCTTGCATCCCTGACGGGCGCGTGGGCAAAAATACGTCCAACAAGTTCGGCTTGGATGGGAATTCGTACGCAGGCAGGGGGTGATGCACAACATGCCCTGGTTCGTATCGTCTATGGGGCTCACGACCACATTCAAAATTCAATTTAAGCCACCCCCCTCCCCGGGGGACGGCGGGGTGGGGAGAGGGGAGGGGGGGCGCGAGCCCCCCAAGCTCCTCTGCGACCCTCGGAGTCTCCAAATCTGGCCTTCGTTCCCGCCCAGATGCTCAATATGCCTTCGAAGATGTCGCAAGAACACCCAAAGGGGGCCTCAAGACGGTTCACGACGCCCCAACAGGGCCTCTAAGAGGATCCCCGAGCGGGCCTCCGACGGCAGCAATCAATGATTTTCAAAACGTTTTTGACTGAGGTTCCCCATCTTGCCATTTCGGGCCTCTGACAATCCACAACGGCCCGGGAGGTCCCGCAGACTCGCCTGAGACGGCCTCAGACGTTTAGAGACGGCAAGAGGGCCTAGGACGGCCCACGGGCCCCCCAGACGACAACAAATACCTTCAAGAAGGCCCCGAGGGGAGGCCCAACAGGGGGAACTCGCTGGGACCCTGGGAGCCCTCCCCCACAAGGCAGCCCATGATACCCCCGACATGCCCTCAAGAGGCCCCCAATGTTTTCAGAATCTTGTCAGCAGTCCGCTGACTGTATGAGATGGCGAGCGGCATGCGGCTCCAAGAGGCAACCACCTCAAACCTTCAAGAACGTCTCCAATTAGCCCCGCAACAGACCCGGAGGAATATGATGACGAAATTGCCACAAGCGCAATCGGCAAACAACACATAATTACGATATCGGAAGCCGCACATCTCCTCTTCTGATCAGGGGGACGTAAGACCTGGGTACAGGGGACTCGGAAATCCCCGACGAGGTCGTCAAAAAAATAACGAGGCCGAGCCTGCATTTGACGAGGCCTCCCGCTGCAGACATCCCACGAAACTCCTCCTCGTCAAAATCCGAGGCGCGGTCGCCAAAAAACGATGGCGAACCCGAGTCCTGGCAAACCAGGGTCTTACGCTCCCCCGATCTGAGGGTCGGCGGCATTGCGCACGACTCTTGAATATAACGTGCAGTTTTGTCGCGGGTGCGGGCGCCACAGGCACCAACTCAACGCGCAGAAAGCATTTGGCGGTGGAAAAACGACCTCCAACAAACCGACATGTCAAGTTGCTGTGCCCAGCCGATATTGTCGTCTGCTCTGGCCTGCCACCTGGAGCCACAGAAACCACCGAACAAACAAACCGAAGGTACCGATACTGCTACTCCCTGGACCTCTCACAGGGTGCGCTCTGACGAGGATTTCGGGGCGAATCGAATCGTGGCGGCGAGGTCCTTCAAAGGCCTGACAAGACAAAACCGGTTGAACAGGGTAGTGGTATCGGTACCTTTTCCTGATCTGAACTACGTGCTGACTCCGGCACCCATCTCCAAGGACGGCACTTTCGTCAATGGCCATGTCCACCGTGATCGAGAGCGGTCTCTTGAGCGTGCATCGAAGTGCTCACAGTTCCAAATGTTCGCTGCTTGTTGTACCACTGGCCGCGATAACCATACGTGGCCAGCAAGTGTATACACAAAGTGTTGTGGTGCCTCGTCCCAGCTCAGTATTTTGAGAGGGGGCCAAGTCGTATGTGACCCACTCCATTGGTCTCATTTGTAGTTTCTTTGCGGACTCTCGTGGCATTACCTTTGGTCTACAGTCTGTCTTTAGAAAGAACCCCGCTGCCAGATCAATTGCTGACATGCCTGGATGCGAAATTTCGTGATCCTGCACACTTAATAAAGAACATCTTAAGACATGCCCCGATTGCTTGAGACGCATCGTGGCCGGAGTCCTCCTGCAGAAGAGGCCACAAAACCACTTGCGCGACGAGTTCGAGGCCCTTCGGGAACGATAGCTAAATTCCACCTCCTGGATGCGGGCAGGTGATTATTGCTCCGATCTCCGTCAGTGCAACATCTGGTGCACACACACACACACACTTTGTGGGCGCCAGAAACGGCAGGGCTGTTTTTTCACTGTTTCCAAAAAATGTCCCTTGAAAATGGAAACGGCAAACAAGCGGCCACCGGAAACGGAATCAAAAACGGCCCCAGGATTGGAACCGGAGCCGGAACCGGTCAAAAAACAACGGCGGAACCGGTAAAACAACGGCGTCGGAACCGGCAACAAAAACGGCAAAACGGAACCGGTAAAAAAACGATCCTGCCGTTTCCAGGGCCCACTAAGATGATCAGTGCTCCGATCTTCGTCAATGCAGCATCTGGCGTGCACACACACAGCACCGCGCCTGGACGGCGCATCGGCAACAGGGGCAGCGCCATACACGTGTGCGAGGCCATCCTCGGGCACACTAGCGGAGGAGGAGGAGGAGGAGGAGGAGGAGGAGGAGGAGGAGGAGGAGGAGGAGGAGGAGGAGCGAGGAGGAGGAGGAGGAGGAGGAGGAGGAGGAGGAGGAGGAGGAGGATGACGTGCCCCATGAACCGCACGCAGGAGCCTTTCTGCCCCAACTTTGCTCGGGCGGGGCGTGCGCAACCGCCGTGCCTTCTGCTAGACCGCTGCCCTCGAGGGGCGGCTTCCTCCGGCAGAGGCCGCGCTCCGCGTGCGCTCGGGAGAGCACCCGCCTCCAGGCCGGGCCTGGCAGCAAGCAGAAGATGCATCGGGGATCTTCTGGCCCGGGTCAACCCAGGCCCAAGTCTGTCAGACCTTGCAAAATCCTGCAAGATCCTGCAAGAACCTGCACCCAAGCCCGGGTCAATTCGGAAGATCCTGCAAAATCCTGCAGGATCCTGCACCCAAACCCAGGTCAGTGTGACCCTGGCCATGCAGGATCCTGCAAGATCGGGCGCTCTGGCTGACCCTGGTCTGCATTGACCCCCGTCTCAAGGCTCCCGAATGCAGGCCTGCGACCTGAGTCTGGCGCCGGTCTGGTACGCACTCTGCGCGCCCACCTGCACGACACGCGCCCGCCTCTCTTTTTCTCTCTGTCTTTCTGTCTCTCGTTCTCCCTCCCTCCTTTCCTCTCCCTCTCTCCCCCTCTCTCCCTCTCACGGGGTTGCGTTCCTTGTGTATGCCCCTCCCGCAACGTCCGTTAACCGGGGGGGTGAGGCTGGTCACCCATGGCGGGGTGACGATAACGTAGCAGGCGCGAGCATCGTGGTAACATCAGTGATGGCAGTAGCGTTTGCACTGGCAGGGGTAGCAGCACCGAAAGCGGCCAAGACGACGGCGAGGACGACGACGACTGCAAGCGGCGACGACCACGACAACGGCAACGGCATCGGCATCGACGTCGACGTCGACGACGACGCCGACGCCGCCGCCGCCGATGAAGAAGACGACTTGCGGCGGCGGCGACGACGACGGTCGGCGAAGGCGGCGACGACGACGACTCAATCGTGCCTGTCGACACCACGGCATGCTTGCCTGCACCGCGCCAGACCCGTGGAGGAGCCGACCCCCTGCCGCGTACGCTTGGTACCGTTACGGGGAGGAGAGGGGAGGGGGCGAGCCACCGTAGCGTTAGCTCGGGCATCTCCCCCTGCAGGCGGATCTTGGACGAAGAATTAACAATAGCAAAAACAGATTCAACTAATATTCAAAAAAAGGAAAAATCGTCCCCACACTATTTTTGGACCATCTTTGAATGTTCCTCCTGTAGAGGGACACGCCCGTCTTAACCGTAGCGGATGTTCTGGGCTCACCGAGTCAAAAGAAAAAACAACTTCCGCCCCCTCACATGACAGCGTGCCTTGAGACCACTTCGAACAAATCGACAAGAGGGCCCCAGCACGGCCCCAAGAGACCCTCCAGAGTGCCCACTCCGGACCTCTCGTCGGCGTGGGTTGCTGCAGGCTGCGCGGTGTCCGCGCGCACGCGTGCAGGCACACTCACGTGCTGAGGAGGTTATACGCGAACTCTACCTCACTACTTTAGTTTTTTTAGGGGGGAGGTAGGGTTCATTTTGCTCGGGACCTCCCGAACGAAGTGAACCCACCCTCCCCCCTTAGAAATCGTGAGGTGGTGGGTAGGGTTCGCATGTGGCCTCCTAGTGCTGGCACATGCCGGCAGAGATCACGGCCGAGAGCCTCGAAGTAGGGTTCTCGCGCTGCCACATCCAGTAGACCGCCTCGGGGGGGGGGGGATCGGCGGAAGCTGCCCTGCTAGAAGCGCCGCCTCAGCTCATCTCGATTGGCTGCGGATCGCTGCTTTTGGAAAGTTTACCCCCTCCTCCTCCTCCTCCTCCTCCTCCTCCTCCTCCTCCTGCTTGTCTTTACAATAGGAGCTCGACCACAAGAAACCTTCCACAAGAAACCCAACCCTGAAATCCCAGGACGTTCATTGATTTTGGGCGCGGGAGCGTCACGCTTCCCATAGCAAGACCGTCGAAACCCGAGAAACCCAGGGCACCCTGGAGGCAAGCAGGGTGTCTCTCGGCATGGGCGTCCACTGCAATCATCTCCCTTCTTGTATCATCCCATCCTGCCGCGCAACTGTCGTATAGCCGGTTGACCTCCCATCACACCTGTTACAGAACTGAGCATCGTTTAACCGATCGCCATCCCCGCCAGCGTGGGCTGAGCCCACTGGCCAATTTACCTAACAGCTTGTTCTGATAGGTTTCTAGTGGGGTCAAAAGAGAGCAGCAGATGACTCCACAGGGGGGTCTGGGCGGGTGCCGGACAGGGTGCCGCAGAAGTCGTTTTAAGCCAACAGTCACACACTTCGTGCTCTTCGACCTCCCAGAACTCCATTCCCGGGCCACATTCTGAATGCCCGGAGCCAACTGTAGGCCACTTCGTGGTCTTCGACTTCCCAGAACTCCATTCCCGGGCCACATTTTGAATGCCCGGAGCCAACTGTAGGCCACTTCGTGGTCTTCGAGTCCCCAGAACTCCATTCCCGGGCCACATTTTGGATGCCCGGAGCCAACTGTAGGCCACTTCGTGCTCTTCGAGTTCCCAGAACTCCATTCCCGGGCCAGATTTTGAATGCCCGGAGCCAACTGTAGGCCACTTCGTGTCTTCGAGTTCCCAGAACTCCATTCCCGGGCCACATTTTGAATGCCCCAAGGCTGAGGCTGAGGCAGGCTGAGGCTGAGGCTGATGAGGCTGAGGCCTGAGGCTGAGGCTGAGGCAGGCTGAGGCTGAGGCTGAGGCAGGCTGAGCTGAGGCAGGCTGAGGCTGAGGCTGAGGCTGATGCAGGCTGAGGCTGAGGCAGGCTGAGGCTGAGGCCGAGGCTGAAGGCAGACTGAGGCTGAGGCTGAAGCAGGCTGAGGCTGAGGCTGAGGCAGGCTGAGGCTGAGGCAGGCTGAGGCTGAGGCTGAGGCAGGCTGAGGCTGAGGCTGTGACTGCTGACTGCTGCTGTTGTTGCCACTGCGACTGTCATCGCGAATGCGACTACGACTGCGAGAACAGCACAATTCTACAACTGGATTCTCATCTGAATCTTAAGGGGAATGCTTCCAGATATGCTCCTACACATCGCTGTTAGGTTGCTTTGCCGGGATAATTTCCCCCCTGGATGGTGATACTTATAGGTTGCTCTCTGCGGGTTTCGAGGGGCACATCCCCAACTGAGATGGTGAGACGGTGGGGCTCGAGATGTGGATGGGGATGGGGATGGGGATCGATTCAACGATCCAGAAGAACAGTGCAAAATGGTCACTGACACTCAACGTGGACAGTACGCCGTCAATGCTGCAAAATGCGTGGCGGGAGCGGGAAGGGGCGCCCGCACGTGCCGCGCGAGAGGCCGACGTGTAGATTTCGCCCCGGCGCCGTGCCTGCTTGGGCGCGGCGCACACTTCTCGCACCCGGCATCGTCGACGTGCGAGCGGGCGGACATTCTGCTCTCGGCTCGGCGCCGCGCAGGTTTCAGCTGAGAATGGCGCTCCCGCCCCGGAGCGTCGCATACGTGTCGTTCCCTATTTTTGGGGGGCCCGCGCGAGCGGGCGATTTGACGCCCTCGCCCAAGCTCCGAACATATCTTGCTCATACGTGGCGTTCCGAAACATGCCGACCTCGCCCAAGCGCTGCGCAGCTTGCGAGTAAAAGTGGCAGTGCTGTGTCAGCGCGGCGCATTATTCATGTTTACGGGGAACGAAACATGACATACACACATAACCTGCGAGTTTTTGTGCTCATGCCATTATTCGTTCCCCAACTTCTTCCTCTTCGCCACACCCATCGGGGGAGGAGGAGGAAGAGGAGGCGGAGGAGGAGGGAGGATAAGGAGGAGGAGGAGGCGGAAGAGGAGGAGTGGAGGAGATGGAGGAGGAGGAGGAGGAGGAGGAGGAGGAGGGGGCGGAGGAGGAGAGGAGGAGCACGAACGGTACATTTTGTAGGCATTAACAAGGAGCCCTCATGTCATGGGACGAGCTGCAGGACAGATACAACAACGAGCAAATCACCATCCAGAATACCTGCCAGCGTGACACCGAAATGCTGCTGACACACCGCGAGCTTCTTCACATGATCCGCTCCAGTGACGCTAAGAAGGCCGTTGGGCCAGATGGAGTTGCCTTTGACCTAGTAAAGGTGGCCGCCCAGGAGTCCACTGATATATTACTACCATGATTGACGAAGATCAGAGTGGCCTGCCGAATTAAGATTCAAAGGAGGGTGGCAGATAGATTTGCACAAATCAGGTGCGGTCGGCCCCATCGACAATCACCGAGGAATTAGGTTAGAAGTGCACATTGCTAAGTTGCATCGTAAGTTCATTCGTGCCAAACTTGTCCAGGCCACAGAGGTGCTATTGAACAAATTTCCGATGGGAGGTCTGGCCAAGAAAGGCACACATATGGCTGTACTCGTGGTCATGACAACAGCCCAGGTAGCCAATATGAGGGGAAGAACCCTGTTGTTTTGTTCACCGACCTACGCGCAGCCTTCTGCTCCGTGATCAACGGTATTCTCTCTAGATATGCTCAGTCATCAGAATCAATCGAGGAAATGTTCGATGATTTGGGAGTTCCATTGGCACTTGTCCAGCTTTGTCACGCGGTCAACCAGTAGCCAGGACTCCTTGACCAGATTCCTGGCAAGCAATTGCTCGCTTCAGTTGTTGATACCATGAAGTCAACATGGTTCCAGGTGAAGGGATCCGAGCAACTTGTCCAACCTAGCGGTGGCACCAGGCCTGGGATGCTACTCGCCGGCTACCTGTTCAATATCGACTTTGCACCCATACAACAGAACATCAACATGCGACTCGCGGACCTGGCCAGGCTGCAGAACACGACCCCCAAGGCTCCAGCGCTCCAGCTCAGAGGACATTCGAGGACCCCGAGGCCTCGCATGAGGAGAAGAAGGTATGGGGCCCCGCTTATGTGGACGATCTGGTCTCTCTAGTCGAGCTCGAGTGGGCCACTAGTTGGAGTGCGGTGGCCCAGGAGATGGCCACAATCGTTCATCAAGAGACCGTCTCCAGAGGCTTCCAGGTAAACTACAAAGTTGGACAATCTGAGCTCATGGCGATGGTCGTAGGCAAAGGGGCCCGTAAGGCACGACAAGGGTTCGCTGAGGTTGCTCCTGATGGTCTTCCAATTCCCGCACTAGGGGTGAAATTTGCACTCACGGCAAAGTACAAGTAACTAGGAACCTACGTCGACTCCGAGCTCTGGATGGGCCCCGAAATATCACATAGGTGCCATCAACTTCAGCAGCCCCTGGGTGTTCTGAGGCGCACGGTTTTTGCTAGTCGGACGCTGTCATTGTCCCACAAGCTCACATATATACACAAGCGTTGCTCTCCACATCTGTTGTATAATGCACCTGTGTGCCCCAAGCTCATGGCCAAACAGTGGTTGCTGCCCGAAAATCGTTTTTTGGGGGCACCTTGTCGTGAGGCCACAGGCCTTAAGCTTAACGGGCTACCTCGTGACAGTGTCACAGGACACAAGCTGCTGAGCGCGGTTGGACAGCCCCCGCTTGTAAACACTTTGCGGCTTCGACGACTCAGATTGATCCCTCGACTGTAGCAGGCAGCCCCTAGTGCTCTTGTGTCACTCTTGGACGAAGCGATGCAAGTCAGCACATCATGGACCAATCTCACTTGTAAGGATTTGCTTTGGCTCAGTGAACACGTGCAGATGCCCCGTCAGCTCACACCATGTGGCCCTCCATCATGGTGGGTGCACCTGATTCGTGAGAAAGGAATACGCTTCTGGAAGCGCTTGTGGCGACAGGCTGAGAGAGCGACGAATGCTCGGAGCGTGGACGAATTGCGCAGGCTAGAGTGGTGTGATTTGATTCGAGACATAGATGGCGTTGCATACCCCTCTTTCCTCGTGCCTCCTCCTTCTCCTGTGCACGTGTTTCCTTGTCATGAATGCGGTGCTGTGTTGCACACCCGTGCGTCTTGGGCCTCACACAGAGGAATGGCACATCCAGGATTAGACCCTGCGGGTAATCTGGCATTAGGTTATATCTGCCAATCTTGTTGTTACAAGTTTCATACAAGACTGAGGCTGCTGAAACACTTGCGACACGAGAAGAGTTCATGTCTAGCCAACCGGATTGCGGTGTTACAAAAACTGGCTCCCGAACAGATTGCAGGCGATCGTGTATCAGACCCCGAGGTTTCGAAGGGGTTGCGCAGGCATGGGTACTACAGTGCGGGCGCGATCGCAAGACACCCTCGCAAGAAACCCAACCCTGAGAACCCGTGCGCGAGGTGCACCTGAGGGGAAACCTGGAGCACCCTGAACGCAGCAGCTCCTTCAGGCTGCGGGAAGTCACCGCGCAGCGCGAGGAGCGAAGAAACCCAGGATACCCTGACGAAGCGCACATGGCTTCTTGATGTGCGCCCCCACTGTATGAGGAAAAAACCACTGCCCCACCGTCGCGTGTTTTCGGACCAAGCCTGGCTGGTGCTGCCGTCTCCATGACACTCCCCGCGGCTGTGCCTCGAGTTGGCTGCAGTCCCGTGACTGCGTGACTGTGGCGGCGAACGTGGCGCCTCTGTTTTCACCCGCCGCTGCCGCCTCCCCTTCTTCATCTGTCCTGCATCTTTTGCACATCACATGTGGCACGCGCTCGTTGCAATGTATACCATGGTGGTGTGAGGAGATTGCTTCTGCTCGTGGTCTGGCCATGTGCGTCTTCACGGTCGCCCCTGAGGCTATCGTTTCAGAAATCAGCGCAGTGAATTGATTCATGTTTTCCAAAATCGTGCTCGGTGTGTTGGCGCCTCCAAGGGCCGAGACATGGTGCGAGAGGCGTGATAACCGTGCTGGGCCTTTTTCGTTTTGTTTCCCATCCATGGGGCGCCCCTGATATTGCTCTCAAGGACTGGGCACATGTTCTGGTCGATAATTCCATCTTGCGGTTCGCCATTGCTGTTTATGTTGCGGCCCGACCGGTACAGACTCAATGGTTCCATTGCGTGTGAATCATGGAGTCGCCCCGTACCTCCCGTCCCCATGGATGCTACCTGAGCTCGGTCGGATTCCTGCACAGTCTGTATGGTGTGACTTCACACTTTGTTTGCCTGATTCCCAACGCCTGCCCAGAGGTTCTGCGTTTCAGGACTGCACACACTCAGTGATGACGTGAAGATTAATTTTGATTGATTGGATGGTTTCGCTTCCTCATCCATCCAACGGCAATGTGCCATGTGCCGTGCCATTTATGGAAGCCTGTGTGCACATGCTGCTCGTTCGGTCCCAAGTTGTCCTTTCGGCCAGTTCACACATCCTGAAACGGTGCGCGCCCCCCTGTACATGCCTATGGACCCCTACGTGGGTTAGTCGGGAGCGCCGCTGTCAGTGGCGAGGAGGCCTGCCCCCGCGCCCCCTCTACTTGTCTTCATCTTTCTCTCTCTGTTGCAGGTGCTGTCATCGGATAACCGCAGGCTCCATGTCCTGCAGGGTTGAACGCAGGAGGAGGAGAAGGAGGAGGAGAGGAGGAGGCGGAGGAGGCGGAGGAGGAGGCGGAGGAGGAGGCGGAGGAGGAGGAGGCGGAGGAGTTGTTTCAACAACAACCGCTGAGGAGGTGAAAGCCGCCAGGATGAAACAGCACTGGGCGGAAACATCAGCTGGGGCAGGGGACCAGGGCGGTGGCCAACGCAGACGAAGGGCACCCCGAGGACCGAAGACTCAGTCGGAGTCACCAGACCCCGCTGACATTGCACAAGCAGCTCCTGAGGTAGACGGGGCCTCATCCTCCGCGCAGTGGAGGTGGGAACTGACCGAAGAAGAGGAAAAAAAGTCCCAGGTGACCAGGCGGCCCAGCCCGTCCCGCCCCCCTCCCGTCACGAACACGATCCGGCGGCGGGGCGACAGTCGGGGGGGGCGGCGCGGGCGCCTGGTCGTTGGCCATGTCGGAGTGGCCGACAAGTGGGTCGGATGACATGTCATCGAGGCCAGAAGAAAGAGGCACTCCGTTTTTGGGGTGCCGACCTTTCAGAATCTCACCCCAAGCGTACATGCATGCGGCCATGGTCGGACTTATCCTGCTTGTCAGGAGGCCCTAGGCATTGCTTGCCAAGCTTCCTGGCCTGGCCACCGCACGTGTAATAACAACATGCCTCCACCCTGGTTCACATCAAAGAATATAGGTCTGTGCCCATGGTCGATTAAGCCCTGCCCTGTAAGGCCTTTGATCGCGACCGCTCCGCGACACCGCCCAGGGGAGGGCTTCTGGGGACCACGAGCACAACGAAAACACTAGGCACACATCTAAAACCTGCCTCCCCAGGACCACTCATGAGGGGGCAGAAGAGGAGGCCTCGGAGCGGGGGGGGGGGCCGGTGGTCCACGAGGCCTCTGACATATCCAGTTTGGGCCACAAAGACATGGCGCGCGCAGCCAGCATGCGCGCAGCCCGCGGGACACGCGCTGCCCGAGCAGCCCGCTCAGCATCCCCTGGGTCTGGTGACAGGTGTCTCAGGGCGGCGAGGCGGGCAGCCTGATCAGCACAATCATTGCCGAACTGATGGGCACGCACCTCAGGTGCGAGGTCGGAACTATCGGGAACGTGCCCCTTCACCTTACTGACAGCGCTAGCGATAGGGCCCAAAGCCTGGAGCATAAACCCCGCGTACGGGCGGCGAAAAGACAAGCGAGTGGGGACGGGGTCGAGAGCTGAATTAAACACACTCTGGCAGTCGCTAAAAATGCGACACCCTTAATCACCACACTGGGCAGCTGTAGCGTGGGCTACATACTCAGCAGCTTGAGACCATCGGGGGAAGTGCGCAAGAAGGGGCCCAGAGATAATACACTGCACTTCCCCTTGTTCTGAAACACTAACCACCGACCACCCCGCCCTGGAGAGCTCAGGAGACACATTCCTAAAGCATGAGCCACCAACATAAAGCCTACCGTTGAGGATGGTGCTGTGGTTGTAGGGGCCCCCAGCCCACGAAACCTGGATGCCGGAACCTGGACCGTGGATATCATAAGCTGGGCGAGGGAGGTAGTCGCCAGGATGAACATAGAGCCCTCGGGTGTAGAGGAGGTGCTGCTCTGGGCCACTCTCCTCGGCGAGGTCAGAAGGGGGGGCCAGGTGAGCATCTCTACCAAAGACTCCCTTACGGGTGCCATCGCAGGCGGGACAGTGCCACAACCGGCGCAGGATCGCGTCGCCCGCGCTGCCAGAATTCACAAGGTCCACTCGCCATCTGACATCCCGCAGCACGAGCGCGGGCCTTGCTCCATACTGCAGCACAGGCGAGAGCTCTGAAGGGGCCCTTCTCGAAGGAAGTGAATTTGGACGACTGCAACATAGCATGAGCCTGATCATGGCGCACGCGGACTGGCTGTTGAAGTGCGGGGGGAAACTCGGCGCCTGCACGGCGCTCACGAAGGTGAACAACAGCTAGCCGAAGATGACGTTTCAATAGTGCAGGGCTCACAAGCGTGAGCGGCATTGTAACTCCAAACTGGTCCTTCATTACTGTGATGCGCGGCATCGACCATCCAATACGGCGCAGGCTGAGCTTCATGGCGCCGATGGGGCCCGTGACCTGCTTCCAGCGATCGGGCCCAGGACCTAAGAACACAGATTCCCAAGACGATCTGAGCTCAGACCAGGTCAAGGTGAAACCGAACGTACGCATGTGGGTCCCCCGGAGCTCCTTGGCGCACCTCAGGATGGGGGCAATGGGCCCATAATAGGTCGGGTCCCTATCGAGAACCACAGCCGTGGTTAGCGAGCGGGATCCAGCCTTGGGCCTGATGCAGCGACCAAAAGCACGTCGAGCAATCCCCACTGCCTGTCCGAGACCCCGTGAACCTCGCGCCCGTAGTAGTAGCCTGGCAGAGGCCCAGTAATAAAAAGCTTCCTGATGTGTCTACCTAATGCTTGCCGTATATTTTGCAGCCGTTTCGTCTTGCGCTTCAGCGTCAGCACGCGAAGCAGGAAAACCTTGGAACGCATGGGGGCCCGACGGGGCCGCCCAGAGGTGTGATCAACTCCATGGCTACCTGCAGAAGACACGACTCGCTGGCCAGCGAGAGCTCCAAGTCTTTTGCGCAGAGCAACGGCAACATGGCGATGAGAGGCCACGAGGTTAGCCTTCTCATGAGAGATACTGCCACCGATGTCGTCAACAATGGCAGCGCTCAACGAGGTGGCCGCCTCCGACAGGTCATATATTACTTCCGAGCACGCCCCGACAGTCGATAAACCATAACCATCGATGTACACGTCGAGCGACGCAGTCCTGGGGAGGCCAGCCGAGTCGAGCGGGCCGATGATAATTATCATTACCATAGTAGTTGCAAAGGGGCAACCTGCCACAATGCCGCGCTGGGCATGGAAAGGGCCACGAAGCAGCTGGCCCATCGTAACGAAGCGCGCGTTGCTGTGCATGGCTATGACCAGCCGAGCGATCGTCATATCAAAGCCATGTTGGGCGCATCGTTGGAGGAGGAGGCCGAGGTTAATCGACTCAAAACACTTCACAAGGTCCCGCAACAAGATTGCTGAGACTTTGCCATCATGCACCGCGGCCTCCCCTCTCACGGATTGCCGCCGCGCCGCGTCTGTGGGTGATGTAAACTTGCCAGCAGCAAAATAAGGCCGTCGGTGCTCATCCTCCCATCTCGTAGCATGACCCCTTCTCCCCTTGCCCCACAAGCGATCGATGCAGGAAAAGAAGCCAGTGGGCCTGAAGCCCCCTGATTGCCTGCCAATGAGAGACATGATGGTGACACTAGCCTGCGTGGGCATGAGACTGCCAGGCTCCATTGCAACGTAGATCGCGGACAAGCGGTCGAGCGAGTCATCCGACAGGGACTCGAAGCGACGCGCGTGAAAAGCGTCGATCGAAGTAGCAGTGCCCTTAGGAAGCTTACGACTGCAAGCCCGAAGAGCATCGGGGGAGCGGCGAGGAAGGGGAGGTTGAGGCTGAAACGAATCACGATATTGCCGAGGTTGCTGATGCGCATGCCAGAGCCGAGAGCGCTGCGAAGCCTGAGCATCAATCAGAGCCTGCGGATCAGCCACGACCACCCCATTGAAGAGCAAAGCCGTAGCGGGAGCCCATGGTGTAAAACCTCGAACGACCGAATGGGCTCGCTTAGCACCCGCTTCGACTTTGTCCAACAGCCATTGCCTCCAGCCAGCTAATCAGCTAATGCCTCCTGCTGGGCAATAGCCTCGGCAACAGATACTGCAACATCGAGCTGGTGCCGCGCAAATCCTGATCAAATGGCTGCTCCACAGCAGCGCGAACAGCGGAATGCCCTCGCTGTGGCGATCGAGACCTGGCTGCAAGAAAGATGGTGGGTCACAAATCAAACGCTTCACCGCGTGAGCCTGCTGCAAGGCGGCGACACCTGTGGAGTCACTGTGCAGACAGACGTACATGTTGAACTTAAGGTACAACCACCTGATGGCATAGAAAACTGGTTGACGCACAGGCGGTCCCCTGTCTTGCTCGAGGACCAATGCCCAATGCATCTGCTGGGCCTTGCCACGAGACCCGATGCGCGGCAGCTTGGCACCTCGCGAGTTGGCCAACTCGCGCTCAGAGAGGTTGGCCCAAGAGGAATAGACCGCATCAAGCGACTTCTGGACAGGCTGAGTTCTCCCAGAGCCAACGGCCTCCAAGAGCTGCTGTCCTAGGGCCCTCGCTTGTTCCCAACTTGGAGGCTGCGGTAGTGGTCCAATGATGGGGTCCACGAGGATAAAAAGGGGGGGGGGGGGGGGGGCGTCGGAACTTCAGACCATCTAGCTGCGCCAGCTGCGGATAGAACTCCAGAGGGGCGGGCGAGTGCGGCGACGTACATGCAGTATGTCCGATGAGCACTCTAGATAACCCTTTGGAAACCAACGGAAAACAACAAAATAATCAATCAAGCAGGCGCAGCCCTCCAGAGGCTGAACAGGATCCAGAAGCGGCCTCAGGAACCACAACGCGCCACCCACAAGACCTGGCGAACTCGGACTCCTGGAAAACTGACGGTTCCATGTTAAAATCAGCCCCAAGAATGCACGGCCCGGCCCAAACTTCAGGCGCAGCAGCCACATGAGACAAAAGACCAACATTCATGTCGCTGAGCCCCTGGGAGTGGTAGAGGTAGAGGCTGGAGGCGCACATGGCATCGCCTCATGGGATGTTCACTATCGCTCCTACCGCCCTGTGCGGGGCCAAAACATGTCCTCCCGACGGGGGGCGGAGGCCCAGAAAATCGCGAACCAGGATTCCAATGCCAGCCGACGCCCCACCAGCGGAGGTGGGGGGGGGGGGGGCGGCGTGAGGAGGATTTGCCAACCATGAACCTTCGCCCAAGAAGAAGCACGCTCAGCTTCGCCCCCTTGACGAAGGCGGTGCTCCTGCAACAGGATGATGTGCAAGTTGCAATGGGGAAGCCATTTCTGCGGAGACGACCCGGCCGCACAGCTGATGGTCTCTACTATCAATGAAAATTGAGCTTCTCCAGGTGGTGGAGGGGGCGACAAACAGTTTTGAGCGGGATCGGCGCGTGCCCGCGCCGCTTCACTAATGCTGCTAGGGGTCTGGGCCAAAGACCCCCGAGGCCTAGGCGAGGAGGGCCGGCCAGGGGCCTCGGACGGGCGAGGGGCATGGGCCACAGAATGGGTTAAATGGAGAGCGCGCCTCCCCCCACCATGCCTGGCTCTCGCTCGGGCGGCCAAAGCCAGCGTCGAGGAGTGGGTCAGGCGGGCGTCGGCAAGAGCCAATATGCAGCCACTTGTGGCGTCGAGGTCAGCGTGCCCGTGCGCGCATCTGCCATCGTGGCCTTCAATCAGCTGCTGTGAATTCATATATGAAGACGCCCCCCTGCAACTCTCAAGCTCCGACCTGAGTAGCGGCAGGGGGGCTTCGGGCTGAAGCAGCGGCCTTGATCTGGGCCGCAGCACGCTCACGAATGCATGGGGCCGAAGATCCTGAGGCCCTGGTTGGTGCAGGAGATCGCGAGGCAGGTCGATCAGGGTCAGCAAATCCAACTTGCCGCTCCTTGTCCTTTGGAAGCGCGTCGCCATCCTTGTCCTTCGGCACATCCGGCTGGGAGGGAGCCGCTGCGACCCCACCGCCGTCGGGTCCTCTCCTCTTCCTGGCGAGGCGGGCGAGGTGGGCGGCGTGGTCTGCCTTGATGGTCTTCATCTTGGCGACGGCCTCCGAAAAGAGGCCCTTGGCGGCAGTCTGCATCTGGTCATGCAACTGATCACGCCTTTCAGTGATACTCTTGCGGTCCTCATCAGAAACTTCATATCCATCCACATTGAAATGGGAGTCGACATCGATAAGGTTGAGAATGTCACTGGTGCCGTCCACCACTTCTTTGATATACCTTTTCGCTGGAGGAGGCTGGAAACCTGCACGCTGGCCCTGAGCCTGCTTGCCAAAGAGGGAGGTGACAGCATCCATGTACTCGGCATCGGCTGCAGACAGACGGCCAGTGAGTTCGGAGACCGTGGCCAGCTGCGTGGCAACCCAGGACTGGTACTGCTCGAGCTTCTGGGCTTCATTTTCCAGACATGCTTCCAGTTCAGCAACCTTGGCACCAATGTCTGTGATGCGCTGCTGCGGAGGTGGATCACCTGCTCTCTTTGACTGGAACTGCTGCTTGTAGCGTCCCGCAACGTGGGCATCTCCAGCTTTCTCGGCCAGGCGCACCAGCTGGTCGAGCTCATCCACCGAGAGGTTGGGGTCGACAGCTGCATCAGCACCATTGCCAGCAGGCAGAGAGCCACGAGGAGGAGCAGAAGGCCGTCTGCGCGGGGGGCCGCCGCCCAGGGCCGCATCAGCCCCATGGCTAGGCGCCTCCGTGCGCCACTCGCCGCAGTGCTTGAAAGACCATGGAATCGAGGTTGCGCGCAAAGTTGCAATGCGCGCGCCGCCACTTGAGCTCACGCTCGGCACGGCGAGAAGGGGGGGCGGCGGGTCAACCAGGGCGCGCCGCCTGCAGACCCTCGGCCCTGGCCCCCTCGGCCCTTGCCCTTCCAGTCGAGGCCAGAGGGCAGGGCACCGCCGCCGCCGCCGAGCACAGAGCCCCAGGAGCCAGCGCCGCCTTTACCCCCACCGCTGCGGGCCATGGCAGAGGCGTGACGGCCTGGAACAAGGGGCCGAGCCACTTGGCTCGCTACCCCAGTGTGCCGAAGGACGGGGGGGGAGGGGGGAGGCGGTTTCTCAGACTCGCTGCCGCCTGTGGGCGGTGCTGTGCTGCGATCGGGTGCTGTGCTGCGGGAGGCAGGCAGGCCCCGGCAGGCAGGCCGATCTCGAGCCAGTGCAGGGCCGGACCTGAACTGAAGTCGGGCCTGTCCACCTGCAAGGGGGATTGTGGGCGAACATGTTAAAAAATACCGCAGAAATGCAACAGAAATACTCAAAAATAGTCCAAAAATAGTCCCCTGATTAATTTCTGACTATTTTTGAACATTCCCCATGTAGACGGAAGGCCCGACTTAAACCTAAACGTTGTGGTTCGTGTTGTGTTCGCTTCGTTGTTCGTTCTGCCCTGCCTGTTTTCCTGTGCCCCCTCCCTGCCCTGCCTGGACGTTCGGTGCCAAGGACCTGGATGTGCTGCGGCTGCATGCTCTGTTGTAGGAGGGCAGGCGGGCAGTCCGATCGAGTCAAGGCTCTGCCCAGGATCGGGCGCAAAGTTATGAAACTTCACGCATCAATCATGTCGGAGACCGAGGGGAAAACTCACGGCATCATTCTCGTGCTCGGGAACGTCATCGTTCAAACTCGCTTCGTACCATTCGGTTTCAAAGTGCTCATGCGCACCGTTTCGCAGGCAACCATCGAACTCCACCGCGGGTCGCACGTGTGATCGTCCAGCCCCGAGACACGTTACGGGTGAGTGCCAACGCGCTACTCTAGCAGGCCAGCTGTCCACCATCGTGCCTGTTCGATGGGCCAGCCTGTATTGCCGTCGTAGCGACTGGACGCGCTGACTCTCGACTCGCCTGTATGGGCCAGCCTGTATTGCCTCTGACTCGCGACCGTCGTGCTGGGCCAGCCTGTATTGCCTCTGACTCGCTCGACTCGGCCAACTGGATCCACCTCTCACTCCAGCTCGTCCTACGAATTGGTCGTCCCTCCTCGCATGAACCGCGACCGCGACCCATCTTGAAAACTATCGGACGAACACATTGGAACAATTTGAGCGGACGGTGGTGCACAAAATTGCAACCGACTGATGAATGCCTGGGAAAAAATCGGGGCGCCACGAAAATGGGAGGTTTAGTGTCAGAAATATACCCGCTTGCAGGATGTGTTTATGAGCCCGTCTGCTCCGACCAGCCACAACTTGGGGAGCTGTGTTTCTGACCCCCCGAGGCGTCGGCCAGGGGGGGAAATGACCGCTGGTCCCCCACTTGAAGCAGGTGTGCTGTGCCCATCAAGGTCTGAAAATGTGCCGCGGCAACACTGATTGAAACCAACATGAGGGACGCTCGGCACGAGCTCCACAATACAATGCGGGTCACACCATGTTCAAAGTTGGAATGGAGGGGAATCGATATCTGGCCAACGCGGAGGTCGAGCAACACCCAACCCACGTGCTCACACACGCCGTAAAATCAATCCCCACCTCTCCTCACGATAAGAATCCCCTCAGAGTCTCCCCCCAGACCAAGAGTTCCTTGTCCACGTGGTCGTCGTCCTTCTCCACCCGCCTTCTCAAAAGGGCCCTCCATCCCGCTCCTCATCCCGTTCTCTTGTGGCAGCCCGAGCTGGACACTGGCGCCGACACCCTGAGCAAGGATTGGGCTTGAATACCCTCAATCACAAGACGCCCTCCTCGACCTTCCCCCTCCCTCGAAGGGTCGGGGATGGACAGAACACCCCTTTAGTAAAACGTGGTTTAGTGAAAACGACCTCGGGCCAAACCTGGCGGGCGCAAGCCTGGAAAATGATGGCCGCGGCGCCCTCTCGAGAACCGAAAACGGACAATTCACTAATCGACGTGTCAGGGTGGGGGCTCTGTCCACCCCGAAAGTTTGTCCACCGCAGCTCTCTGGAAGTCTCTGGAGGGGGTCCCGAGAGATCCCCTGAGGCCTCCCGACCCCTGGAGGCCGCTGAAGCCTGGAAGCCTCCAAAGGTCCCTGCCCAGGAGGCCACCTGAGGCCCCCGGCCTCTCCAGGGGTCCGAGGAGGGCGAAAGCGTCTGACAGCCTTGATCTTCCTTCTCCTCCTCCTCCTCCTCCTCCTCCTCCTCCTCCTCCTCCTCCTCCTGCTCCTCCTCCTCCTCCTCGTCCTCCTCGTGCTCCTCGTTCTCATTGTCCTCCCTCTCCCCTCCCCCTCCCCTCCCCCTCCCTCTCCCCTCCCCCTCCCCCTCCTCCCCCCCTCCCTTCCCCCTCCCCCCTCCCCTCCCCCTCCCCCTCCTCCTCCTCCTCCCTCCTCCCTCCTCCTCCTCCTCCGCCTCCACCTCCTCCTCCTCCTCTGCCCACCAACCATGGACCCGCCACCGCCAACTAGAGTGACACCATGTGTCCTCCACCTTGCGTGCAACTCTGCGTCATACGCTGCACAATTCTGTTGAATGAGCTCGTAGGCGACAAGGCCGCCTCGTCCTTCTTCTCCATCCCTCTTCCTTGTAACTGGCGTCTCCCTGCCGACCCCGAGACGGGTCCGCAGGGCGGGTCGGGCGTGCCGCCTGAGACTTTTACATCATCTATGATCTTGCAGCCTGAAATTTGCAACAGCTTCAAGGATGGCACCGCCCACATTCGCCTGAAACGTTTGTAGGAATTTCACGGATGGAGGGTGGGTGATTTTCACAAATTCGGCAATCGCCTTAGTTCCGCGCGCATTCGAGATTACAGCAGTTTCAAGGATTCTTATGACTGACGTCCCAGAAACGATGCTCTGACACGACTTAGGGTTGTCAGGTCACGACAGTCAAGTGAATTCGCGGTGTCGACGTTCTAGAAACTATGTTATGATACGATTTCGGATCGCCAAATTGCATCAGTAACGCTGATTCGTGGCGTGGAAATCCCAAGAATGTGCTCTGGCACGATTGCGGGTTTTGCGACGGTTGTCTTCCAACGGGGCTTTTTTTCGCAGTGAAAAAGGATCATCGTAGGAACCGATGAAAAGGGAACTCGGAAGGAATTAGTCTTGCAACATCGTTGATGAGTCTGGGTTTGCACTGATCCTGCACCCGCTCCCCTCCTCCTCCTCCTCCTCCTCCTCCTCCTCCTCGTCCTCCTCCTCCTCCCCCGGCGGTCCTCCTTCAGTGGCTCTCACTTCACTCTCCTAATTTCTGACCGAACAAGCTGCTGAAAAGGAAAAATTCACAGTATTCTGGTCCACCACTCCGCTTCGTCGCTGGGCGCCTTCTCAAAGGCGCGAGGCCTTTGAGAAGCCCCGCCGCCTTCTGTGAAGACCTACCCGTCTCACTCCCCTCTTGGGCCCTGGGGAAACCAAAATGCTCCCATACTGCGGCTCTCTGGACCTCTCTCGGGGTGCTGCTGTCTGACCGCGGCGACGA
>CAUYUJ010015839.1:85000-140000 GCA_963575745.1 Prorocentrum cordatum
TGGTGCAGGCGGGGAGCACCGGGCCTTCGGGGTCCAAGCCCCCGCACCCGGGCGTTCCTTCCCGGGGGGCTGCCAGGTCCCGTGGCCTCCCCCAGGGCGGTGCGGGAGTTCACTCCCCGCACTCGCCGCCTTGGGGTGGGACTGGCGGTCCTTCTCCCCGTCGTGTCGTGTCGTCGTCGTTGTCGTTCGTCGTCGTTTCGTGGGTCCCGGGGTCCGGGCCCTTTTTTTGCCCTGCCCCTTAGGCGCGCGGGTGGCCCTGCCGTTCGGCCTCCCCCTTCGCGGGGGCGGCTCCGTTCGGTGGGGGCCTCCCGCCTGCCCGTGGGGCGGGGCCTTTTCCCCGCCGCGCGCGGGCGGTCTCGCCCGTCGCCCGCGTGGGCGGGGCGCCGCGGCCGCGCCGTCGGCCGTGCGCGACACGGTGTGGGCTGCCGCGCGCCATGGAAAAAAAAATCCCGTTCGAAGCCTCTAGACTTTTACTCAGGAGTGGCGATCTCGCCTCGGCGGTGACATCCCCCCCCCAAGGAGAGGGCAGCGTCCCAGTCCGATACCTTCCAGCTGTCTGCTCGGGACTTGGCGCCGTCGCCTCGAAATCTCTTCTAGAATGCGCCCCGGGCGGCCCCGCTCGCAAGCCTGCATGGGGCGCCAGGACGGCTCCACAGAGCGCCCGGAGAGCCCCATGCCACACACACACACACACTACACACCACACACACACCAACACCAACGCCAAGATCAACACCACCACCACCACCGCCAACAACAACAACAACAACAACAACAACAACAACAACAACAACAACAACAACAACACCAACACAACCAACAACACCAACACCAACAACAACACCAACACCAACACCAACACCAACGCCAACGCCAACACCAACACCAACACACACACAACAACAGCAACCATAACGACGACAACAACGACAACATCAACAACGCCATCAACAATCATTTTAAGACTGTTCGCTCTTATCTGCTCGCGCGTCATTCAACAGGCATATCCCAAACCCTGGATACCCGCCCTTGTCGTCTTCGATCGTACCTCCTTTTGGGGGTAGATCCATTCCCTGCCACGCGTGGTTGGTGAAACCCTTGAAAACAAAGGGTAACAGATAACGGAGGAGAAGGAGGACGAAGGGATCGGAGGAAGGGAGGGGAAGGGCAAAAAGGAGGGAGGCCGATGATTTGCGCTGCGAGTGGCGATTCAGCTTGCGCCATGGCTTGCGCCAGCCACTCCAACACAGGTTAACAATGAGTTTCGCCATGGGCCGCGCCATAAACAGCGCCACGTACCACTCCCTTGAAAGAACATATCGTGGATACTCCCATGGGGGGACGTACAGCTGCGAACTGGTGTCAGAAACAAATTTCGTGGAACCTTGAACAAAGGCGGGATGTTGGGAGAGTGGGGAGGAAAGATCGTGAGAACTGCAACCGTGTCGAAAAGAGCGCGGAAGTTCCAAGTGAGAGCGCGATTCAACAATAAAGTGTAAGGAAGTATCAAGCGGTAGCCGCGGTCCGGTGGCAAATTGCAAGGACATCCCAAGCGAGAGTGCGATTCTTCAATAAACTGGGAGGACATATCAGGCGGGAGCCGTTGTTGTTGTAACCCGGGGCCCAACGACACAGTTTCACTCTCAAGACCTCCCCTGATAAAAAACAGGGCGCGGCCCCCGGGAAGGGCACTTCAATCGAAAAAACAATGTGCACCGGACGGGGGGGATCAACAATAATTATTCTTCATAAATGAGAGTTCAATAACAGCAGCAGCAGCAACAACAACAACCACAACGACAACAACACCACAGCAACAACAAACAGCCCTGCAAGGGCCAAGTAGACCCCAGCACCAAGAAACCTACAAGAGATCCTCGGTGCTCGGCGTTCGATCCTCGATGGCTGATATCCGGCGCATGCCCAGATCATTCCAAGATGAGCCCATGGCCCCAACACGACTTCTGCTTGACACCGATGCGACCCCATGGCCCCAAAATGAGCCCCACAAGATTTCAAGACGGCATCCAGATTACCGCAATGTTTCAAACTGACCACATAATGATTCCATTGCGATGCCCTGGGGTGACCTCCAATGTCAAAGACGGTTCCAACTCGAACCAGTGGCTTCAAGAGAACCCTGCGATAACCCCTGCGATGCGCCCAGGACACTGAAAACAAACCAATGACCGCAGTAGGTGGCCTCAAGATGACCACATGTTCTCAATGCCATCCCATGGCGATCCGAAGCTGACTTCAGTAGGGAAAAGCAGGTGCATGGCGATTGCGACTGCCATGTACCTTCTGAACAGAAGATTGTAACATGCCTCGTAAAAGGTGCGGGAGTATCGGGTTCCTGATGCATGAAACAACTCCCCAAAGAAAGGGAAGGCTGTAACAAAAGACGCACGTAGCAAGAGTGGAACATGGTGCACGTGCCGTGTCCGCCTATCGTTTGCGAGCGTTTTCTTGTTCGGCGTTTCGACATTGGGCGGAAGGGGGGGGAGGGGGGGGGGGGTCTGGCTCCAGACCTCTGCTTAGTGCGACTGTTTGCAACAATGCGTCCTTGTGCGGAAACTCCGCGTGCTCGAAACAGGCGCCCAAAAACAGCCAAGATCCACTCCAGGGGGGGGGGGGGGGGGGGGGGGGATGGTGCGAGGATGCGAGGGCCCGCGCCGATCGGCAACACGATGAATACAAGAACGACCACCTATCGTTTGTTGTCGTTGTTTGGCACCGCTCTCTGATCACCCGCTTCGCGAGCGGGGTTCGCAAGCACTCCAGGTTTAGGTCGGGCATGCCCCCTACAGGCTACTTTTTGATTATTTTTGAATATTCACCCTGTAGAAGGACACGCCCGACTAACTCCATGAGCCCTTCGGGGCTAGCCCTTCGGGGCTGGCCCAGCGGGGCGCGTGAGCCGGGCGGGCGGGACCCCCACGCATCTCGGGCATACTCGCGGCCTGGCCACCATGGGGCACACGGGCTGGACGGGAGGGCCGTGACGGGCCTGGTGTTGATTGAAACCCGACAAAACCAGCCTCTCGGGTGGGGAACAGCTCTCGAACCCTCGCTCCTCCTCCTCCTCCTCCTCCTCCTCCTCCTCCTCCTCCTCCTCCTCCTCCTCCCTGCTCCTCAGCCCCTCCTCTCCTTCCTCCCTACTTCATTCCCACCTCCTCTTCGTCCTCCTCCTCCCTTCTTTCTCCTCCTCCCCCCTCCCTCATTCCTCCCCCACTAGGATGTCTGAACAACTCTTCCTCGTCGCACCATCCGACGCATTGGGTGGGCTGGCTGGCTGGGTGGGCATTTCGTCTGAGACTTGGCTCACGTTTGCAATCCCGAAGCGTCAACTGTCCAACAGTTACACGGATGGTGGGTGAGTCGTTGTCAAAATGTCGCCCACGCTGAAGCACCGCGCGCAATCTTGAAACGCTTCAATCGACATTAACATGGAAAGCGGGTGCTCATCATAATGCGGCTCTTGCCATGTTGCCGCGCACGCTCGTCTTACTAATCTTCAACACTCAGTCACAAGGATGGAGGGCGGGTGGCTTCATCCATGTGTTTATCGGAAAACAAGCCGCGCACATTCGCCTGAAAAGAACTGTAAGTGACAAGGATGGAGGACGGTTCCTAGTTGGGCTCTCGCTTGAGACGTCCACAATCTGTATTGCCGGAAATGAGACTGGTGAAACGGATTCACCGATCCAGGGCGGTTCGTTTGCGAACACGGGCTTTCCCTGGAGACTTCCCTGAACAGTTGTACCTTGCACGATCGCATGTCTTAAAACTAGGGAGATGAAGGAGCACGGCCCATCGTGCACGTGTGACTCAAGGGAGCGCTCCCCACAGCGAAAAAAAAAGAGTTAACATGGACTTGTGGAGACGTGCTGCATCTGGGGTCTACTCTGGTCCTCACCCTAGTTCTCCTACAAGTCCTGTTCCCTCCTCCTCCTCCGCCTCCTCCTCATTTCTCAACCTCGACCCGCTCGTTCTCTCCCTCCTCCGTCACCTCAACACGAAAGAGACGGACCCTGAGGGAAACGGGTCCTGGACTCCGGGGCCTTCCCCAAGACGAGTTTATCGGTTGATTTCTGGTCCCGGAGCCTGGGAGGTGGCACCAGGTGGCCAAAATAGGCAACACAAACTCGAGGACCTCCCCCCCTCAACACTCCTCTGCCCTTTGCCACTTGGCAGTCGCTCTCCCTCCTCTCCCTCCGCCTCCCTCCTCTAGAAAGGCACAACTAAAGCCGTGGACATAGCCTTGGGGAGGTCCGCTCAGACTCCTTGGATCCGCGTCAGGGGGCCGCGCCAGAGGCGCCGCCAGGGGGTCACAGCGCCGATCTTCTTCGTCAATCCACCTCCTTCCTCCGTCCTCCCTCTTCCGTCTTCTTGTCCACGTCTGGGGGGCCACATGCGAACCCTCCCCCTGCCCCCTACGATTTCTGAGGTGAACCCCACCCTCCCCCTCAGAAATCGTGGGGGGTAGGGGTAGGGTTCGCACGTGGCCCCCTAACGTCTCCGTCCTCCGCCTCCCGCCGGCGCGCGGCTTCCTCCCTCCTCCGTCCTCCTTGCCCACGTCCTCGTCCTCCCGCTCCCGCCGGCGCGCGGCCGCTTACCCTCCACCCCCCCCCCGAGGCGCCCTCCTGCGCGGCGGCCTCTCGCGACATGTCCTCCTGGGGGAGGGGGGCAGTGCTCCTCCATGCTTTCTGCTTCGGCCAGACTTAGGTCGGGCCTGTCCCTCTACAGGAGGAATGTTCAAACACAGTCAAAAAATCAATCAGAGGACGATGTTCCTACTTTACGAGGTCAAAAATGTTTGGACATTCGTTTACGAATGTTCATTTTTCATCCAAAATCCGCCTGTAGGGGAACATACCCAACCTAAGGCCAGACTCTGAGCGAGAGAGCTCGCAGCGTTGAGGGAGGCGTTCGCGATCAACCAGCAGCAAGAACGGTCGGAACGCGACGAGCGATCGACCTGGGGCCTATGCTCCGATGCCCAAGGTGTTGGCAGAGTTGATGCCTAAATTGCTCTTGCTGCTGCTGATGATGCTCCAGAAACTGATCATGCCTCTCCGCCTGCATCTCCGCTTCCTGCTGCTGCTGCTCCTCCTCATCAAGCTGCTCCCCTACTTGCTCCTGATTCTGCTCCTACTCGCCGTGTCCTTCTCTTTCTCCTGCTGCTCCTGCTGCTCCTCCTGCTACTTCGCCGGGCTGCACTGACAGCGGGAAACCAACGGCAACGTGCGCTGGGGAGCGTGGCCCTTCGCGAGGGATTCCGTTATTCGACTCCTGGATCGTCACAAATTCGGCCCCTCGTCCTGGTGCCTAGGACGGCGCATAGCGCCATTTATCCCCCCAGGACCCCTTGAATAATCATGGTGTTCGCCGTCCTCCTCCTGCTCGTTCTCATCTACATTATGGTCATCATTACTCACGTGTCGCTTTCACCTTCGCCGTTAACCTCCTCCTCATCATGCTGCCTTCTCGGCGTCTCCTGGTCGTTATCATAGTCGCCGTCGTCGTCGTCTTTCCGCCTTATGCTTCTTTGGGTCACTATGCTCGCTGTCGTCGTCGTCCTCCTCCTCCACGTCCTCATCGGTCGCCTCCTCCTCCTTTCCTTTGGCCGTCCTCTTCCTCGACGATATCCTTCTCCTCCTCGCCGTTTCCCACCCTCGTCCTAATCCGCCGGCTCCCTTGCGGGGCCATCAGGCTGCAAGGATTACGGTTGCAGTGCCCTGCGCCAGTTCCAGCTTCCAGCCTCCAATGTTACAGTCCCGAGCTCCAATTTCCAGTCTCCAATGTCACAGTCCTGCTTTCTGCTTCCTACTGTAGATTGTTACTGTCCGCGCGAGGGGGGGTAGCCTAAAAGGGCCCCGGCTACCACCCCCAACAAGGTTTTCAGAATTCCCTGGGGGTCGGGGGACACGTCAAAAAAACACATGAGATCTGCACATCCGAGGCCAGAGGCACTTGCACATTGCCAATCGACTCGGGCTGCCGAGGCCACAGTAACTTGCAAATTGCACCATCTTCGCGCTGCCGATGCCACCGTCCTTCGCAAATTGTGTGAGTTTCGCGCTGCCGAGGCGACAATTCCTTCCAAATTGCACCATACTCGCGCTGCCGAGGCCACAATCCCTCGCAATGTGCGCCGTATGGTAGAAAAAGAGCATTTACTGAACACTCCCCCCCCCCCCCAGAGTCAAAAATGGCACGCGCGGGGACACTGCGGTCGAATTGCAACTCATCAGACCCATCGCCAGCTTTGAGCAGTGGGGGGAAGGGGAAACGTCGACAGATGAATGTGGCATGAATGTTCGCTAGAGCCCAATAGAAGGAAACAGTTACTGAACACCCCCCCTTTCCCCCAAAACTTAAAGTTGGCACGCGCGGGGGAGAATGCGGCCGAGGTGCAACTTATCAGACCCGAGTTTGAACATTGGGGGGAAGGGGAGACGTCGACAGATGAATGTGGCATGCGTGTTCGGTATTTGTCCCGAAGCCTGTATTCGCGCTGCCGAGGCCGCAACCCCTCGCAAATCGCGCTGTACTCGCGCTGCCGAAGCCACAGTCCGTCGCAAGTTGGACACATTCGCGTTGCCGAAGCAACAATCTTCTGGAACTTTCGCAACGCTCGTGTTTCTGACGCCACGATCCCTCATAAGTTGTACAATGTTCGCGCCCTCGAAGCCACGATCTCATGTACGTTGCGCCATATTCGCGTCCCCGACGTCACGATCGCTTTTGAATTAAGCAACATTCGCGTCGCCGACGCCACGGGCCGTCGAAAAATATACAATGGTCGCGTCCCCGAAGCCACGCTCGTTCGTACATTAGTGTCGGCTTGTGATTAACAAGATCCGTGGGGGGGCGCGTGTCATTATATATACATATGTATGTATACACATTTATATGTGTATATATATACATTTATTTATTTATTTATTTGTATATATATGTATATATGTATATACATGTATATATATATGTATATAGTTCCCCTGCTCGGGCGGATCGCGGGGTGGCACCCGCCACATTGAAAATCAACGGGGCGGCGCCGGTGATTAGCGCCGACGCCAGGCCGCCAACGAGAGGCAAAGGGGGGGGGTCGGGAGGCCAGGCAAGGGCGAGCCAAGGCGCCTGTTTTGCAGTCGAACCGATGCGGGCTTGTGGGCAAGGTGGGCTGGACGAAAGTGGGGCGCAGCAAAGGGGGGGGGGGGCACAGCAACTCACGTCGCCGATTTTCCGAACACCTCCTGGCGCCGTACGCGCCATGCGTCGAGGACTGGCCCCTCGGCCGGGCGACCGATCTCAGCTGCGCGCAGCAGGCTTCGCACCCCCGCCCCTTTCCTTCCCCAGCTTTTCGTCCGACCCGAGCATGGCGGGTAGTCCTCCTCCGCCCCTCTGTTGCCGTCGTCGCCGCCGTCCCCCGCCCTGCCTGCGCCCGTTTCCAGCGGCCGCTCTCTTCGCCACTCGGGCCTCCTCCTCCTCCTCCTCCTCCTCCTCCTCGTCCTCCTCCTCGTCCTCCTCCTCCTCCTCCTCCTCATCCTCCTCGTCCTCCGCCTTTTCCTCCTTCTCCTCCCTCCCCCTCCTGTCTCCTCCTCCCCCCCTGGCGCGCGTGATGAAAAAATATCGCGCCCCGCGGGGTCTTAACCACAAGCTGATATTACGCCATGTTCGCGTCCCCGAAGTCACGTTCCCTCGTAACATACGCCGAGGAACCCCGAGACCGTCCAAGCCGCGCGATTTTGCCCGACGTAGCCTCAGGCAGCCCACAGTCGTTCCAAGTGGGCAGCCGATACACAGCATGAGGGAAAGTTCGCAAAAGGCAGCACGGAGTTCAACGCTGTCATCTGAACATCCATCTGCCTGGCAGATTACCAGTAGTCCTCGCACGAGGTTTCGATACTGCTTCACGACGGCACCCAGGCATCCCAACCTGGCTCCTGGACATTCCATTACGATGGAGAGGGGGCCGGCGGCCAAGGGCGAAGCCCTTCCCGACAATAAGCGGTTGGCTGTTCAGTGCGGACTCGTGGGTAACATTGACTTGCCTTCCTCGTCTTCATTCTCGTCTACGTGGCCATCCGCTTCTTGCTCCTCGTGTGACGCTCACGAGGATGGGCAACACGTGCGTGGTGGGTGCGGTGGGGTAGGTGGGTTGGGTGGGTAGGAAGGGGGACTGTAATGAGGAGGGAGAGAAGGGAAAGGAAGGATAAGCATAATGAGGATGGCCCAAGAGAGGTGATACATTCACCAGAGGTGGTGTCCCTTTTCCTTGTTATCCTACTTCTCCTCCTCGTAATCCCTCTTCTCCTTTGCCCCTCCATGTGTTGTTTCTCGTTTTACTGATGGATTGTCCTTTGTTCAGATCTTGTTATCTTTCTCTCTCCCTCTCCCCCTGCAAATAACAAGCATAGACCATATAACCCTGTGTACAGCGTATTCCTCTCTCTCTCTCTCTTTCTTTCTCTCTCTCTCTCTCTCCCTCTCTGGCTCTCTCCCTCTCGGGCTCTCTCTCCCTCTCCCTCAAATTCTGTTTTTCTACGTCTCTCTCTCTCTCTCGTTCTCTTGCCCTCTTTCTACGCACAATTACCCCGCCCTGTTGCACTGCTCCTCCGTCCTTCCCACCTCTTCCCTTGCGGCAAGGCCCTGCCACGAGGGGACGGCATTCTCCGTTTATTCCGCCACCGTGCCGCGAGGCGCGACTTGGAGTGCCCTGCGGTCCCTTGAGCCCGCCCCGCCGTCTTCAATCGGTGTGATTGAATACAGTGGAGACCAGTCCACAAGGCACCTTCCACAAGAAACCCAAACCTTTCGACCCCAGGACGTCCATCGATTTTTTTGGTGTGGGAACGTCACGCTTTCCCTAGCAAGGCAACCGAAACCCAAGAAACCCAGGGCACCCTGGAGGCAAGCAGGGCGTTTCTCGGCGTGGACCCCCCACTGCACTTGAGGGCCAGGACCCCGCATTCACGGATTCCCCTTTGCCCGCGCGCCTCCTGGGACTTCCCTTAAGTCGGGCCTGTCCCCCTGCAGACCGATTTTAGACGAAAATTGAAAATACTCACAAGATAACCTAACATAGCAAAAATGGTCAAAAAATCTGCCCAATACTACTTTTTGACTATATTTGAATTTTCCTCATGTTGAGGGAGAGGACCGACTCAAGACTTCCCGCATGTCCTCGCGCGCTGTCGCCCTGCTCCGCCCCCCCCAAGCCAAGAGCACCTCCGGAGCTTCTGGACCCGCCCTCCTCCTCCGACCGCGCGCGCCCCGCTCCTGCCGCCGCCCTCCCCCGGCTCCTGCAGCTCCTGCTGCTCCTCCTCCCCCGCTGCAGCCTGCTCTGGCTCCTGCTGCTGCTGTTGCTGCTGCTGCTGCTGCTGCTCCCCCATCCCCCTTTGCTCCTCGCCCTGCTCCTCGCCCAGCACCCGAGCATCAAGGAGACGGGTCCTGCGGGAGACGGGTCCTGGGTCCCGGGGCTTTCCCCAGGACATTGTAAGGGACCGGGCTCTATACACCGATGTTTTCTGCGGCCCCGCGCTGCAATTCGCACAAGAGAGCGGATCATGGTGTATACGGGATCCTGATGTATACCTTTTTCGCGCTTCCACGAGAAAACGGGGAAAATAATATACACCACGCCACTCCGACGTCGTCCCCGACCCTCAACTAGTTCTGGGATAAAAAACCAGCCCGCCACTGGTAATGTATATGTTCCAGTTTCCGACATTGGGCATCGCTTGATGAAGGGGCGATCCATGGGGGACGATAGGTGCACTTCTCGGGCGCAGAAGCCCCCCTTTTGGGTCCTGAAGGGCTTCTTTTCTGCAGCCCTTGCTGCCCCCCAATGTATCGCCCCACCATTACGCGACGCCCAAGGACTGGCTCTTCATCCTGAGCCAGTTCTTGGCGGTCCTGGAGCCCGCGGAGGGCGCCGAGAACCCGAAAATAACGAGAAACCGCATGGCCGTGTCCCTCAAGATCCGCTTCCTTCATGGCGAGGCTCCTCCCATCCTCGTCCTCTGGGACCCCAAACCGCGTTGTGACTGACCGCGTGGTGACCTCCGAGTCCCCAACGACCTCACCGCGCGGTCCTTCAACGCACGACTTTTGAAACCCTGGAGGCCCCAGCAGCCGTCCCTGACATCCTCGAAGGCCGGCCCGAGTCACAAAACCGCGCGGTGACCCCGAATCCCCAGTCACTCACCACGCGATGTGGTCACCACATTGCTCGGGAGCTGCTAGCACTAAGTCGGGCCTGTCCCCCTACAGGGGGATGTTCGACGAAAAATGCAAATTATCCTAGTGCGACCCTACCTAGGAGTTGGAGCCTCTAGGAAAGCAACATTAGTAGGAGCGGTAAACGCCGTCCTCCTCCTTCTCCTCATCGTCGTAGTTGAAGCAGTAGCGGTAGTAGTAGTAGTAGTAGTAGTAGTAGTAGTAGTAGTAGTAGTAGTAGTAGTAGCAGTAGTAGTAGTAGTAGTAGTAGTAGTAGTAGTAGTAGTAGTAGTAGTCGTAGTCGTAGTCGTAGTCGTAGTCGTAGTAGTCGTAGTCGTAGTCGTAGTCGTAGTTAGTAGTAGTAGTAGTAGTAGTAGTAGTAGTAGTAGTAGTAGTAGTAGTAGTAGGAGTAGGAGTAGGAGTAGTAGTAGTAGTAGAGGTAGTAGTAGTAGTAGTAGTAGTAGTAGTAGTAGTAGTAGTAGTAGTAGTAGTAGTAGTAGTTAGTAGTAGTAGTAGTAGTAGTAGTCGTAGTCGTACGTAGTCGTAGTCGTAGTCCTAGTAGTAGTAGTAGTAGTAGTAGTAGTAGTAGTAGTAGTAGTAGTAGTAGTAGTAGTAGTAGTAGTAGTAGTAGTAGTAGTAGTAGTAGTAGTAGTAGTAGTAGTAGTAGTAGTAGTAGTAGTAGTAGTAGTAGTAGTAGTAGTAGTAGTAGTAGTAGTAGTAGTAGTAGTAGTAGTAGTAGTGGTAGTAGTCGTACTACTAGTAGTAGCGCCAGAACCGCCGCCGCCCCACTAGGGGCTCAATATGGCCCACAGACGGACAACATTCATGGAACATACGTGCGCACACACACATAAGTACATATACATATATACATATATATACATATATATGTATCTATGATGCATATAAACATATATATATATATGTATAAATAGCGGCAGCACTATTGGATGCTGTGCTGCGCTATGTGATGCTCTTCTATGCTCTTCTATGCTCTGCTCTGCTCTGCTGCGCAATGCTATGCTGGGCTAGGCTATGCTATGCTATGCTGCGCTATGTTATGCTGCGCCATGCTATGCTATGCTATGCTATGTGTTTGCTTTGCCTTCGCTTTTGCCTTCACTTTTGCCTTTGCGTTTGCTTTTGCTTGGCACCCAGGGAGCGCAACTGGGGGAACCGCGCGTTTGCTTTTACCTTTGCTGTTGCTTTTGCTTGGCTCCCAGGGGACCTGGGGAACCGCCCGGGGGGGGGTTACACTGCCCGGCCCCTTGAAGCCAATAGAGTAAGAACCCTTCTAGGCAGAGCCTAGGTAGGGAAATACTCAGAAAATGCTCCCAAATGGCAAAAAATGCTCAAACAACAGTCCCCTGACTATGTTTTAACTATTTTTGAAGATTCCCCCTGTAGAGGGACAGGCCCGACTTGATGCTAGCAGTGCCCTGGCCCAAGGTGCCCCCCAGATCTCCATTGACTCCTTGGGGTACCTTTGGCAACCCTCGAACTGGTTGGGGGCCCCCGATCTCGGAGGCGCTGCCATCGCGCCGACGGGCTCCCCGACAGTGGCGCCCGAGAGGCTGGCCTGGCTTTCGCGGTTGAAATGTTGGGGCTCGTCAGTCCGCGATCGCACCACAGAAAGCGGCAGTGCGCGAGCGTGTCGTCGACAGCACAGGCTTCGGATCCGGCTAGGGGTCTGAGGTGGCCCAAGAACGGCTGCGGCGAGCAGGAGCCGCCGCGGTTACCCCGCCTGGCTTCTCCCCTGTAGGGGGACATGCCCGACCTAAGGCTGGCGGTGAGGTGAAAAGGCGGCCCGTGCCAGCCGGTGCGGAGGGCTGGCGGCCATGTGGGCGGAGGCGGATCCCCGTGAGCAGCAGCCTCTCTGGGGGGGGGGCGAGGTTCGAGGTCCTGCGCTCGAGAAGCTGCCGGCTACGCGCAGTGACCCTGGGCACGAGTGACCAGTGGTGCGCGGCTTTTGGGGGGCCGCGGGGGGGGCCAAACACAAGCGCGCACACACGCCACTGCCGCCTCGCGTTCGGCGATCGGGGACCCCTCCTGGCCCGCACCGAAGGTCACTCCGGCGAAAGGTCCCCCTTGCGTCCAGTCGAAGCTGGCTTCGGAGCCCTCCCCCTCCCGGGCCACCGTTTGGAGTCACGAAACGGTGCGGTGACGGACCGTGCGGTGACCTTGAAATCCCCCAAGTCCTCACCGCACGGTCCGCCACCGCACGGTCTTGGGGCCTCGGAGGCCCACGTCGCCCGAGACGTCCTCGGAGAACGACCCGAGTCCCAAAACCGTGCGGTGACCCCGAATCTCCACCAACTCACCGCACCGTGTGGCGACACCGCTGGGCGGCTCCTGCGCCTCCGCGTCCTCGTCCGCGGCCTCGCCCCCCTCGGCGCTTCCGCCGCCAGGGCCCGCGGGCGCTCCTCTGCCGGGGGGGGGGGAAGGGGGACGCGGCGGGAGGGGAGCGGGAGGCGGAAAGAGGCGAGGGGGGAAGTCAACGGGGTGCGGCGGGAGGGGAAGACGGGAGAGGAACTGGAAGAGGGGGGGAAGCAACAACTGAGGCAGGAGGAAGAGGAGGAGGAAGAAGAGGAGGAGGAGGAGAAGGAGGCGGAGGAGGCGGAGGAAATCGGTAGGCGGAGGGGCACGTAGGAAGGGGATGAATGTGCGGGGGCGGAAGAATTTAGGGGGGTTTGGGGGGGGGTCGGATGAGAGGGGAGGTCGGGAAAGAAGACGAAGGGGGAAGGCAAACATGTTTTTTCTCGGATCTCGAAGGCATCACCCCCCCAGTCCCGTCATGCCGGTGGCGAACGCCACGCGAACCAGGGCTGACTGCAGGACATACGGGCCTTGCGCCACGGGAGCTGTCGTGAACAGAGCCTGCAGCAGCTTCTGCTAGGGGCAGGAGCCGTCCAAATCGACGTCGTCGAACCGGCCCTCTGCCGTCGGAGCACCGAGAAGCGTGCCGTGAGAGATACACGCCAACAACCACCGTTCCTGCCCGTGGTTGGCCCCCTCCCGCACCCGAGCGCGGAGAGGCGGAAGCAAAAACCATGCGGCAGAGAAGCTGGCCTCCCCGAGGAGCATCGGCGCGACCCCGCGGAACCCAACAGGAAGCAACGAATGGAAACATGTATTCGGGTTCTTCCCTCGGCGGTTCCGCGGCGCGCACCTGCTCACCGAGGTTCCATCAGAGCTGTCAGCCGCGGTGGAAGGGGGGGGCACGCCTGGGAAATGAACGGCCGCCACCTCGAATTCCGCCTCCTTGGCCTCTGGTTCCTCCGCGCCCCTTGCTACGAAACGCCACCGCTGCGACGACCGACGACAGGACGAACGCGGCCGTTTCCGCGCGCAGCTGCCCGTTGACACTGCCAGCCGAAGCGGCCTCGCGTGCACCCGGGGCCTCTGGCCGCCGCCCGTGTTGGAGGTCTCCCCCACGACCGCAACTCGGCGAGTGACTCACGACGGCGTTGCGTGCCTGGACGATCAGGCCTGGAAAACCCAAGCCTTAGGTCGGGCATGTCCTCCTACAGGCGGAATTTGGGCGAAATGCATTCAACAAATAACCAACAGGTGCTCAAATATACCCAAAAAGCGTTCCGATCTTCTGTTCTGTTGTGAGACAGTGTTTGAATTTTCCTCCTGTAGAGGGACATGCTCGATTTCATCCTAGTCGAAACAACTTGGCCTACAATAGCGACGGACCACCGCCACCCCATGCCACCCGCTAGTCAGCTCGGGGACGGCGGAGCCCAGCTCAACCACCGTGCGGGGCACATGGTGCGAAAACACATTAGGCCAAGGACCGCCACCCCAAGCCCGCAAACCAGGTGGCACGCATGTGTGAGTTCCCTCCCGCCAACCTTGTGACTCGGGGTGGCCCAAGTGCTGAACACTGGCGAAGGCCGGACAAGAGCCCTCCGTGCTACCGAACAGCGCCCACCACCACCCGGTGGTTCTATGAAGGTTTCAATTCCCCCAAGCGCCGCACGGGTGCCTCACCAACCCGCTATCCACCACCACTTGAAGGCGCCCGTGTTGGGGGCATAAAAGAGTGAGGAGGAGGAGGAGGAGGAGGAGAAGGAGGAGGAGGAGGAGGAGGAGGAGGAGGAGGAAACCTCGGCAGCTGTCAGCTATCGGTCGGTCGATGGCCTGGCGTTCGCTTTCTTGCGAAACGAACTAGTTGCTGCTGGCGCGCTAGATCGGCGGAGCGACGGGATCGCCTGCGGGGCACTTGGCTTTTTAGCCTGCAGCGCGGGGCCTGTACTTCAAAACCCCCCAAAAAATCATGCAACTCCAAAAGTTTAGGGCCTTTGGGCCACTCCCCCCTGACTCGGGTTACTCCGCGCAGCTCGAGTAGCACTGATGCTGCAACGCACCGCTCCCCCCCGCCCGCTGGCCCACTCCCAACCCCCCACTCCCCACGACATGCCTAGTATTTGCTGCCTCGTGAGGTAAGCACTGGTCTCCTGGGGGCCCGTAGCCCCCAAAGAGGGACAGCAGAGAGACCAAAACCCCGACGCCCCACGGAATCCATAAGGAGGCGCGCGGCGCGCGGCCGAAAACAAAGATAATACCCTGGAACGGGCACCGCGGGAGCAAGGAAAACGTCGGCTTCTGCTTCTGGCCGCCTGGCCATTGAATACGCTACGCGAAAGAAACTGATCTCATTCATCTTACCAACTCTGTCGGTTGCTTTCGATCCTCCCCAAAGATTCTCTCAGCAATTATACCGCTCTCCGTCTACCTGATCGCTATCTGTCGAAGGCCTGCGAACCCTGCCCCTCCGTCTGCTGCTGCCTGGCGCGGATGGCGGCCGGGAAATGCCTCTCCAAGCCTGATGGGCGGGGGTGCTGCGAGGATCTGCTCCGCTTCCACCGCCCGCTGCGCGTGGTTGGCGGCTCTCCTGATGTCCGCGATCTGGGTGCTCTGCAGGGGCTTGATGGGCGCTTCTTGGTACCCTCGCGAATGGCATTGATATGGCCCTCCCTGTGCTTGTCCAGGGGCCGCTGGCTACGCTGATAAACATCCGGTACGGCTTCCAGGGCCTCTGCGAATACTCCGCTGATCCATGTGGGAGAGCGTGATCCACCGCCGCTTCACTGTGGAAAACTGCACCCCTTTTCCTCCGGAGCCCGCCCCCCCCCCTTCCGAACCCCACCCCCCTCTGCTGGACCCCCCCCCCCCCCCCCCTATCCCGGCAAAACCACCCTTCCCCTGAGCCCCCCCCCCCCCCCTCCCCCTCGAAAACCGGAGGGGGGGTCACTACCGGTTCGAACCCCTCCCCCCCGCCACTCACCGCCAGCGCACAACTCCCGGCCCCTACCACCGTTCGCGCCACATCCCTCACTGTTGTTCCCAGCGCCGCTGTCCTCACCACCGCTGCCCCCATTGGTTCCGCCACCGTCACTACTGTCCCCACCAGTGTTCCCACCACTGTCGCACTGCCCCCACTGTCGCCACCACTGTTCCCATCGCAGTTCCACTCTCCCCACTTTCTCCAAGGCCCCAACCGCTGCCCGACTATCCCCACTGTCCCCGCTGTCCCACTGACTCCTCCGCTGTCCCACTGAGCTGTCCCACTGTTCCCACCAATGTCCCTATTGCCCCCGCCACTGCCCCCACTGTGCCTCTGTCCCATTGCCCCGCCGCTGTCCTCGCCACCGCCCTCGCAGTGCACTGCCCCCACCACCACTGTACCCTCCACTGTCCCACTGTTTCCACCTCCCCCTGTCCCCGCGCCACTGCCCCCGCCGCCGCCGCGCCGCCGCCCCCACCGCTGTCCACTGTCTCCACTGTTCCCACCATTGTCCTCAGCAATGCCCCCGCCACTGCAGTCCCCGCCGCTGCCCCGCTGTCCCCACCGCTGCCCCGTTGCCCCCTCGCCACTGCCCCCGCCGCCGCCACCGCCACTGCCCGCGCCCCCCCCCCCTCGGTTTTCGAGGAGGGGGGGGGGGGCGGGGTTCGAGCCAGCAGTGGCCCCCCCCCTCCGGTTTTCGAAGGGGGGGGTTCGAACCGGTAGTGACCCCCCCTCCTTTTCATGATGAGCTGGGGGGGGGGTCGAACCGGCAGCGACCGCCCCCGGTTTTCCGGGCGGGGGGGGGGGGAGGGGTTCGAACCGGTAGTGACCCCCCCAGTTTTCCGCCAGCAGAGGTAGAACACGCTCTTTCAGTCCTGCCAATCGATCCTGTCGCGCTGCATGCCGAGTTTCTGCGGTTGCCGAGCCAGTCCCTCTGTCCACTGTTGCACTGTCGTGCTTTGTCTCGGCGCCTATAGTTAACGCTTCTTGGGCCAGCGGCCTGCGTTGGCAAGTGTCATCCTGAGCCGATGTAGTTCTGCAAACCAGTGTCGTCGCAAGGCTTCGCCAATCTGATCTACCAGCGCTCTGGCTGACCCTGTTTCGCGTGCGCCTTCTTGACCTTGCAATAGCTCGGGATGCCCCCGAGGTTCTGATTGCCCGTGACTTCGATGAGGTATTGGAAGTCCGTCAGGTCGGCTTTGTGCTCGCCCCTGGCCTTGTCGTTCTGGCCCATCTCCGCGGGGGAAGTCCACGCCCTCGCGCAGGCGCATCGGCCCCGGGATCTGGCCGCGCACCGAGTGTGTCGCGCCTGCCCCCACGCCCGCGCCCGCCGCGGGGCGTCTCCTGGCGCCGGGGGGAAGTCCCGCAGGCTGACAGACACCTGGCGCATCGCCTGCGCGTTGATGAGCGCGTGCTTCTGCGTCGTCGTGTTCTCCGCCCGGCAGGATGCGTCGCCTTTGCCAGCTCCTCTGCCAGTGCCCCTGTTAGACTCTCCACGGTCAACGTTTGCGCCTCGCGGGCTCGCGGACGCAATGGCCGCAAGTGTAGGCGCGACGGAGGCAGGGCGCTCGGCTAGCAAGTGATGCGCGGCACCGTGGGCATGCGCTTGTGCCTATGATATCCGAGTGCATGTTCCTCTTGTCGCGCGCGTGTGTGATGCGCGCCGGCATTGCCTTGACCGTGGTGCAACATGTCCCGCGCCCGATGTTTTCGCCCTCCTCCCCCGTCACGTGCGCGCGCGCACTCGGTGCTGATGCCGTCGTCGTTTCCGTCGACGCCGCTTTCATCGTTCGCCTTCACGTCGTCGTAGTTCTCCGCCATCGTAATGCGGAGCCGCTGTAGCGACCCTGTCGCCCATACGTCCCCTTTCATGAGATAGCGGGCGCGTGGCGCGCCCTCGTGGTCCACGTCGACGTGCTCTCGTTTAGGAAACGTCTCCTGCATGGCCCCCCGAATGTTGGCAGCCGATGCACCCCGCCTTTTTTTTCGAACGTTCCCTTGGTCCCGTGTCTGTCGCCGTTATCGTTCAGGCGTCCGTCGCGTCGCCCCTTCCACCCGCCGCGTGAACGCCAAGATCGTGCATCCCTTGGGATGCGCCTTTATCGCTTGGTCGCGGTTGGCTGCTGACGTGAACTGGCTCTGGTGCGCCTTGCTGATGTGAACGTCGATGTCCGCGAACGCTGGCACGCGGTCGCGCAGGTGGGTGGATGGCAGCTGAATTCGCTGCGCCAGGCCAAAAAGTGGCTGAAATCGTCGACGGCGGTCCTTCGCTGCGACAGGTGACGCGATGTGATCTATATTGTTCTGGCGCGCGCCCTTGTAGTACGTGGGTATTGTTCGCCAGGGCGTGTCCGCCATCGCGAGGGAATTGCCTTCCAAGAAATCCGTCGCGATCTGGCCGGCGTGATTCTCGGGCGCGGGCTCTGAGACGCCAACTGCGCCGATCTCCCTGATGTAGATGCGCTCTGTAACGCCCGCGCGGATGCCGACCGCGCAGCTGTAGTCGCCCAACACAATCGGCAAACAGTTGTGTCCCAGCTGGTCGAGCTCCTGCTGCGCCCGTTCGCAAATGTCGCGCGTGATTCCCCAGCGCGCGGCGGCGGCAAGGCGTCTCGGCGGCAAGTAGATCGGGGTGCTTGCTGCACTCATGGCCCCCGCCGATATGTCTGCCATCGCCGCTCGTCCTGTGATGTTTCTCTCTGTGTGGGCGCTGCACATTACTGCTGAGCCGCTGGCTTTCCATGTCCGCTATGCCGCACGAGTTGTTGACGCCCATTGACTTCGACTTCCGCCATCCGAACTGTGTGCACTGGTGGTTCGGCAGCTGGCCCTGGGTGGCATCAGCGTCACGAGCTGCCTTCTCAGTGCTTTTGGCCACGTAGATGTCAATGTTAGCCGTCTGCTGTGATATTTCCCCCAAGCGCGCGAGGTCCGCCCATTGCACGTTGTGATAAATAAATCACAACTTCAACATTTTGAATACACTATGATGGCAGGCGTAAGAAGCAACAGTAAAAACAAATGCGGGGTACGGTAACGGACTGCGGAGTGGGGTGCCTCGTCGCCGCCCGAGCGGCCCCGTCCCCGTCGTAGCGCCCTGTGTTCCACGCATCAGATTATGTGTTGATCGTGGGCCGCTCGCGGGTGCCTGGGCCGTGGCAGTGGCTGGAGGAGGAAGAAGAGGAGGGGGAGGAGAAGGAGGAGGAGGAGGAGGAGGAGGAGGAGGAGGAGGAGGAGGAGGAGCCAGGAGGAGGAGGAGCAGAGAGGGAGGAGGAAGAGGAGGAGGAGGAGGAGGAGGAGGAGGAGGAGGAGAGGAGGAGGAGGGGAGGAGGAGGAGGAGGGGGTAGGAGGTCCGTAGCCATTTTGGCTCAAGCGAGCCCGGCTCACGGCAGGCCCTCGGTGCGCGGCACCGCGAGCGGCCATGCATTCCGGCAATGGCGCGGCCTGGGCGTCCGCGAGCGCGAGGACGCTGGCCCGCCGGCTGCGGCGCGAGAGACGCGCCGCCCTGGGGCTTAGCCGTTCGCAGGCCATCGACATCCGGTTGGCGCTGCGGGCGGCGCTCGAGGGCCATTGGGAGCTCAGCGATGCCATGGGCGCCCATGTTCGGTCCTTCGGCGAAGCCCTGGCGGCGGCGCGCCCTCTGGCGCCACAGCTCAACCTCAAGGTGTTCGAGGACCTGAATGCCCAGGGGAACTGGGCGAAGCACGCCCCGCCGCCTGCTGCTGCCTCTCCTTTGCGGGCGGCCCCGTCAGGCGCGGTCATGGCGTCGGTCTTCGAGGATTTCTGGGTCGGGCTGCACACCCCGTACGGCGTGGCGGAAGTGCAGGCGCCGACCGACCAGGCGGCTCCTGATCGTCCTGTTCCTGCCCTGGAGGAGTCGCAGGAGTTTCAGCCTTCCCTCATCGATCATTTCCCTGGCGGCGTGGTGCCCTCGGTGCTCTGGCCTGGTGTCTGGGAGCCGTTGGAGGCGCGAAGCAGCTACGGCGGTGAGGCATTGCCTGGCGCAGTCTCGCACGACGGTGGAGGCGCTGTCGGAGGCGCTCGCCAGTTTCCCATGGACGGGGTCCCTCCCCCCGCCATACGCGGCTCTGAGGAGGGGAGCGCTGTGCCATCTTGCCCGTTGGGGAGTGTTGTGCAGGAGTCAGCAATTTCCGTACATGACGCTCAACACGTTGACGACGAGAAGGAAGACGAGGTCCTCGCCCGTGCTAATCGGCTCGGGCTCCGCGGCATCCTCGAGGGCTTCATGAAGCGGGATGATGTTCTCGGCGAGGATGTGTCTCTGGTGGAGGCGCCTCATGCCCTGGAGGCGTCTGGAGGACTAGTACACCCTGCTCTCCGTGCTCTCGGGTTCTCACATGTGGGTCGCGTCCGACCTGGTGTATCTCGGCTTCATTGACCTCGTCTCTCTCGTGACGTTCTGCTTCGTGTACTCACTTGCGGAGCGCACTCTGCTGTGGATATTTTGCCACTTTTCAGACTTTGAGGCCGTCTAGTGACCTGGCCGTTTTCTCCTCAGGAATGCCCTGGGCAGGTTAATTTGATTTTATCTTGTTTGTGATGTGAGTGGAGGAGTCATTCGAGGATTGGGGGGAGAGATCTCTGAAAGGTTCAACGCCAACTTAAGTGGCCAATGACACCCGTTGGTATATCGAACAGGCTCGAGGGTATGTAGACTGCCCTCCGCAGTGGCACCCTCAAGGCAGTGGCCACTTTCTCCCCTCCCCTCCCTCGTCTATCTCCTTTGCAACTTTGCTCTCCTCCCCCCCCCTTCCCACTCTCTGTCCGAGGCTGGACTGTGAATACTCTCAGGCCAGTGCTGCTTTGTGGCTGTGGGGGGTTTAAGGTTCTTCCATTGTGGAGGAGGACAGGGCCAAGAGGCCCAAGTAAAGTACGGCATCTGTAGATATGGATTCTTTCATCAGCCTCGTAAGAGTCGAGGGAGAATTCAGCAGCCAGCGGTGCAGCGGAATACACTCGCCAATGGACCGCTGCTGGCAGCCAGTATCCAACTCCCATCCCCTCCCCTCCCTCGTCCCCTTAGAGGACCTTACTCAACTTTGCCCTCCTCCCCCCTTCCCACTTTCTGTCCGAGGCTGGACTGGTAATATTCTCAGGCCAGTGCTGGTTTGTGGACGTGGGGGGTCTAAGGTTCTTCCATTGAGTAGGAGGACAGGGCCATGAGGCCCATGTTAAGTACGGCATTTGTAGATGTGGCCCTCGTCATCAGCTTGTAAGAGTCGAGGTAGATCTCAGCAGCCAGTGGAGCGGAATGCACTCGCCAATGGGACCGCCCGCTGGCAGCCAGTATCCAACTCCCAGACGAGGGCTGGGGAAACGAGACAGGCAGCGTGGAAATTCTTAATGCTGTTAAACGTATAGGCCTCTGGTGGAGGAGCACTGGCGGAGGAGGAGTTCGTCACCTACCCCCTCCCATCGTGGCGGTCCCCCGCCACCGCCCCCACTCCGTCCCCTCCGCAGCCTCGTGCTCCTCAGGCCTTTTTGCACCGGCTTGCGCCCCACCCAAGGAATGAGTGCAAGCTCGGCCGATGGAAGTCGCATCCAGGACCCCCCAGTCGGCAAGGATGTGGAGCTCCGAGAAGCGGAGGCTGTTCTGAGGCGTCTGAATGAGGGCCTAAAGAAAGCCCACAGGGAGCTTTCTGCAGTCTTGCGTATGTTGGCTGGCCTGGTCCACCAGGCCCATGAGGCTTCTCAGAACATAGACCGCCTCAGAGGCGATGACCCGCCCACAGAGGGAACTGACCATTCTCTGGCCGAGGCGGAGAGAATTCTGTACAGGCTCAACGCCCACATTGACGTGGCCAATGACACCCGCCTGATGCTTTTAGACAGGCTCGAGGGTCTGGAGGCTGCCCTACGCAGTGGCACCCTCTAGTCATTGGCCACCCTTTCCCCGCCCCTTCCCTCGCCCTACACCTTTATCCTCCTACCCTCCCCTCCTCCCCACTTTGTGTCCTAGCGGCTGGGTAGTGATTTGTTCTCAGGCCAGTGCTGGACTAGTGGTTGGGGGTGGGTGAGGTGTTGCGGGGGGTGTGGAGGTGGTGGAGTCAACAACGACGTTCTAGGTTGGGAGAGCCCATGAGCCCCATCCTACTCCATCTTTTTCCCTGCAGCAGGGAGCCCAGAGCTGGGAAGTTCCAGCATCCTGGAGTGGTGGCGAGGGAGAGAGCAGCTGTGGGGGGGAGAGAGCGAGCGCCGCCCGTCCCGCTTTATCGTGCCACCGAAGTTCGGCACGCTTGTGGCGGTGGACGCGCAGGCGCGGGCGCGTCCGAGGCGCCAGGAGCGGGAGGACGAGCCTCCTCGCTCCTTCTTTCTTTGGTGTAGGATGAGCTGGCTCGACCTGCACCTAATGCCAGAAACCCAGAAACCCAGGGGGGTAGGAGGGGGGAGAAGTGGAAGGCGGCGGAGGGCGAGGAGCAAAAACGAATGGGAAGGAGAGAGGGAGAGGGAGGAGCGGGAGGAGGACAGGGAGGAGAAAGCGGAGGTGATGGGGAGGTGACGCGAAACCTAACGCAAGACAGAGTGGAAACTCGTGTTCCCTGCCGGCCCCACTGCTGTCCTACCCCCCAAAGGCATAGGGCGGGGAACGGAATGCAAGCTAGGTGCGATCGCCCTTACCATTGCGCTGCTTTGCCTCTATCCGCCAACGGTTGTCATGACCGACCTGGTACTGCCCGAGTGACCCCATCGTGTTATGCGCAATCAGAAAAAAGGGATCTGTGTAGACTGGAGAAGCTGGGGGATGCGCAGGAGCATGATCTGGAGGACGAGGAGGACGAGGAAAGAGGACGACGAGGAACAGCAACCGCAGCAGGAACAGTAGGAAGAGCGGGGGGGTCATGAGGGCCAGGGGATGAGGAGAAGTGAAGGTCGACAACAAGTACGAAAGGCGAACGGCTCGGATCCTGAAGTGTGGTCCGCGGTGGGTCGAGAGCGCCTTTCGGAACGACGGGAGCAAAGCGCCGATGTAAAATGAAGGCAACGCTGCAGCGGGAACATAAATTGGAACCGCACGTGCCATTCAGATGGCGGCACAGCATATTACAAGATCCCCAAGCAGCGCCTGCATTTAAGGGTTCTTGCGTCTTTTTGAGCGAACGCGCTTCACGGGCGCTCGCCTTGGGAACATTCGGCGGCGCGCTTCAAACCGGGGGGTGGGCCCCCCCCCAACACCCGGCGCCGTCGATCAAAACCATCACCCCCCCTTCCCCCAACCCCCCCCCTCCCGAGCCCCCCCCCCCCTCCCAGGGGGAAAGGGTTCAACCCCCCCCCTCCCTCGGCGCCGGCGCCGGCGCTGGCGGCCGCCAGCAGCGCCCACGGCGGGAACGCAGCGACGATGACCAGAGGCAGCTCAAGGGGATGGGGGGGATTCAAGCCCCCCCCCCCTCGCGACGGAGCCGGCACTGGCGGCGGCCAGCAGCGCCGGCGCTGGCGCCGGCGACGGCGGGGACGCAGCGACGATTACCACCACTACCACCACCACCACCATTACCACCACCACCACCGCCTCAACCCACCACCACCACCACCACCACCACCACCAACAGCACCACACAACCACCACCACCACCACCACAGCCACCACCACCACCACAACCATCACCACAACTCACCATCACCACCACAAAACCCCACCACCTACCACTACCACCACCACCACAATCTACCACACCACCACCACCACCGCCACAACCACTACCAGCAGCACAACCCACCGCCACCACCCCAAACCACCTCACCACCACCACCACCGCCACCACCACCACCACCACCACCACCACAACAAACGTCCACAAACCACCGCCACCACCACAACCAACCACCACCATCACAAACCACCACCACACCACCAACCATCACCACACCACCACCAAACCACCAGCACCACCACCCACCGCCACAACCACCACCACCACAACAAACCACCACAACACCACCACCACAACCACCACCACCGCCACCACCACCACCACTACAACCCAACACCACCACCACCGCCGTCGTCCTCGTCGACGCTCCCCGCCACCGCCGCCCGCCGCCGCAGGCGCCGGCCGGCGCCAGCCCAGAAATGAAATGGAAATCATCGTCCCCGCCCCGCCGACGCAAGCGCCGGCCCAGGAGTGGGGAAGCAGGGAGGGGAGGGAGGGGAAGGGGGGGGGTCCGGTTCCAACCCCCCCCCCCCTTCCAAGCGACTACAGAACGCGCTTTCCGCTTTTTAAAAAAACTGGGCTCCGTTGTCGGGTCCGCCGACTCGTTGTCGCCGGCGCCGCCCCGTCGCCGCCTTGTCACAGCTCGTCGTCTGCGCTCCGTTGTCGGGTTCGCCACATTGTGATCGCCGTCGCCGCCTCGTCACCGACCCGTTGCATTGCTTTGCATTGCTTTGCATTGCTTGGCGTTGCTTGGCGTGGCGCCGCACTGCTTGGTATTGCTTTGCATTGCATTGCAGTGCATGCCATTGCCTTGCATTGCCTTGTATTGCTTTGCGTTGGTTTGCGCTACTTTCAGTGCTTCGCATTGATGTGGATTGATTTTAATAGCTTGGCACCGATTTGCACTGCTTTGCAGAGCTATGCCTTGCATTGCTTTGAAGCCAAGCATTGCGTTGCCTTGCATTGCCTTGCTTTGCCTTGCTCGGTATTGCTCGGTTTTGCATTTTTTTGCGTTGCTTTGCACCGCTTTGCATTTCTTCGAATCGCTATGCCTTGCTTTATATCGTTTTCCCTTGTATTGTTTGGCCTTGCTTTGCATTGCGACGCCTTGCATTGCTTTGCATTGGTTTACTTTGCCTTAGGTTGTCTTGTATTGCCTTGTTTTGCCTTGCTCGGTACTGCGCGGCTTTGCCTTTTTTGCGTTGCTTTGCCCGCTTTGCATTGTTTCGAATCGCTATGCCTTGCTTTACATCGCTTTGCCTTGTATTGCTTGGCCTTGCTTTGCATTGCATCGCCTTGCATTGCATTGCACTGCTTTACGTTGCCTTGCGTTGCCGTGCTTTGCCTTGCTTTGCATGCCTTTGCATGGTCTTGACTGCTTTACTTTGCACTGCTGTGCACGACATATATTGTACCTCATGGATTGCGCGACCTCGATTGCACCACATTAATTGCACCACCTCGATTGATCCACATAGATTGCAAGACATCACTGTTTGAGGTCAACGCTGGTTCAGATACACGTTGAACACCAAACGTGCGATCGATCCGCTCGGACAGAATCCGGGGAGGGATGGGGAGAAGCAGAAGCATTCAGGTCGAGTAATCGTGGCGGGCGTGGCGGGGAGAGGAGAGAGGGACACGTGATATGTGGAATGTGGGGTACGGCAGAGACGGACGGGTCCTGGAGGAGACGGCGCCTGGAGAGGATGACTACCTTTCGGGCCTCCAAGGTTCTTCACGGGTCCCAGCACCATCGGAAAATGACTCGGGATGAAGAGCTGGTCCCGGGGAACGCTCGGGGGTCTACGACTTGTTCCCCTCACGACTCAGAGCCCTCTTCCTTCAGGGCGAAGGCTGGGATGGAGGCAGGGTGGGAAGATGGGATGGGCTGGGAGGGGTGGGGGGGGGGCAGCGAGGGCCTTCGCAGGACTGGGGGAGGGCGAGCTGGCAGAGGACGACGGGAGGGTGCACTGTACCTGGAGGAGACCCTGATCGGGAGGGCGACCTGGTCGGAACCCAACGCAGCCTGGCGGGGGAGGACGGGGGGGGGGAAATGGGGAGGAAGAGGAGGGGTGAAGGGAGGGGGCGGCGGGTGCGAGGGGAGTTTGAGGGGGAGGAGGGAGCAGGAAAGGCGCACGGGGCGAAGGGAGTCGGGGGGAGAGGGTCCTAGAGAGAGAGCCGATGCTCAGAGAAGCCCAAGGCCCTGACCAAAACAGACTGCCGACCCGATCTTCTCGCGCGCCCAGCCACAGCGACGCCCACCCACCACTCCTTACGGCACGCCGCGCCGCCCTCCACCCCTCTCCCTCCCACTCACCCCCCCTTCCTTCCCCTCTTCCCCCTCCCCCTCTTCCCTCTCCCTCCCCCTCCCGCCCTCCCCCTCCCTTCCCCTCCCCTCCCCCTCCCTCTCCCTCCCCCCCCCCCCCATCTCCCTCCCCCCCTCCTCTCCCTCCCCCCCCCCCCCTCTCCCTCCCCTCCCCCCCCCCCCCCTCTCCCTCCCCCCCCCTCCCTCCCCCTCTTCCCTCCCAGCAGAAAGAAGCACGCCGGATCGACAGAGAGCACGTGCCGACCACGAGTTGCTCCCGGCAGGCGCCTGCGTCCGTGCCGGCGCCCGCGCCCGCGCCCGCGCCCGCGGGCTCGTCTGCGGGCGCCCGGTCTCTCTGGGGGAGACGCAAGACTCGGGTACGGGGGACTCGGGTTGGCCTGACGGGGGCCATCACAAAATTGGCGAGGCCAAGTCTGAAATTTGACGCAGACGCCCCACGAAAACGGGGCCGTCAAAATCCAGGACGCGCTCGTCAAGCATCGTCGGCGAACCCGAGTTCCTGCTTACTCGAGTCTTACGTTTCCCCGACTCTTCTCTGGAGGAAAGAGCTCCTGATGCATTGCAGCAGCCCGGGTCCCGAGGGCGCCCATCGAGTCCTGCGTGGCCTCAACGTCACCGTAGCTAGAGGACACAGGAGCTGAGGGCCCGGCGCCGATCCAAGGGATCCGCGCGGAGCTCCAACCATCAATGTTTACGCAGATCTTTGCTCTTCGGGCAGCCTCCCTGTCGAAGCCTGGGCCCACACGGCCTCCCTCGTCGCACTCCGCACTTCTACACATCCCCGCCCTCGATCCTCGCCTTATGTTGTTCCCATCGTACTTAAAGGTCACGTCCCTGAAATACTTTCGAGCACCCATCAAAGTATCAAAAGAGTGTCGAGCGTGTATCGCCTCCCAGGGCCCGACACGAGAACACCCTCCAGGTTCGCTACTTCCTTGGTGCTCGAAGTAATTCCTGGTGATCGAAGCTAAAGTCTAGAGTAGGTTGGAACGTCAGAGTCCTCGCCCTCGACCCTCGATCGATCGATCGATCCTCGATCGTCCGCCGATCCGCGACCCTCGACTCGAGGAGCGCCGGGCGGGGTGCCGCCCCCGCCGGCAGCCCCTGAGCAACCCCGTCGCGGGCAGGCGCACGGCGTGCGCCGGAGAGCGCCGCGGCGCGCCGCCGGCGCGCGCTCGTCGCGACCCGACGCGGCGAGGCCGTCGGCTGCGCGAAAGCTCTCGCCGCCTTGGCGGCAGTTCTGAGAAAGGGCCGGCCATCCCGGCTGGGTCGTCCACGAAATGTCAACGTTCTCTGATTCGGCGATTGGGCATTGGGCAGAAGGGGGAGGGGGGTGTCTGGCTCCGGACCTCTGCTGAATGCGACTGCTTGCAGCAGTGCGTCCTGTTGGGGAGCCTCCGCCTGCTCGAAACAGGCGCCAAAAGCAGTCAAGATCTACTCTGTGGGGGGGGAAGGGGGTGAGCGAGGGCCCGCGCAGATCGGTTGAACAATGAATAAGAAAACGATCACAATGCTCTTAGAATAGAAGGATGCTCTCAAAGCAAGAGCAGTGTACTTAGGACATTTAGCTGGTGGATTAAGGAAAGACTCTCTCACCCAGAAACGTTCGAAGGGTATCCCGTTTCAAATGCACAGGGTTGTGAGAACATTCGTTGGTGGGCCGATCGGCAAGTCAGAACGCTTTGTCACTGCTTAATAATTATGGCGAGCAGCCCTGTTCGATCCGGACGACGTTTCTTCGTCGTCGTTGTCGTCGCCCTGGCGCTGGGAGACCTGCAGACACGCAGAAAAGGCCAGAAGCCCCAAAAACTGCTTGGGGGCGGACACCCATCACACGCTTCGTGCTTGGGGAGCCCCGCATACGGCTCCAGTGGGCTCGCGCGCGCACATCGCCCGCGCCCTGTCGGCACACGCCTTTGCACGATCGGTGACCCCCCTCACAAGGAGCCCCACCTGCGGCTCCTCTGGGTGGATGCGCATGCCGCCCCGCGCACATTTCAGCGCACCCCTGACACGTTCAGTGCTCTTTTCCGAACTCAACGCGCGGCCCTAGTGAGTGGGCCCATGCTGGGCCACGCACAGATCGGGGCGCCGCTTCTAAGGTCCCAGTGGGCGCTCGCGCATGCCACCCCAAGCCAGTTTTTCTGCACAGCGCGTTCTGAGACCACCCATAGGCAACTCCACCTGCCTCCCCAACGGACGCGTTCGCACGTCGCCCAACGCTCGTATCGGCACGTCCCTCACACGTTTCGGTCCCGGCAAGCGCGTGCGCTTGCCGGTCTGCCCCCCTTTCGGCACACCGCTATCCCGCCCCGCGTAACCAAAGATAGCTCCACCTGCGACGACTGTGCGCCACCGCGCATGCCGCCCACCCGCGCATCCCTCACACGGATACGCCCAACGGTACACGCAGCTGCATAAGGCTGGGCCGTTCGCCAACAACTGCCTGCTCTCCTCCATGCCCCCCCCCCTATGCCCTCCTCCTTACATCCACCTCCTCGGCCGCCTGCCTCAGGGGCCCCCCCTCAGAAGCGTCCGGGCACGAGGGGGGGAGGGCCGAAGGACAGCAGATGATCACAACGGGAGGGGCACTCAACACCGCCCCGTCGCCCCAGGCCGTTCGTCCCGCCCGCTCCTCCCGGGCCGCCCGTCCCGCGCGCTCGCAGAAGCGAGGCCATCCCAAGGCCGCGCTCACGGCGATGTTGCTTAACGGTGGTGTTGGAACTACAATGTAAGAAATCACGAACAACACTTTCCTACGTTCCGGACATGCGAACGTATCGAACGAAAACGACACAGCGAACTGCTGGAAAGCACGAGCCACGCGTTCCCACAAAACCGAAACTTACATCGCCGTTCACTGCATCGCCGTTGGCGTGTCTACGGCCAGCGGGCATCTGCAACAGGCCGGTGGCGGTGGGACACGGGAAGCAGGCGCGCCGAAGCCCGGGACCCTCTCTGACCCTCTCCTCTCGCGAGGACTTCCTCCTCGGCGCCCGCCCTGCCCCGACGCTCGGAGCTCGGGGAAGAGGGGGCTCCAACTCCCAGCCTCTCCTGCGGGGAGAGCAGGCAGACGCGCCGGGGAAGCGCGGCGAGCCCGGCGCTGGGGGCGCCTATACGCCCAGGCCAGCGCGCCTGCGGTCTGCAAAGCCACCCGCGCCGTGCACGCGGAGGACAGCGCACCACGGCTTGTCTGTGTTGAGCAGGGACCGACCGTCCCGGCATTCCTAATAGTCCTACCACGAAATGTTCTTAAGACCCAAAAATGTTCTAATAACAAAAACAATGTTCTTAGAACATAAACCCGATGTGATAAAACAAGACAGACTCTGCCAGAAATCTTCTAAGAACGCTTCGTGGAAACCACAAAAGTTTCTTAGCACATTGTTTGGTAGGGCTATAGGCGAACCAAGACGCTTCGCCACGGCTCGTCTGTGGCGGGGGGGCCGGGCGATGGGGAGTGCCAGCTCCTGCCCCCCCTGCCAAGGACACCTTCGGTTCTCAGGGTTAAGTCGGGCCTGTGCCCCTAATAAGGGGATTTTCACAGAAAAATCAAAAAAAAACCCACAAAACAACTACCTATACATATATATATATATATATATATATATATATACATATATATTTATGTGTGTATACAAGACTGCAGTGGCCCTTCGCGCCATGCACCTTGGTCCTTGAAGATTGCTACGCAGGCGGAAAAGGCAGGAAGGTCAAGCGGACACTTTAACGATAACTCCTTGCTGCCTTTTCTGGCATCGCCGTTACAATAATGTTGTTCGCTATCCTTCATCCATGCTTATTGTTTCTCATTCTCGCCATACCCTGGGCATTCTCCCCATCCTCCTCAGCTCTTTTTGCGGAGGCTCCTCCTTGGAGAGCCTCTGGGAGCCTCACCAAAGTTCTCAATCTTTCTTAAAGCCTTCTGGAGGCCTCCTGGGCGTGTTCTGGGGGCCTCTGGGGCTTCCTAAGGCCAACCTGCCTCTAACCGCGGTCTCCCTGAACGCCCCGGTCACGATTTGGAATGCTTCGGAGGGTGTCTTGGAGCCATCTTGGGCCGCCATGGGGCTCTCTTGGGGCCATTTTGGACCCCTGGTGTGCCGTTTTGGGGCTCTCTTGGACTGCCTGGAAGCCCTTTCGAATGGCTGTGGGGCGATTTTGGAGCCTCCCAGGCGACTTCGGACGCCCAGAAGACCGCTGTCTTGGAGCGTCGGGAAGCCAAAAAGATGAGAACCCCAAATTTACCAAAAACCTACCTTAAATCAATGATGTTTCCCTCTTGAGGCCTTCTTGGGGGTGCTCTTGGAGGCCTCTTGGTACGTTTTGGAGCGATCTTTCGGGGTATGACGGCTTCTTTGAGCGCTCTTGTGCTGTCTTAGGGTTCTCCAGGACGTCTCCGATGACCCCCCTGATCGCCCTAGGTGTGCTGCGAAGGCTTGGCAAAACGCCCTGCCAGGCCCGGGGGGCCGCTTCGAGGCCAGTCCGAAGGGTCCCAAAGCCCCAGATCCCAGGTGTCCGGTTTTGGGGGGGGGACGGGTTCCCCCCGCCCGGGCTTGGTAGCATATAGGATGAGGAATCTATATATATATATATATATATATATATATATATATACCAGACTGCAGTGACGCTTCGTGCCATGCACCTTGGTCCTTGAAGATTGCTATGCAGGCAGAAAAGGCAGGAAGGTCAAGCGGACACTTTAACAATAACTCCTTGCTGCCTTTTCTGGCATCGCCGATATAATAATGTTGTTCGCTATCCTTCATCCATGATTATTGTTCCTCATTCTCGCCATACCCTGGGCATTCTCCCCATTCTCCTCAGCTCTTTTTGCGGAGGCTCCTCCTTGGAGAGCCTCTGGGAGCCTCACCAAAGTTCTCAAGCTTTCTTAAAGCCTTCTGGAGGCCTCCTGGGCGTGTTCTGGGGGCCTCTGGGGCTTCCTAAAGCCAACCTGCCTGTAACCGCGGTCTCCCTGAACGCCCCGGTCACGATTTGGAATGCTTCGGAGGGTGTCTTGGGGCCATCTCGGGCCGCCATGGGGCTCTCTTGGGGCCATTTTGGACCCCTGGTGTGCCGTTTTGGGGCTCTCTTGGACTGCCTGGAAGCCCTTTCGGACGGCTTTGGGGCGATTTTGGAGCCTCCCAGGCGACTTCGGACGCCCAGAAGACTGCTGTCTTGGAGCGTCGGGAAGCCGAAAAGATGAGAACCCCAAATTTACCAAACACCTACCTTAAATCAATGATGTGTCCCTCTTGGGGCCTTCTTCGGGGTGCTCTTGGAGGCCTCTTGGTACGTTTTGGAGCGATCTTTCGGGGTATGACGGCTTCTTTGAGCGCTCTTGTGCTGTCTTAGGGTTCTCCAGGACGTCTCCGATGACCCCCCTGATCGCCCTAGGTGTGCTGCGAAGGCTTGGCAAAACGCCCTGCCAGGCCCCGGGGGGCCGCTTCGAGGCCCGTCCGAAGGGTCCCAAAGCCCCAGATCCCGGGAGTCCAGTTTTGGGGGGGAGGGGGGGTGATGGGTTTTTCCCCCGCCCGGGCTTGTAAAAATATAGGAAGAGGAATATAAAGCAGGGGACTATGTTTTGAATAGGTTTCGGCCTTTTTGGGGCATGTTTGGGGTATATTTCGAAAATCCCCCTGTAGGGGACACGCCCAACATAATCTCAGGGGGCCGCTTGCAGTGCGGGCGTGCTGACGAAGCTGTGGAGACGACGGGGATGTCGGGAGGAGCCCCAATCGGTTCTCCCAAGAGAGAGCGGACGATACAAGGACTCCCTACGATAGCAGAAAGGTCGGCAGCTGAGGCAACAGAGGATTTGGTTGCCCGCGGCAACGGGCGGTTTGGCTGCCCGCCTGGTGTCTGGGGCACCGTTTGGCAAATGCTGTGGTATGGCAGGGTGAAACTTAGCAGGATGTGAACACAGTCAAATGCGCCAGGCGCTGCAATTCTTTAGGCTTGGCACCTGACCTCATCTTGGATGTCGTACGTACGGTGTATGGCTCGCGTCTTGAATTTGGGCTCGCTGACATTACCTCGGCTGCACTTCGCTCGCATGAACCTGGCTCAACTTGGCAAGCATGACAGCTCACGGATATGTTCCTAGCATCCGCTCAATACTGGCCCCCAGACCGTTATCAAGGTCTGTCCTGGGCCGTGGCGACGAGAGCCTTGAGAGACGGCCAGCAGCATACCAAACAACGATGCCGACATCGACATCGCCTTGAAGAAGGACGCCGCCAAGCGAGGAAGCCTGGCATGACAAGGAGCCCCAGCCATGACAGTCACGGACAAACAGGCTGGTGGGCACCATTGCGGGCCCCAGGCGGCCCTGGGCGAGGAGGAACCAGGAGCACCGACGCGTGCCCTGCGCGCATGATCAACGATGACGTCGTCGTCGACAACGTCTTTGATCGTAGAAGGACATGCCAAGTCCCATTGATGAGGGAGAACAGGAAGGGGGGACTGGTTCAGGGGGAAACATCGGGCTGGAATCGGCGATACATCGCTGATAGATTGGCGAATCCGCAGGTTCCTGGGCTGATGAGGTCTACCGGCTCCGCATCGGCGATAAATCAGGGAACCGACACGGCATAAACATACTTTCTCGAGGTCTACGCGGATTTCTTGGATCGGCGCTGGACCCCCCTTCCTGGTGCAAGGAGCGTGCCAGAGGCGGCGCGCTGGAGGTGCCGCCAGGGGAACCCAGCGTCGATCCACGAGATCTGCGCGGAACTCCGAGAAATTATGCTTATGCCATTCATTGTCCTTCGAATGAATGGGCGCTGGCGTCGATGCATGCCCACCCCTCACGGTGCCCCTTGGTTTTCGGATCGTACCTCGGCTTTCTGGCGGTCGTTCGGGACGATCCCGGCACCCCTGGAAAACTCTAGGCGAGGCGCAGCTGCTGATGAGCGCCCCGAGGTTGGAAGAGCGCCAGGGACCAACGAAAATGCCCTCAAACCTCAAACCTCGAAGCCGAACTTCGCCCTGGGGCGGCAAGACGAAACCAGGACGAGAATCAATTCAGGTGGAATAAATCGAGAAACTCTGAGATCTGGCGGCTGTGGAAGATGTCTCGTCTCGGGCGCCGCGGCCTTCTCAGAGCGCTGCGGAACGCTCCGAGACGAGAGCGTTCTGGAAAGCAATGGAACGGATTTATCCTCGTCCTGGCCCCGTCCTGAAATGCCCTCAGACATAAAACCTCGAAACCGAACATCCCCCTCATTCGCCTATCCTTAGGTCGGCGGGCATGTCCCCCTAGAGGCGGATTTTGGAAGAACAAATCAAACAACAAACGCTAAAAAAACTCCAACAATGGCCGAACAAATACTTCAAACAAAATCGTCCCCGGACTATCTTTTGACTGTTTTTGAATTTTCCCCCTGTAGAGGGACAGGCCCGACTTAAGCCTGTCCCCCTCCCCCCCCTGCGGTGCCCCTGGAGTCGTGGGCGGCCAAGAGGGGAGCGTCCAAAAGGGGGGGGGGCGCAAATCATGGCCGGCGGCATGTGCGCGGCCCAGGGGCAGGGCCAGGGACGCAATGAAGCAAGAAGAGGCGCCATGCGACCTGAGGAACTACCATGGCCCACGCCATGGTATCCACGCCCCCTGGACACCACCCCCCTCTTGGCCGCCCCCGATGGAGCTGACGGGCGAGGAGGAGGAGGAGGAGGAGGAGGAGGAGGAGGAGGAGGAGGAGGAGGAGGAGGAGGAGGAGGAGGAGGAGGAGAGGAGGGAGGAGGGAGGAGGAGGGAGGAGGACGAGGAGGAGGAGAAGAAGGAGGAGGAGGAGGAGGAGAGCGCTGAAGGGCGCCGGGGCCGCCTGCCGGCGCCACCGCGGAGCGCAGGCGAGGCAGGCGCAGCTGCTCCAGCAGCTGGGCGGTGGCGTTGCGTCGCACCTCCTCTGCGGTGAGCGGGCCACAGCCGGGCTCAGTTGGACTTACGTCGGGCCTGTGCCTTGACAGGGGGAACATTCAAGCACAGGAAACAATACGGGGACGATTTTTTGAATAGTTTTGGGGTATGTTTGATTTTTCGTCCAAAATCCACCTGTAGGGGGACATGCCCGACCTAAGATCGGACAGGGCACGCGAAGAGGGCACGAGACCCTTCCGAGGGCCACACTGCCATAGGAACGTGGGAAGCAAGAGACACACGCGCACCCGTGATTTCACAGGGTCACCCTGCTAATCAAAGCCGACTGCACTGCACGGTGTGTGGGTGTGTGAGTGTGTGTGTGTGTGTGTATGTGTGTGTGAGTTTGTGTGCATGTGTGTGTGTGTGTGTGTGTATGTGTTTGTGTGCGTGCGTGCGTGCGTGCGTGTGTGTGTGTGTGTGTCAGCTGTGTGGTCTCAGGTCAGTGGTGTAGTCGATGGTGCGTGAGTGCGGCGAGAACAATATGGGGCACGCTTGGTGGTGCAAGCTATGTAGAGAAACTCTCCCTGTGGAGACCTCGCTGCCTCCGTCACCCCTGAAGTCGAATGGCGGCGAAGCAAAACAGCATGACAATCATAGCTAACGGCATCAGCACAAGAAGTGGCAAGGAAACGACTGGGACCAGTGAGAGGATGGGCAAAACAGAGAGAGAGAGAGAGAGAGAGAGAGAGCGAGAGGTGGAGAAGGAAGGACGTAGGAACCCGACCGACCACCACCACCACCACCACCACCACCACCACCACCACCACCAACACCATCGGATCCCTGAGCCGCGAGCTCATCCCAGGAGATCTGGACATGGCCGCTACCCAGCACCCCTCTGGCGGCCTCCTGGTAACGATTCTTGAGAGCGGGGTCGTCCTTGCTCCTGGCTGCCTCCAGGCCCTCGTTTACCAAGATCTACCACTGGTCATCAACTCGAACAGCGCTGCACTACACTTCGTGATGCCGGCATTTGTGAGGGCATGGACGGGCATGCGGCCGTCATGGATCCAACGAATATTGCCACGAACTGTGTCGAAGGCCTCAAAGATGATGGCCAAATCGACGGCCGTTCCGTTATGTTTGGCGCTACAATGACCCTTTTTTTGCTGACTCGTGCCATAGAACATTTGGCGCCTACTACGTGTATTTACTGTTCTCTAAAACTGGGGGCACACTTCCTTCTCCCAGGCTGTAATCAAATGTCCTCCCCGGCGATGGCTGTCACGCGCGGTCACATCGCGAAACGTCACGTCTCGAAATCATATCGAAGGGTACTCTACTTCTGCTACAATTGCTGTTGAATCTTGAATGTCGCCCGCAAGGGTTGGCGGCACTTTTCCCCTGAGCTTCGAACTCCTCCATCTTAAAGTGGACGCCTTTTGACAGAATGGCTAAAGCGCTGGAATCGCACGCCAGAGCCATCCAGGCGCCTTGCGTGAAATCGTCTGGTAGACCGCTCTCCCAAAGCAGATCTCCGCAGGGCCCACCTCCTCCCGCACCCGAAAACGACGCAAGCGAAGTCTTCTCCGGATCCGATTTCCGCACGACTAGCCCTCATGAGGCTAATGAACGAAGGCGCTTCGCGAGCTATTTGCAAGAGGGAATGTCGACGGTTGTGGGGCTTCTCAGACGGCTGGTAAGGATGGTGGCAACACCGGCGGCTTCTGGTCAAGCTGCTCGTCCAATCCTGTGAAACTTGTGGACGAGCGAACGAAGCGCCTTGAACTCCACGGGCTCCAGCGGTGAATCCTTCCGTGAGAGTCGTCCCTGGGCAACTGACAGTGGCCGAATCTCCTCCTGGATATTTATCCATGTCGACAGTGGCCTTGTTGGGGCCGAGCGCGATGCGTCGCCCCGCGAAACCCACTGGCACCTCGCAGCACTTAGTGCACTTGCCGGAACGAAAACGCGATTCCAGACGACTCCTCAACAGGGCTCGTATTTTTGGGGTCGAAGAACCAATGAAGAAATCGTCGACCTCGAGGAGCATCACGTCCAAAACCTCGCCCTGGCTACCATGCGCTAGGCAGCGCAAGTCCCCTCCTAGCTCCTGGAACCTGTGACTCGAAAGGTCGGCCTCTGACTTCCCCTGCCTGGCCTGGGCCTTCTGCGAGGGGGGGGGGGGGGGGGGTCGCGGAGGGGATCGCCTTGGTTCCCTGGGGCTCTAGCCTCATGTTCGGGCGCCTGCTCGGCGTCGCTGACCAGGCTGGAACCCTCCTCGACGCTTGATGGAAGACGAACTGTTTCATATTCAAACCGAGCGTCGGCTGAACCTTCGTCGGACCTAGGGGCCGTTCTTCGCGGGGGATTTGAAACAGGAAACGACGCGGCGGGGAAAGGTGAATGAGAGGTGACTCTGGGCAACAGCCCAACCACTGACGGAGATGCCTGTGGTCATCGCTGGTTCTCCTCCTGAGGGTCGGCCATTCTGGACTGGGGGCCCGATGGCAACGTCGAGATCCTGACTGACTGCCTCGCCCCAAGTATCTTCGGAAGGAGGGCCCCCCTGCTGCGCGCCCGCGGCCGTAGCTCCACGCGTGCAAACAGTTTGAGGGGCTCTTGCCCCCCGGGGTTTTGGCCGACTGGCGGTGCTCCTCGTCAGCGCTGGCCGGGCGGATCTGCTCTGTCGGGAATTTCCATAGCTGGGCCCTAACCGCAACCCGAACAGCCCCCCTTCGGCCAGGGCCGCCCCGCCGGGCCCCGCCCATCCATCCCGTCTCCTCCCGTAATTAATCGCCCTCCCAGCGTCGGTGGTCTTGGCTCGCGAGGCGCGGCTGATCTTCTCGAGAGACGTGGCCTCCACGCGCAGTGTCTTGGCTGCAGCGCTGATCTCCTGCGGCCCAGCGAAATCGGCACCGGCCGCGCCTTGCCCCCCTGGAGGTCTCGCCATGCTCCGCCGCCCCAGAAGACCGTGAGCGTCGCCATTGAAGGTCGCGAGGGAAGCGGGGGGGCTGCCCGAACGGGAGCTGCAAAAGTGAAAACCCGGCCCCAATTCTGCGCGCAGTGGGCTCATTTACACGCGTATCCAAGTCATCTAGCTTGGCCGGCGTACTCCCTCCTGGCTCCAACTCGAGCTCGACTCGATCCTTCGCCCACCATCCGCGACGCCCCACCCGCGGAGAGTCAGCGCCCCATTGTTTCAGGCCCCGGGCAAACCTGGCCTTGGACTCGGAACCTCCGCCCGTGGGGGGCAAATTGTGGCCCCCCCGGGGCCTGATCCAGCAAGTCAAACCCCGCCTGAACAGCCCCCGCTCGAACCTCATCTCCCCCGCGCAGACATGCAAGTTGCTTCCGCGATCCTCGACGTGAGTGAACGGGCGCCAAGGCCCCTGGAACTCCACATGGAACAAGTCTATACCAACGATGTGATGAAACCGGAATCCCGGGAAAAGGCAACCCGACGATGTCTTCCAGACCGTCGCTATTCCCCGCGCTCAGAACATCGAAAGCCCTCGCGGGCCCGGCGAACCAAATGTCCTTGACCCGCCCAGCGCGGAGAACACGACGGAAATTGCGAGGATCAGGGCAGGGTGGCCCGCATTCACACGCAGCTAGTAGAGACGACGCTTCTCGCTCTCGCGCGGCCCCTGGCCCTCGCTGGTGCCGGATTTTCCTCGAGCCGCGGGGCGAGTCTCAGGCTCGTCTCCGCTGTCGTCGCTAACCTCGTCTCCAGCTGCTTCCGCGACGGCGGGGAGACGGGCCACTTCTTCCGCGTCTCCCTCTGGGGAATCCGCGCCGTCGAACTCGGTCCTGGCGGGCCTGACCTTCTGGGGAACGCCGCTCCATTGCTCGGGCGTGGCTCTCGTGGCCATTGACGGGCTGTCTGATGGCCCCCTCCCAGAATGGCGCGCCTGCGCTCGCAGGCGCGCCAGCGGCCGCCCAGGGCGCGCAGTCGCACCTTGCTCTGGAATCCCGACAGCGATGCCGCGAGTCTGACATCCTCAGTCTTTCGCGAGCCAGCGCGCGATGGGTGCTCGATACAAAGCGCCCCCTGGAAAGCTGATGCAAGGCAACCTCCGCGCGCGGAGCGGGGCGCATGAAACCCTCCAACACCACCCCGCGCCATCGCCTCGACTCGCGGCGATCTCGACACTCGGGGACGAGCCGGATCACATCGCGGTCCTCTCGGCGCATCTGATCCCAAGTCGCGAGCGCGGTTCGCACTGGGCACCCCCCGTCCGCGCGGGCGATCCAGACTTGGTCGATCTCCGATAATGGCCCCGAGCTCTCCTTCATCGGGGGCGATCCTTGGCGACGAGAAGCCCCCTGCGAAGGCGGCCCTGGCCCCCTGGGGCGCCCGCTTGGTCGCGGCCCCCGCGGGCCCCCCCGCGGCCCCCCACCTGCTGCGCGTTTTGCTCGAAAGCTTCTCGGACTTCTGCGGCCCGGGCCACCTCGTGATCGCCCTTGAAACTGCCCCCGTCAAACCGCGATCCAAGGGCGCTCTCGAGGCATGAGCTCCTGCAAGTTCCGCGCGCAGCCGCGGCAGCGATAATCTCGCCTGGCGAATTAGCAAAAGGAAATCCAACGGGGAAGCTGAAGCCGTCGAGGCCCCGTTGCATGGTGGGGCCCAGGGCAACCGGGGAAATTCTCGAGCCCCTCACTGGTGGCGCCGCCACCTAACGAAGTGGCGCAGCGCTGGTGCTCGTGGCGGCAAGCGCAAGGTGGCCGCAGATGATCTCCTATGGGTGGACCGGCGATTCCTCCTGCACCTCCGTCGTCGAGGTAGTCGGAGTGGTCGCGCTGCCGCTGCCGCCCCGATCTCTCGACCCGCCGCCCGACGAGGAGGAGGCAGCCTAGTTGGCTGCCTGCAAGATCGCGGCGACTGCGGCCCCGATCTGCGCCGACATGGCCACCGGCTGGTTCGCTGCGTGCCGCGCATTCGTCATCTCCGCCTGGATGGACTCCGCCTGCTCGTGCACCGCGTCCAGCGCCCCTTCGAACGCACCGAAACTCTCGACCATCCGCCTGATGGGGGCCGCCCCGCGTTGGATCCGTTCGGGCCCGTCTGGTGCTTGGCCGTCGTTCCCCGCCATCTGCAAGGTGATCGGATCCGCCCCGCTGTGGCTCGACGGGCGCAGGCCCTCCGCCAGGCCCTGCCGCTGCAAGGCCTCTGGGAGACCGCGCAATCCGCTCGCGGCGCGGACGGCTGCGGCCCTCGCGGTGAACACCCCTTCCTGCTAGAGCATCTCGACCATTCTCTCCGCCGGCTCGGCCGCTCGCCGCGCGGCCGCTGCTGCTGACTCGGACCTGCCCCTCGAGCCGTTCGACCCGCGCGGCCCCCGTCGGGGTCCGCGCAAGGCTGGAACCGCGCCTGGTTCAGGTTCGGCAATAGCGACTACAGGCGGTTCGTCGCCACATCGCGCGAATAAGTTCAAACTCAATGAGAGATTCGTAAAATCTCGAAGCCGGAACCTCACTATGAACCAGAAAAACACCAACAATCTCTCAGCCAAAACCTGCGACGATCGCAAACTCTAACAAGCAACTCCAAAGCATCTCTACGCAAAAAACTGCAGACGTCTAGCTCTAAAAAAACTCACAGACATCTCGAAGCCAAAACCAACGAAAGTCTCAACTCCAAATAATCCTGGCGAAGGACCCAACCATAAGCAATTGTTCGTAACGCAATGTGGGTGCCGCTTTCGGTGGGGCCCCCAATGGGGCTACGAAGCGCTGCCCTGGGTGGGGGAACCGCATGCGAGAGCAACCGCTGGGGCCTCCGGTGGAGCCCCCTATGGGGCCACGAAGCGCTGCCCAGGGCGAATGGAAACGCATGCGAGAGCAACCGCTGGGGCCTTGGGAGGGGCTCGCTATGGGGCCACGAAGCGCTGCCCAGGGCGGGGGAAACGCATGCGAGAGCAACCGCTGGGGCCTTCGGTGGAACCCCCTATGGGGCTACGAAGCGTTGCCCAAGGCCGGGGAACGCATGCGAGAGCAACCACTGGGGCATCCGGTGTAGCTCCCAATGGGCCACGAAACGCTGCCCTGGGTGGGGGAACCGCATGCGAGAGCAACCGCTGGGGCCTTCGGTGGAGCTCCCTATGGGGCCACGAAGCGCTGCCCAGGGTGGGGGAAACGCATGCGAGAGCAACCGCTGGGGCTTTCAGTGGAGCTACCTATGGGGCCACGAAGCGTTGCCCAGGGCGAGGGGGACCGCATGCGAAAGCAACCGCTGGGGCCTTCGGTGGCGCTCCCTGTGAGGCTACGAAGCGCTGCCCAGGGTGGGGGAAACGCATGCGAGAGCAACCGCTGGGGAATTCGGTGGAGCTCCCTATGGGGCCACGAAGCGCTGCCCAGGGTGGGGGGAACGCATGCGAGAGCAACCGCTGGGGCCTTCGGTGGAGTTCCCTATGGGGCTACGAAGCGCTGCCCTGGGTGAGGGGCGCGCATGCGCGAGCAACAGCTGGGGCCTTCGGTGGAGCCCCCTGTGGATCCACGAAACGCTGCCCAGGAAGGGGGGGGCGCATGCGAGAGCAACCGCTGGGGAATTCGGTGGAGCTCCCCACGGGGCCACGAACCGCGCGAGAGGTGTGCCGAGCGCAGAAGCAAGGAGAGGGAGGTGGGGGGAGGGGGAATGGGGGGAGGGGGAAAAGGAAGGGAGGAAGGAGGAGACGCGGGGCGCTGCCTATTCAAAACGAGGACCCAACGCCACAGGATGGCCGGGAAAAACAACCACAACAAAAAACTCGAAGCCGGAAGCTCCAGCGGCAACTCTAAGCGCCTCAAAACTTTAAAAAAGTTCTAAAGGCAATCTCTGAAACAAAGGCTCCAAACGCCTGAACACATCCATTGAACTCTAAAACAAAGCCTGGGAACTTATGTGATATGAAACATCTATAACACCCTACAACAACTCCGAACGAATTTCGGGCCGCCCCACGAGCTCCCAGAAAAGTCTTCGACAATCTGCCCCCCCCCCAACAAAAAAAACTCGAGCTGCAAACCCCGGCGGCCGAGGAACTGGAAAAAACAGCATGGAAATAAAACGGCAATCTGGCCGCCCAAGCATCGGGTACATTTTCAATCTCTGTGCACCAAATATTTTTTCTGGAGTTTCGGTTTCAAGTTTGTTGGTCGGACTGGTCTGTTCCCTGGTTTTGGCCTTGAGATGGTTTGCAATTTGTTTTAGGTTTGAGAGGTTCGTGCGTTTTGGCTTAGAGATCATTTGGAGATTTGGGGGAATTCGAGTTTGAACTTGTTTTTTTTATTGGGGGGGGTAGCGCCCGTTGCGGGGGGGGGGGGGTCCGGCCCCAAGTTGGGGGTAGCGGTAACGCGCGGCGGGGCCCTCGCACGGGCCCTGGTACTTATTACCAGCACAACTGTCGGCACGGTAGGCTTCGTCGTCGTCGTCGTCGCCGCTGTCGTCGTCGTCGAAGCCGACCGTGCCTGTGCACACTACACAGGCTCTGTACACCGCGATGCCTTTGTACACCAGACCTGCGGCAGAAATGGCATGTGTGTGCACCGCGGCGACTGAGCACATCATGACAGGCGGGTGCACCACAGCGCCCGTGTACATCTCACTGTTGGTGCACACCACGGCGCCCGCGTGCACCACAGCTGCTGTTTCAACGCCCCGTGTTTGCACCAGAATGCCAGCGTACACCGTAAAGCTTGCGTACACCTGTAAGGTACCAGCGGAGCGAAAGTCCAGATAATCGCTCGGCGCCCAACCGTGGCCCTTTCATTATGTGAGCTGCTTGTGGATCTTAGTTTTGCTGGTTCAAAAAGCGCTCGGACCTGTTGAGCCCACAGCGCCTGTGTACTCCATCGCGACTGTGTACATCATGGGAGTGTGAACCGTGGCGCCTGTGTATACCACGTGGCACGTGTGCACCACAAAACTTGTGTACGTTTTTTTTTGTGCGGGGTGTAAACCACGCGCCGTGGCACGCGCCGTGGGGGCGCGCGGGGCGGCGGCAGCATGGGGAATACAGGAAGCAGGAGCTCCCTGCACAGGCACAAGGCCTGTGAGACATGGGTCGGCGGCTGGAGCGTGCACGCGGGTGCGTCGTCGTCGTCGCCGACCGGGGGGGCGACGGCGGCGGCGGCGGCGACGCGGGCGGCGGCGACGGCGACCACGACGACGACGACGACGACGGCGGCGGCGACGGCGACGACGCCGACGGCGGCAAGCGGCGGCGGCGGCGGTGAAGGTGACCGCCGCCGCCGTCACCGCCGTCGTCGTCGCCGCCGATGCCGCCGTCGCCGTCGCCGCCGCCGCCGCCGTGTCTGCAGCCAGTTGCCGAAAGTTTCAGCAGCGCTTGGGGCCCACTTGCTGGATGCACATACGGGGGGCCGGCGTGACCAGCCGCGCGAAGTAGGAGGGCCGAGCGCTGGAAGGACATGCGGCCGCATCCGCGTGCAGGTCTCGCCCAGTCCAGCCCCTTGCACCAGCACAGGGAGAATGGAGGGAAGACAGTGGTAGTAGTCATAATGATATTGTGAGAGTGCACCGGCAGGTTGCGCCATGGCTTGCCCGATGCGTTACACCACACGTTGTGCTTGCGTACAACTACCTGCGCCATAGGTTGAGCCGTAAGCTGCGCCATAGGATGCGCCCCCAGGGCGTGCCATAGCATGCGCCATAGGTTGCGCGCCCAGGGCGCCCCACAAATCGCGCCTTACTTTGCGCCTTAGGTTGCGCCCTCAGGGCGTGCCATAGGTTGCGTCGATGGTTGCGCCACAGGTTGCGCCAAAGGCGGGGCCACTTTGTGGCGCTGCGTTTCAACGGAACTCCTGGTGCGCGCACTGTTCGGGGAAACGTCGTGCTGGCAGGCGGGCGTCGGGACTCCGGGTGCAGCCCGCAGGACAATGACAACGGACGCGGCAGGGATGACGACGACCATTCTGTGGCACCTATGTCGCGCCTCACCGCCGATCAAGTGCTAAAGCGCAGTGCCCGTTGGCACTGCCCGCAAGATTTGGCGGCGAGCCGAGGGGGGAATTGACAGGGGGCGGGCCTTCTGAGAAGGCTCAGAAGGCCTCCGGCCTTCTGAGAAGATGTCCAAGCCTCCCCCGAAGACACGGAGGGCTTCTCTGAAGGCGCGAGGGCTTCTGAGAAGTCCCGCCGCCTTCTGAAAAGGCCTGCCCCCTCTCAAACCCCCCCTGGGCACGCCGCCGAAAGATATCCATTGGAGGTCGCCCACGAAGCAAACAGGTCCCACAAGAGACGGGTTTCGGACCGCACGGACAGCCCGCGGACCGGCAATGCTTCAAGGGAGCCTCCCAGGCCCGAATGGGGCCCCCCTAGCAGCATTCAACCTCGAACGCCCGCGCTGGGGTCGCCGCCGCTGCGGCTGTGGCGACGACCGGCGAAGAGGGTGCAATTCCCGCCACCCTTCGCGAGGAGGGCGCCGAAACTGTGCGAAATCCCCATGCCCGTCCTTCATATCCCATCCCCACCCAATCAAATTCAATGTGTAATTTGTTTGTGAATGTTGATTTGCATTGCCCTGGGCACGGCCCCCTGCATCAGGGCCCGCAGTGCCTGTGCACACCGCGGCAACTGTGAACGCCGCAACATTCACGTATAACATAACGCCCGTGCGCGGCCTGTACACACCACATCTCTGGGAGCTACGAGCGCCGCAATCCGACCGCCGCACCAGCGCCTCTCAGCAACAGGGCGCCACTGCGTCCGTGAGAGCACCGCGCCACGCCTGTGAGCGAGACAGAATGCTTGTGAGCACACACGCGAGCGTCACAGCATGCCTGCCTGGACGGAGGGGGGGTCCGCACCCCCGTCCCCGTACGCTCGTTACCGCCACGGGGGGGGGGAACCCCCTCGCAACGGGCGTCACGGGTCCGAGCAACAAAAAACAAGCTCTTTCTTGCAGGAGATGTTCAACATACTTCGGCCGGCTTTCAACATGGACCTCCTGTGGTATAGCTGCCAGACCTAAGCCTGCCGCATTTGGGCCCTGCCCCCCGCCGGTCGCCGCAGCGCTTGATGCGGGGGTCGGGGTGGGGGCGCTCCAAGATCGGATGCTGGTTGAAAGGCGTCGTCAGAGGAGGAGGTTGCCCCCCTGCCGTTGCGGGCATCAGCGCATTCGGGCCCGGCGTCGGCGGGGGCTTCATCGGGGGCGCTCTCGCGCTGGACCTCGCCGCGCCCGGCGCCGCGGATGTAGCTGGCCTCCTGGGCGCTGGCGCCGGGCTGCTCGGAGGTTGCGAGGCGGTTCCCCCGTCGCCCCCTGGGCCTCCAGCTTCTTCCTGGACCCCGCCCACGCGGAGACAGACGGCCATGAGCCTCTGGGCCGCCATCGCACTGAAGGCGTTCTCTGGACTCGCCGTTGCGCTCGAGGTGCGCGCCCGATTTTGCAAACGGCAAACTATCCTCCAGCAGTTGAATGGGCCGCGGTGGGCGCCGAGACCAGTCGCTCCCGGAGCCGCGATTCCTGCGGGAACCTGAAACCAGTACCTCCTGCGTGTCCAGACGCCTCGTCATTGAACCGGGCCCCCGCCTGTGCCCGCTGAGCCCATGGCCCGAGAGGCCAGATGATGGTGGGCACGATTCCCATCGCAAGTTCCTTCGAGGCCCCAAGAAACTCGCTCGGGAATCGCACGGGGACCCTTGTCGCAACGTGGCCAAATTCCCCGATTTTTCCTGACATTAAGGCCCCTGGCGAGCAGTGGAGGTGCGGGAGGGTGCAGACTCGAATAATGTCATCGCACGACATCCCTGGACTGCTGCCCCCACGGAGCTCGAAGGAGGTTGGCTTCAAGAAAGATGGGGGGCGCGGCGCAGCATTGGGTGCCGACGTCGCATGATCCAAGGGCCTGGCGATGTCGGCCATCCAGCGCCCCGCACTGAGCCTGGTCAGGGTGGCCCCCGTATCGAGCGCGTTCACCCTCATGCGTTCACCCTCAAGGTCGATCGCGCAGCCCAAAGAAATCCAATATTTTCACGCTGACGACGCGGGGCGCGTCCTAGGCCAGCACCGTCGTCTCGATGATGCCCCGCTGAGGCACGGAGGGAACAGCACCGCTCCGATGGCCCGAGCTGCGCCTCCGACGCCATGAGCTCGCTGCTTCGGTACTCGTCGGGCACCGCAGCGAAATGGGAACCGATGTCTGCGAGGGCCCTGGACTCCCGATTCAACGCCTGCGCGCCCGCCAGGTTGCAGCCCGCGCGGGGGGCCACGAGGCCCTGCGGAGCTTGCGCGATCAGGAAAGTGCTGTCCGGCGTGGTCTCGGCCTGCAGGTCGCGCGACGTGGTCAAGGCCTAGGGCGTGACTGTCTCGTGCTTCTTCTTGCAGAATTCGATGCCCCCGAACGAGTAGGCCGAGAGTCTTTGGCGGTCGGTCATGCCTCGGCACGACGTCCACCGCCTGGGCGGCCGGCGTCAGACTTGTTCTTGGGGCATCCCCTGCTCCTGTGGCCCTTCTGGTGGCGCGCGGCGCACCTCGTGATCTTCGTCTGCTGTTCGATGCTGAGTTCGCAACGCTGTCGTTGCCGTTCCCCTCGGCCCTTGTCCTTGTTACGGGCTCGCTCTCGACGTCGGTCTCGGTGGGCTCGACGAGGCCCAGGAGGAGTCATTGAACCACTGCGGTTCTCCTTCGGCCTGCCGCCGTAATGCTCGCGATCCTTCTTGGCCGCGCGTTTGATGTCCTTGTTGTGCTTCCAAGTCCTGCAGGTAGAACTGGTCGCCTGCAGGTTCAGCGCCCCCTCCACCTGATCCTCGTGCAGGTCGAGGTCCTCGAGCTCTGCCGTGAGTGCCGCCTCGGCTGCCTCCTTGCCTCTCCGTTGTCGTCCTCGGAGTCGTAGCCGCTGTCATCCCCAGAGCCGTCGTCATCACCCGACCGAACCTGAGGATAGGAGGAGGAGGGAGGAGAAATAATGCAGCTGATCGTCGCAACAAGGGAAGGCCCTCGCCCTCGCCGCCAGCAAAAGCTAGCATGGAACAAACGATTGGCTTGCCAGGCAACAACCTCTCATACTCGGTCGAATGCATCTGCCTCAGAGCCTACGCAACGTTCTGGTAGTCGAGATTTCCCTTGCATCAAGGTCCTGAGGTCCTGAGGTTCCCACAGCAACCCCTGGAGCTTGGGAGGCAACCACACGTCGTTGCCATCTGCTTCCGTAAGCTGCGCCTCACGTCGACTCACGTACTGGAGGGTATCCTTCTGCTCTCGAGCTGCTTCGAACAAGGCCGTCCAGCCCGTCTCCCGCAGGTCGTTCCCTTGTCGTTTTTACGATCGTTATGTCCATGCGCCCGAGCACGTTCTCGATCCAGGTGCTGCTTGTGAAGGTGGACTCGGGAACGTCGTCAAAGTTGGCCTGCATACTCTAACTAAACACTTTCAGAAACTTCTCTGCCCAACGCCAGGCCGGTACGTCCGCGTTCTTGTCCCATCTGCGAAACGCCCGGCGCTATTGTCAATAATAGTTCCAGCCCGGCCATGAAGGTGGATCCGAGAAGTCTCCTCGTCCACCCGATGGCCACGCACTCGTTCTCCAGTCATCGTGGCCCCAGCTGCTCGTACCGTTAGAGCTCGACTACAAGAAACCACCCACAAGAAGCCCAATCCTGGGATCCCAGGGCGTCCGTTGATTTTTGCTCTGGGAACGTCACGCTCTCCATAGCAAGACCACCGAAACCAAAGAAACCCAGGGCACCAGGTGCCCTGGGTTTCTTGGTTCTTGGATTTCCAAGGTGTCGGACGCCCTGCTAGCCTTAAGTCGGGCCTGTCCCCCTACAGCCTACAGGGGGATTTTCGACGAACAATTTAAAAAAAAAAAAACACCCAAAAGATAATCCAGAAATAATCCAAAAATGGTCTGGGGACTATGTTTTGCATATTTGTTACCTTTTTGGGGTATTTTTGTAGTATTGTTCATTTTTCGTCGAAAATCCCCGTGTAGGGAGACAGGCCCGACATAATGCTAGCCTCCAGGGTGCGGGTTTCCGCTGTACTGCAATCCCAGTCGGTGCCAGTCTTGAACCAGTCGTCCGTGTACCAGCCGTCCTTGTCGTTGCCGCCCTCGTACCTGACCCCTCGCGCTGCTGCCTCGGGCCCAGAAGACTCCGACTGCTTCTTCGCCCAGGGATCGAGCCCGGCCCTGGTCCAAGCTCTGGCACGCCGAGTGCTGCCTGCGGCGGTCGACGTCACCGCGGCCGACAAAGGTGCTGCTCCAGTCGGCCCGTAGAGTAGGGATGCGCGATAAGGATGCAAAGGTTATGTTGCTCCCATAGTACTTGAGGGCCGCATCCCATACATAATTTCGGCGGAAAAGTGTCGAAACAGTGTCGAGACAGTGCCGAAATAGTGTCGGACGAGTGTCTCCCAGGGCCCGACACGTGAAAACCCTTGAGTTTCGGTACTTTTCTGGTGCTCGAGATTCTTTCTGGTGATCAAGGCTAGAGTAGGTTGGAACATCATATGCAAGGGCCTTGGAAGGCCACTTCGGAGTTTCCCGGGCGGGGCGCGGCCAACCAAAGCGGCCAAGGGTGGACCGAGGAGGCAAGGATGCAAGGGCACCCTTGGGAAGTTTGCCAATCCTTACCATGCGGGTTGATGAGTATCGTTTAACCGATCCCCATCCCCAGCGGCGTGGCCTGGGAACCACTGGCCGATTTACCCCCCTAGATGGGGATACAGGTCGTTCCCTTCGGGTTTCGAAGGGTGTATCCCCAGCTGGGGGGTAATTTGGTGGGGGTCTTGAAGGGGATGGGGATGGGGATTGGTTAAACGATACCGAGTTGACTCTACCAGACCATGGTCTCTCGGACCGCCCTCTTCGCCAACTCAGTCAGCTGCGCGGCTGACGATCCTGCCGCAGCCGCGGTGCTGGCCTCCAAGCTCGACGGGCTCCCACCCGCGGCGCCCTCACTCGCGACCACTGCCAACACCGCCGCCCTGTCGGGCTCATCATCGTCCCCCACGCCGCGGAACCGCGAAAATCTGACCCAGAACGAGCTCCCCACCGAAGGCTCGACAGAGCTCTGTGCCAGTCGCCTCCCTAGCGCTGGCTCATGCCCCCACTGGTCCCTCAGCAAGGAACCCCGCTCCGCTACCAACTGTGGCAGCCGCACTCCCCCCAGATGTATTTTGGACCTGGGCCAATCAAAAAACCGAAATGCACATCCACGAGCTAAACCTACACTGACACAACAAGCATCCTTCCACATGGTGGGAATACGCGAAGCAAAAAAAACTGCATCAGCTGCTCGACGCTCTAGGAAGGCCCCGACCTTGACCTTTTCCTCATCTATCCTACCACCCCTTTCCCCGACGGTTAGGACAACTGGGCGCCTTGATTAGAAGAAGGAGAAGACGAATCATAAAAAACAAGCACAAGAAAAGGAAACACAAATGACAATACATGAGAAACACATAAGCAACTGCATAATCATGAACTTTCGGAGGTCGGCGCGGATTTCTTAGATCTGCGCTGGACCCCCCTGCCTGGTGCGCGAAGTGTGCAAGCCCAACGCAGATCCAAGAAATCCGCGCAGATCTCGGAGAGTTGATGTTCATGGCATGTTGTCATCTTCGATGCCTCTCCCCTCGCAGACCTCCAACGAATCCGAACCATTGGCGGGTGAGATCCTGATTGACCTCGGCGTCCTTCATCACCGCGGCCTTGTCCCGCGACTTCCGCTTGCCACCTGGCGCCTGGGCCTGGTCCGCACTGGGGGCGGCCGCCTTGCCGCTGGGCGCCTCGGGGGCCTTACACAGAGGCCCGAAAGCCGCGGCGCGGACCGTGACGTCGACTACGATTGGGATGTTCGTGCCGAGCTCCTGCGGGGGGGGAGCACAAGAAGCACCGCTGCTCCACGGACCTCTCCTGGGGCTGCGCTCCAGCAAGAACTCCGAGGACAGTCTGGTCGTGGCCACGAGGGCCCTCCGGGACGAGCAGCGGGATCGGCACTCTTTCCCGCCCCGAGCTCCAGGATCTGGGGGGGATCGGCGCCGACGCGCGCCTCCACCTCCACCAGCTCGCGGGTCAGCAGCGGCACGAGCATGCGGCCCTGCGCGGTGGGGAAGCGGCCAACCTCCACGCCGCCGGCGTCGAAGCGGATGAGGCCACCCTCGCTGGGCGTGCCAGCGTCTCCCCCGGGCCTGCCCCTCTTCTTCTTCGTCTGCACGTCCCACCGCAATCCCAGCCTCAGAGAAACAAAGTACGGCAGAAGCATACATTCTTCGAACTCTGCGCGGGTGTCTTCGATCGGGGCTGGATCCCCCTCCCTGGCGCGCGGAGCGCGCCAGGAGCGGCGCCAGAGGCGGCCCAACGACGAAGCAAGAAATCCGCGCGGAACTCCGAGAAAGTACAGTCGGACCTAGGACGGAAGAACATCCTTCCAGAACGTGCGACACTCCGCCAGCCAAAACACGTACATAACACCCAAGGGTAGCCTCTCCAGGACGCATAGGAACATCTAGAAGCGACACGAAGAACACCAAGGTACCCTCCCCGAACCGACCTCCATCTGGCATCCCCCCGTCCGACTGTAGGTGCATGACTTGTCCGGCATTCGAAGCCTGGCGCCAGCCCGGAGCAGCGGCCCCTCCTCGAGCGTGCGCTCCAGGCCGACTCGCGTGGTGGCGTAGGCGTCGAACGCGATGCTGCCCAGGGGGAAGCTCCAGTCGCACGCCTCGGCATAGGTCGGGCGTGTCCCCCTAGAGGCGAATTCTGGGCGACAAATCAACAACATAGCCCAACAATACGTCAAACCAGCCAAAAAAAACTCGAAGCACATCGCCCCCAGACTAGTCTTAAAACTATGTTTGAACACTCCTCCTGCAGGAGATCGGGCCCGACTTGAACACGAGGGGGCTGCGACGTCCGTGGCCGCTCCTGGGGCCCAGACCAGGCCAGCAGTGCGGCGACCTCGGTTTTGACGTGACTATGGGTTCGATCGCGAACCTCGCTCAGGGACAAGCTCTGGGAACTTGGAATATTTGAGCAGGGACCGGCCGTCCCGTCATTCCTATAGTCATGCCACGAAGTGCTCTTAGAACCCACATATCTTTTAAACACAGAAACAATACTATGATAATATAAACCCGATGTGATGAAACAGGACAGACTCCGCCAGAAGTGTTCTAAGAACAGTTCGTGGAAACCACAAAAGTGTCTTAGAACATTGTTTGGTGGGGCTACAGGGCAGTTTTTTTTCATACATATGATGTTAAACAAATAAGATTTTAATTCATGGTTAGTGTATGGATAAGATTATGCATGAACCCATCGTTGTTTTCATACTAAATCCCTGCATGTTTCATACATGATCCGCATGTACAAGCGAGCCAGGGCGCTTCGCCGCCGCTTCAGATATCTATTCTTGTCCCCTGCGAGGCTCAGCCACTCGCCGGCAGCCTACCGCAGCTCCGAGGAGCCGGGGCGCGCCCCTCGGCCCCGACGCCCTGCTGCCTGCGGCCTCCTCGACACGTCTCTCGACGCCTCCCAGGCGGCCCAGGCGGCGCCGCTCGGCGGTGGACAAACCTCCCTTTAGTAGACCTCCCCTCAGTGAAAACGGCCTGGGACCGAAACCGACGGACCTGGGCCCGCAAAAATGACGGCGGCGACGCCCTCTCGCGAACCGAAAACGGCCAATTCCTTAATCGACGTGTCAGGATAGGAGGTCTGTCCACCCCCGAGCCGCGGGGAGAGCAAACTCCTCGAGCAGGCTCGCCGCCCGACCCCTCTGCTGCGGCAGGCTCGCGTCGCGTGCGGCGTGGGCTTCTAACACCGACGAGGCTCCAGGAACAGCCCAGGAGAGCTGCGAGAGCCGTCCAAAGAGAGAGCCCAAAGAGGGCAAACTCGTTGATTCCCAATGGTTTTTATAATGTTTGTCGTCTTCTCACGTTTTCCCGCTTCCAACCCTCGAACCCTTCCGGAACGAACGGTCGGGAAGCGCTCCACCTGGAACGATCGGCCACTCGACTATTTCTGAAGATTCCTCACTTTAGATTGAGCAAGGGCCGACCATCCCGGCATTCCTATAGGCCAACTACCAAATGTTCTTAGAACCCAGAAATGTTCCAAGAACAAAACCAAGTTTCTTAGAACCCTACCCCGAAGTACTGAAACAAGACAGACTCAGCCAGATATGTTCTAAGAACACTTCGTAGAAGCCACGGAAGGTTCTCATAACATTCCTTTTGTGGCCTATAGGCGAGCCAGGACGCTTCGCCGCTGCTTGAGTAGTGAGCACTGTTTTATTCGGCGTTTCGACAATGGGCGGCAAGGAGGGGTGCAGGGGGGGTCTGGCTCCAGACATCTGCTCAGTGCGACTGTCTGCAAGATAGCGGCCTCTGGAGGAGGCTCCACCCGCTCGAAACTGTCGCCAACATAAGAGCCAAGATCTCCTCCAGGGGGAGGAGGGGGGAAGGAGGTTGAGGGGCACGCCCCGATCGGCAAAACAATGAATAACAAAACGAGGACGATCGAAATTGGTACGGCAAGAATGGATACAATGCCCAACAGCAGTTCCGTTTATGTTTGAACAGGACCCTCTGTCCGCGCCGCCGCGGACGTTGTCCTCTGGAGACAAAAAAGCCGCCTGCCCAACAGCGGCCGCTGTCGGTTTTGGACCACATGTGCTGTTCGGCATTGCACCCATGTTTCCCGCACCCATTTTTCGGGCGCCCAGGCAGAAGGACACGACCGACTGAAGCCTTGGCGCCCGGCGGCCGCGGCGCCGGCTCCTTCGGCGGCGTGTCCAGCGCGGGCCCCTCGACCTTCGCGCGCTTGCCGGCCCGCGCCTGCGCGTGCGCAGAAGGCACCCACGCCCACCGCAGGCAATGCTTGGCCAGGGCCACGCTCCTCCTCCTCCTCCTCCTCCTCCTCCTTCTCCTCCTCCTGCTCCTCCTGCTCCTGCTCCTGCTCCTGCTCCTCCTCCTCCTCCACCAGGGCCACCCTGGGCTGTGGCCTTGTGTTGCTCCCATCGTACTTAAGGCACACATCCCATAAATAATTTCGAGCACTCAGAAAGGTATCGAAACGGTGTCGAACGAGCATCGCCTCCCAGAGCCCGACACGTGAACACCCTCCAGTGTCGGTTCGTTCTTGGTCTTCGATGTTTTTCCTGGTGATTCAGGCCAAAATAGGTTGGAACATCATGACCGCGACTCTGGGTCACCTACGGCAAGTTCGCGTCGGGCCACCCCTGGCGCTGGTTCCCGACACCACGCTGGATCGTGCGACCTGGAATGATCGGCCGCTTCCGAAACGTCCAAGTCGTTCCACATCGAACGAGTCTGTTGAGCAGGGACCGACCGTCCCGGCATTCCTATAGGCCTACCACGACATGTTCTTAGATCCCAAAAATGTTCGAATAGCAAGAACAGAGTTCTTAGAACATAAACCCGATGTGACAAAACAAGACAGTCTCAGCCATACATATTCTAAGAACATTTTGTGGAAACCACAAAAGGTTCTTAGAACATTGTTTGGTAGGCCTGCAGGGACGCCAGGACGCTTCGCCACTGCTCGAGTCTGGGTCGCCCGCGGCATTCAAGGCTGAACGCCAGCGTCGGGGTCGCCGCCGGTCGACGCGACGCGAACCTGCCGTAGGGCTCCGCGCACCGCGGCCCGAGATACGCGGCGCGCGGGCATCCTTGCATCCTCGCGAGGCCGCCCTGGAGAAGGGCGCCTTCCCAACGCAAGCCTTGGGTCGGGCATGTCCGCCCACAGGCGGATGTTGCAAGACAAATGAAAACAGCCAAATAATATTCAAACATCACCAAACATAGTAAACAAGTCGCCCCCATCTTATGTGTTGACTATCTTTAAATCTTCCGACTTAACCCAAGCCACGATGCGCGAAGCGCGACTGCCTTCGCGCCCCCGGGGTGGGCGGCGCCCTCGGGGCCGAGACGCGGAGGATCAAAACATTACCCCGGGGCCCAGGATGGCCTGGGCCAGGCAGGGTGGCTGACTACCTACCAGACCACCCCAACCCAACCCGAAGGCCCGAATTTCAGGTTGGGGGGGGGTACGGGCTCCAGGCGTCTTTTTCTATATTCCCCGACACCCCCCACCACTGGAAATTGAAGGAAAATTGAGGCCTTCGGATTGGGTTGCAGGAGAGCCCACCAAATATCGAATCGACAAGTCGGATCGGCGATCGACATGAATCGAATCGGCGGAAATCGGCAGCCGAGTCGGGAGAAGTCGAATCGGCGGACATCGGCAGGCTAGTATGCCTCTAGTAAGGAATCGGAACCCACATCGGAACCCGAAGCCGAATCGGATCGGAATCCGAGACCACCGAAGTCGAATCGAATTGAATCGGAGGAATCGAAACGAGCCCCATTGGGTTGTGTTGTTCTGGTGGGTGGTGAGTGGCAGCGCAGTTGCACGAGCCCCTTTCTGCGCATCGCCTGCTTGGCGGGGGCCTGCCTGGGCTGCGGCAGCACGAAGGGCCGAGCGGGCGCGCTCGGCGCCGAGGTGACCTCGGCGGCCCTCTCGGCCGGCTCGGTCTTCCGGGTGCTGCTAGAAGTGCCCCTGGCCCAAGGTTCGGGAAACAAGCAATGATCTGAACATAAAATCTCGGAGGTCCGCGCGGGTTTCTCGGATCGGCACTGGAACCCCCCTGGCGGCGCCTCCGGCGCCGCCCATGACGCGCTCCGCGCGTCAGGGAGGGGGTCCAGCGCCGTTCCGAGCAATCCACGCGGACCTCCGAGTTTTTGTGTTTATGTCATTGTTTCTTCCACTGGAGGTGTCCCTAAGATTTCCAAGGCGGCCCCCACGGCCTCTGGAGGACCCCTCACGAAGCCCAGAGGGCCCCAGGTGCCCCAAGGTGGGGCGGAAAGCCGGGGGGCACCACGGGCCAGGGGCACCGTTGGCAACCCCCGAGTCTTCACTGCGACGGAGCGGGGGGCTCCGTGAGGCACTGGGCGCGGGGGCTCCTTGGGGAGACCAAAAGGTACCGATACCGCTTCTCCCCGGACCTCTCTTGGGCTGCGTTCTGATCAGGATTTCGAGGCGAAGCCAGCGGTGGCGACAAGGGCCTCCCAGGCGGCCCAAACATGATCGACCCACGAACCAAGAAAGGAATATAGACATGTGAAACATGGCAACGCTTTTAAGACACCGGGTTGGGCGACGGGAAACTGCAATGCTGAGTGTATCGATCTTGATGAACCGTGCCAAGGGCTGTGCTGTGCTGAGCAGCCCTGTTTTGGGATCGAGACCTCCTTTGCATCCCAGTCCTGACCGAACTGATCTGGATCTTAAGCTCGAGCTGCCTGAGCACGTAGTAGCTGCCCCAGAGCTAGTTGGAGTGGAAACGTGCGGGACGATCAATCAACTCGACCTCACAATCCGACTCAGCTCCGAAAAGGAACGATCCGACATGGGCACAGGCTCACGGACGCGCCACAGGACGTGCTAGGGGCGCACTAGGGGATGCGCCAGGGGGCGTGTCAGGGGACGTGACCTGAACGTGTCAGGGACCTGCCACGGGACGTGCTAAGGCGCGTGCCTTGGGACGGCCAGAGGGCGTCATGCCAAGGGACGTTGCAAGGGGCGCGCCAAGGAACGGGCAGGGGAAACGCCTGGGGACGAGCCAGGAAACGCGACAGAGGACAGGCCAGGGAACGTGCCACGCCGAGTGGCGTGCTAGGGGGCGTGCCAGGGCATGTCACGCCAGAACGTCGCAAGGGACGCGCGAAGGGACGCGCCAGTGCGCCAGGGACGCCCCACGGACGAGCGGAGCTAGACTGCGATGCGCTCTACTGCGACAAGAGTTTCGCTCGATACATCCGCAACACATAGACATTCGCCTGCGCAACCTGGACACGTGAAAACAAGCGTCTCGCTCGAGACATCTTCAACACATCCTCATGTTAGACATCCGCCTGGGCGACCTGGGCACGTGAAAACCAAGCGTCTCGTTCGAGACGTTCTCATCACCTCCTCATGCTAGACATCTACCTGGGCAACCTGGACGCGTGAAAACAAGCGTTTCGCTCGAGACAACCTTTCGCTCGAAACACCCTGCTCAAATCCTCATGTTAGACATCCGCCTGGGCGACCTGGACACGTGAAAAGAAGCGTCTTGCTCGAGACGTTCTCATCACCTCATCATGCTAGACATCCGCCTGGGCGACCTGGACATGTGAAAACAAACGTCTCGCTCGAGACATCCTCAACACATATTCATGTTAGACATCCGTCTGGGCGACCTGGACACGTGAAAACCAACATTTCGCTCGAGACTACCTCGACACCTCCTCATGCTAGACATCCGCCTGAGCGACCTGGACACGTGAAAACCAAGCGTCTCGCTCGGAACAACCTCAACACATCTTCATGTTACATCTGCCTGGGCGACCTGGACACGTGGAAAAACGCGTATCGGTTGATACGTTCTCAACACGTCCTCATGTTAGACATCCGCCTGGGCGACCTGGACACGTGAAACCAAGCATCTCGCTCGAGACATCCTCAACACATCCTCATGCTAGGCATCTGCCTGTGCGACCTGGACGCGTGGAAAACAAGCGTTTCGCCAGAGACGTCCTCGACAAATCCTCATGCTTGACATCTGCCTGGGTAACCTGGTTGCGTGAAACCGAGCGTCTCGCTCGCGACATCCTCAAGACC
>CAUYUJ010015839.1:145000-245000 GCA_963575745.1 Prorocentrum cordatum
ACCTCCTCCCCATTCAACCAAGGACGCAACTGACCAACTGCGACGACGACGGCATCCCGCTCGATACGTCCTCAACACTTCCCCAGAGACGCCCTGGCCGGAGATGCCCCGAAGCTGAGGACGGGCTGTCACGCCCGAGACGTCATCGAAATTCAATCAAGCTGGTGAGTTGCCCGCGGATGCGCTAGTGTGCATTGCGGCCATGGAGGCGCGGTGCGCATACCCTTCTGTAGTCCAACCCGTTCGGGTGGTTGCGATCGGTGCCAGTCAGCTCCTACAGGCCGAAAGTGTCATAATCTGGTTTGGATATCCATCTCCGCCGGAGAGTGCTCGGCCGAATGCTTCTCCCAAGAGCTGGTGTGGCAAGAAGCCCCCCCCCCCAAACAGAAAGGGGCTTCATAGTCTCACTTAGCCTGCGGGTGCAAGGGAAAGGTGAAACTTGTTTTGGGGGATCGCATGTTCGCAAGATGGTCGTCGTCGTCGTCGTCGTGGTCGTCATCGTCGTCTCCTTCTTCCTCCGCCATGCTATTCCTCTTTTCCCCCTCCCCTCGTCCTCTCCTTCCTCCTCATTATTCCTCCTCCTCCTCCTCCTCCTCCTCATCCTTACTCCTCCGGTTCTGCTTCTTTCCTCCTCCCCTTTCAAAAGATGGCGGCCACCCAGCCCACAAATTCGGTTCGACGGCTTCCCTCAAATAATTATTCCACTGTACGCCCCGCCCCCACTTCCCTGGTCAAACCAACTGGCCAAGGCATCGATGCTGGATGGACGAATCAGAATACGCGAAGCGTCAATAGTTTCTCTGCTACTTCGCCTAAGTGACTATCGATGGAGGCATGGAAGCTTCGGAGCCAACACGATGACACCACTTCCAATTCCACACCTCATAATACGTACACAAGAGACCTGAAAACACAATGACTGAACCACGAGAGCATTTCTTTATGTTCGGCGATGACGGGGGTCATGGGGGAGGGGGGGGGCGGGGGGGGGGTATGACGCAACGCCCCCCCCCCCCGCCGTGTGGCTCTGGCACCACAGCCGCGCCCGCGCGCACGACGCGCGACGAGCGACGAACGACGACGACGACGACGAGGACAACGCGAGCAACATGTAGGTGGCGATATGCCCCACTGCGCCTTTGTACACATCGCTCGCGTACACCACATCGCGCGCGAACACCACAACACCTGCGTACACCGCAAGAGCCGTGTGCAACACAGCGCCTGTGTACACCACAGTGCTTGCCTACACTACAGCGCCGGTGTACATGTGTGAGAGAGCGTGATCCACCGCCGCTTTACTATGGAAAATTGCCAACCTTTTCCTCCGGAACCCAAGGGTCGCCCCCCCCCCCTCCGAAAATCCCCCCCCCCCCCCTGCTGGAACCCCTCCCCCCCCCCCTCCCCCGGCAACCCCTCCCCTCCCCTAACCGCTCCCCCCCCCCCCCCCTCGAAAACCGGGGGGGTCACTACCGGTTCGAACCCCCCCCCCCTCTCGAAAACCGGGGGGGGTCACTACCGGTTCGAACCCCCCCCCCCTTCGAAAACCGGAGGGGGGTCACTACCGGTTCGAACCCCCCCCCCCCCCTCACCGCCAGCAAACGACTCCTGGTCCCTACCACCGTCCGCATCACATCCCCCACTGTTGTTCCCAGCACCACTGTCCTCACCACCACTGTCCCCACTGGTTCCACCACCGTCCCTACTGTCCCCACCAGTGCCCCCACCACTGTCGCACTGTCCCCACTGTCCCCACCACTGTTCCCACCACGGTTCCACTCTCCCCACTGTCTCCACGGCCCCAACCACTGCCCGACTATCCCCACTGTCCCCACTGTCCCACTGACTCCTCCGCTGTCCCACTGAGCTGTCCCACTGTTCCCACCACTGTCCCCACTGTCCCCACCACTGTCCCCACTGCACCTCTGTCCCATTGTCCCACCGCCGTCCTCGCCACCGCCTTCACCACTGTCCCCACCACCATTGTACCCTCCACTGTCCCACTGTTTCCACCTCATTCCCACTGTCCCCACACCACTGTCCCCACCACCACCGTCCCCACCACTGTCCACTGTCCCCACTGTTCCCACCATTGTCCCCACCACTGTCCCCACCACTACCGTCCCCACCACTGTCCCACTGTCCCACTGTCCCCACCGCTGTCCCGCTGTCCCCTTACCACTGTCCCCACCACCACCGTCCCCACCACTGTCCGCACCCCCACTCGCTTTTCGAGGGGGGGGGGGGTTCGAACCGGTAGTGGCCCCCTCGGTTTTCGAGGGGGGGGGGGGTTCGAACCGGTAGTGACCCCCCCCCTTTTCATGATGAACTGGGGGGGGGGGGGAAAGTTCGAACCGGTAGTGACCCCCCCCGGTTTTCCGGAGGGGGCGGGGGGGGGGAAGGGGTTCGAACCGGTAGTGACCCCCCCCGGTTTTCCGCCAGCAGCGGTAGAACACGCTCTTTCACATGTGTACACCGCAACAACCATGTGCGACAGAGCGCCTGTGTACACCACAATGCTTGCGTGCACCGCAGCGCCTGTGCACGCCACAGCGCCTGTCTACACCACAGCATCCGCCAGGGCAGTGCTGATAATCGAATGCGATGTTTTTCCCTCTTCCCTCCTCCTCCACCTCCACCTCCACCTCCACCTCTTTCTCCTCCTCCTCCTCCGCTTCGTCCTCGTCCTCCTCCTACTCCTCCTCTTCCTCCTCCTCCTTACCCCCTGTCGTGCGGGGTGGCGCTACATCGCACGTGCGCAATTCAGCGCGCAGTGCACCGCATAATGGTTTATTGAATCGGTCCACTTGGTTCTCGCACGGCCAATTTAGCTGGAGCCTCCTGGACGCAGGCAGATGGGAGAAGTCAGGGTGATGCGGGCGGACTCGGGAGAACTCGTCGATTCCAGCGGCGCTCCTTTGTCCATAAGGATTCCTTTGTATTGATTCCTGTGGAATCCACAAGCGCTCCACTTTGTCATACGGACTCCTGCGAACATTCGATATGCAAGTGTGGCGCTGTGTTGCACACGGTTGCTGTGGTGCACACAGGCGCCGTGGTGTACACAGGCACCGCAATGCACGCAGGCATTACGGTGTACACTGGTGCTGTGTTGCACACGGCTGATGTGGTGTACGCAGGCGTTGCGGGGTCCATGACACCCGTAGTCATGCCCCAAGCATTCAAAAAATGGTCTCCACCTACCGAAACAGATCTCAATTCAGGACCTGTTCTTCAGGTCTGTTACACATCCGAGACCCAAGTCTAAACGTCTTCCTCTGGCCTTCCCCTTGCCACCCACTCTTCCTGCTCCTGCATCTTCGGGCATTGCCGGGGCCGGAAAATGCTCCCAAAACAGCGATAAGCCAAATGCAGAAGGAACCGTATCAAAATTTGTGATTTTTAAGCGCCGGCTGACTCGGATGCTGCGTGGCGTCCAAGATAATGTTGACGGCCGCGGCAAGGTCACCTGAACAGCGACACTCGTAGCAAGAGCCGCTGCCAGGACGACATTTGACTCCTCTCCCATGCGCGCCAGAGAACTCGGAGAGAATATGTAACAAATACCACATCGCCTAATTCTAGACGCGATGCGATGCAACAACCATGGGGAATAATGTGCACTTTGCCGTGGGCCGACCCCGAACGAAGGTCAGCAATCTCCGTCCTCCCTCGCAAAAACAATAAGGGTCGGATTGAACAACAAAACACATCGGTTCTTCTTCGGTTGCCTGTCTTCCGGCTCGACCACATCTGTGATGCCTCGTCATCTTGCACTGTCAGATTTGGCTCTGGAGCCAGACCACACCCGGACCCTTCTCCAGCCATCGCCCCGACTCAATGGACCTGCCGACCTGGCTCGGGTCGCGCAGGCGAGGGGCCACCAGAATGGGCCAGCGGAGCAGAACGATAGCGGACATGGGTCCCACAAGCCGGTCGGGCCCCCATGCTCGTGTCAAGACTTGAGGTCGAAAGATCCACCCCCGTAGTAACCACTCCGACACGCGAAGTCGTTCGGCAAACGCGCCCGAAGAAGGAATCAAACAGGGCAGGGCTGTTCAGTAAACGCCCAAGGCCGTTCAGGAAGCGCCAGTTGTCGGGTCCGGGTGGCTTTTCCTCCCTTGAAAGACGGGGGGCCACGAAGGGCTGCGACGGGGCCACGAAGGGCAGCGAAGGGGCCGCGCAGGGGTGCAACGGGGCCACGAAGGGCAGCGAGGGGGCCACGAAGGGCAGCAAGGGGGCCACGACGGGCTGCAACGGAGGCGCAAGTTGGAGGCCTGGAAATGGGCACCAACACCAACACAGGGGGTTGCCTCCACAAGTGGAAGACGATCCTAGATTTCGGTGGTGGTGATAATATTTCCGTCACCTTGGAAGCAATACTATTACTACCATCGCCGAGATCGGGATCTTCGTCCCTCGGTGGAGGCACACCGCCGATACTGGTGTTGGTGTCAACCTGTAGGCCTGCGAGCGAGGTCGCCTCTGGCCTGCCTCCACGCCGTGCGCAGCGCCTCCTCCGAGGGCCCCGGGCCGACGATGGTGCGCAGCAGGGACGCGTCCGGGCCGGTCGCCATGCGCGCACGCGCGGCCTCGGCGGGGGGGTCGCCCAGGGCTCCTCGGGGGCCCGCCCGCTCGCCTGTTCCATCCCGCCGTCGGTCTCTCTATCTCCCCTCCCTCCTCCTCCTCCTCCTCCTCCTCCTCCTCCTCCTCCTCTCCTCCTCCTCCTCCTCCCTCCTCCTCCTCTCCTCCTCCTCCTCCTCCTCCTCCTCCCTCCCCTCCTCCTCCCTCCCTCCCTCCCTCCCTCCCCCCTCCCTCCCTCCCTCCCTCCCTCCCTCCCTCCCTCCTCCCCTCCTCCTCCCTCCCTCCCTCCCTCCCTCCCTCCCCTCCTCCCTCCCCCTCCTCGCTCCTCCCTGCTCCCTCCTCCTCCTACCTCCTCCTCTCCTCCTCCTCCTCTTCCTTCTCCTCCTCCTCCACCTCCACCTCCACCTCCACCTCCACCTCCACCTCCACCTCCTCCACCTCCTCCTCCTCTTCCCCCTCCTCCTCCTCCTCCTCATCCACCTCCTCCTCCTCCTCCTCCTCCTCCTCATCCTCCTCCTCCTCCTCCGGGGGGGCCCGCCCCTCGCCTGTTCCATCCCGCCGTCGGCCTCTCCATCTCCCCTCCCTCCTCCTCCTCCTCCCTCCTCCTCCTCCTCCTCCTCCTCTCCTCCTCCTCCTCCTCCTCCTCCTCCTCCTCCTCCTCCTCCTCCTCCTCTCCTCCTCTTCCTCGCCCCGCGCCGCCGCGTCGCTGCCCGCCCCCCCCCCCGCGCGCTTGTAGCCTGAAGCCCGCGCACCTGCGTCCGCGCGAGAACGCGAGGTTGCATGCCTGGCGCACGGAATTGGAGGCGTTGCCACATTGCTGCGCCCGGACGCCGAGCATGTTCGCAAGGAGCGGGGCGTCGGCGTCGAGGCCGGCAGCAACTGGAAAAGGAGTCAGAAAACCGCCGCTTGCAATGGGGCTAATACGTCGCGGTTTCCCCGCCAGAATCACAACTAGAAGGCGTGGAATGGGCGCTCGACTCCACGGTTAACCACTGGGGCCCGTAGAGAACGCCGCGCCTCCCCAGTCGCGGCCGCAACGTTCGCCCTTGATCGTCGGATTCGATATTCCAGGCGCGGCGCCAAGAAAACGCCATCGATGCCACCCCGATTCGCCCGCTCGTCCTCTCGGGGCGGCCCGCGCGAAGCGCGACCTGTTCTCTCAGGGAGACCCGCGCCATTGTCCGCGCGACGGGGCCTCCTGCAATCAGATGATCGACGTTCCCGCCTATGGACGACGGGGGCGCTGAAAGTCCCGGGTCGCTTCGCGCGATCGCTGCCCACGCGCGTCGTGCGCGGCAACAGCCGCCAAGTTGCCCCCCCAGAACCACTCCCATTAAATGACTGCGCCCCCCTTACAGACAGTCGGGAAGTCGGTGCGATCTGAGAACTCGGCCCGAAGACTCAAATCGCGCGAAGGCAACGGGCGATTGGCAAAGCCAGGCCAAGGGCCGTCGGCGCAGTCAGCCCGGCGAATAAAAAATTCGGCGGCAAGGCGCGAGGGCGGGCGCATCGCCGGGCGCCGGGAAGCGCGCGCCCCGACCACCGCCAGAGGCCATAATTCTAGAACCTCGATAAATGATCACGCCCCCGTGATCGAGTAGCGATGGCCCGCGATGGCCGCGTCGAGTAGCGACGGACGCCGTTGTTGTGCGCAGCAATAATCCCCCTCCTCCTCTGCCGCCTCCTCCTCCTCCTCCTCTCGCTCCCTCCTCCCCTCCTCTCCTTCACCTCCTCCTCCTACTTTTCTTCCTCTTCCTCCTCCTCCTCCTCCTCCTCCTCCTCTTTCCCTTCCTTCCTCCGCGTGTTAAAAGTCAGCATGTGGACTTTGTACAAGGGGGGCCTCAGCTCTCTTACAGTGATCCTCCTCTTCCACCTCCTCTCCTTTCTTCTCCTCCTTTGTTTTTCTCCTCCTCCTCCTTTTCCTTTTCCTCCTCCTCCTCCTCCTCCTCCTCCTCCTCCTCCTCCTCCCTCCTCCTCCTCCATTTCTCCTCCTCCTCCTCCTCCCCCTCCTGATCCTCCTCCTCTTCCTCCTCCTTTTTCTTCTCCCCCTGATCCTCCTCCTCCTCCTCCTCCTCCTCCTCCTCCTCCTCCTCCTCCTCCTCCTCCTCTTCCTCCTCCTCCTCAGGTCCTCGTTCTCCTCCTCCTCCTCCTCCTCGTCCTCTTCCTCCTCCTCCCTCCGACTCCCGTGTTGTTTTCGTTGCTGTTGTTTCCGTTGCTGCCGTCCTTCGTCGTTTCCGTGCGGACCCGCCCGCAACCCGCTTAAGCGGCGGCAGCGTCAGCAGGATTGGCAATGGGGTGAGGGGAAGAAGGAGCGGCAGGAGGAGGACGGCTGCTACTTCTGTTGCAAGCGCTTCAATCTGCCAATGATTATTCACCCCAAATCAGAAGCACCCACTTAGACATAATCATTGGCTCCATAGTCGAAATGTGGCACGACGAAGCAACGTCTCCAACGTGTTTATGCATATCTTCGTCCGCATATGTCCAAAACGTTCTTGGGTTCCTGATGCGAGCTTGCGCGTGGCAAATGTGCCAGAATAGGTGAAACTTATGAGATAGCTTCCAAGCCCGCTCCTCCGCCAGGAGGCTTTCCCCGCTCAGCTGAACGTAGCACAGGAGAACACATCCGCGCAATGACAATTGGCCAGCCGATCTAGCCCAGTGGCTGGGGGGATGTCTGGCCCCTATTTTTCAACGATAACGTAAACAGAACCCACATACCAGCCGCAAGTCTACGCCTGCGATCGCGTGCGCTGCCAGTCGTGCTTCTCAAGCAACAACTTTGCGAAACGGCTCATGTGTCGCGTTGTGGCAGCCTTGGTCTTTGGCTTAGGCCAGTCGGATGATGTTTAGATTATGTTGTACGTCAAGGCTCCCTGCAGCTTCGACGATTTGATTTCTTTAGGCTGAACCTTGTACCAATTCTTCAGCTCAGATGCCACGTTTGCAGCTTGCTCTTTTTGCAGATTGCTAGACCTTGCTCAAGTGTGCGCGCAGCGTGCAGATCATGATTACTTCGGGCCTCATGCCACGAATGGCAAATAGCTTGGAAAGCACGCAGCCCTCGGCGGCCAACCCTGCTAGATACGATTCGTGCGTCCGAAGCGCGACCCGAAAAGGCGCGTCGCGGTGAACGCTTGCCCGCCGAAGCTTGTTTTCGAGAAGGCTGGTGCGACGCAGCCAGCAACAGTTATCAGCATCCCAACGCTTCAAACCAAGGCACATGCTATAGAATTCCGAATCAACCATCTTGATGCACATGTTTGCCGCCACCGAGAACGGGCATGCACTTTCAATCAGAAACAGGCGTCTGCCCTGCCCCAAGAACGTTCATTGCCCAAGCAAAAGATGATAATATAGCGCCGATCGTGCCTGGTCCGAACGTCAGATTTGTCGATGCAGTTGAAGATCTGCTCTGTCTGCATTGTTGACCCATCTGGCGCGAGAAGGGAATCCCATGATAACGTGAAAAGCCTTTCATGCATGGTCATGGGCGCTCCGTCCGCGTGCAACCCCGCAGGGTGCATCTATCGAATTCTGCCTCTCGCGACGTCGGGTGCTTGTCAAGATCGGGCGGCCCTTCACTGATTCCCAAAATGAAAACCTTCAACCTCGCTCACCTTCAAAATCGGTTTTCCAATATCTCTGCCTGTGCGCGCCGAGCTTTTCAAATACTTGAACTGGGCATATTACAAGATGGCTCTGGACTTCCCCCTCGGGCCCCCTAGGCGACGCATTTGATGTCAGGCGCGTGCTCCGGCCACCGCAGGAAAAAAACACGACAGTTCGATGCGCAGTCTTGGCGCCCCAAGTCCTGGGGCGCGAAGAGCGCGCTCTGCACCCTGATCGCTGGCGGCTTGACAGTATTCAAGCACCCTGAGATTGAAAATGGGGCTCTGGGGATGGGGTTGCCGAGCGCGCCTTCCACGGCGGCAGCGCGCCTTCGAAGCGATCGAGACTTGGCCGCGAACGAACTTCCATCCTGGGTCGAAGCAGACGTCACCGCACCGACTCTTTTTTTTGCCAACCCCCCTGTGCGCCCATCCTTGCCACTAGCCGCGAGCCCGCTAGATATCGAGAGGACGCTCCAAGCAACGAGCCGCAGAAACGACGATCGTCACATCTGCTAGGCCATGCAAAAAAACAAAAAAACACGCAGGCGCGGTGCCGAACGAATGGGTGCGAGTTCAAATGGTTACGGAGTGGGCGTTGTTTGCGCGCGGTTAATGGTTTTTGCATCATGCTTCACACTTCGCTCCCGTGATCCCCGATGTGACCTCACGGTTCCTAGGGTGGGAGGCCCATGCGAGTCCCGTCAAGACCTCATGGGAGTTCCAAGGGGAGCATGGTCGGGGATGCAATGGGGCCCCAGCTGCCGACTTACACGCAAATGATGATTGGCCGCGGGATCTAAGGAGTCCAGTCTGAACCCAAAGAGCCCTCAGCGTTGACCCCAAGAGCAACCGAAGTTAACCCAAAGAGCCCCAAAGAGACCCCAATAACCCCAAGGCCCCCAGAACCCTAAGAGCCCAAAGACCAAAACAAGCAAAAACCAAGAACCCGAAGAGCCCAACTGACGCCAAGAACCCCAAGAACCCCAAGAGCCCCAATAAGCCAAAGAACTCTAAGACCCCTGAGAACCAACAACCCCAAGAACCCCGCGCAACCCGAGAGCCCCAAGAGCCCCAAGAGCCCCAGTGACCCCGAGAACCCCAAGAGCCCCAGAACCCCAAGCAACCCAATGTTCTTACATATGTTTGTTTTTCCCGTGCCGACCCTTGCGCGCGCCGCGCCCCGAGGCGACTGACGGCGTCGAGAGCTCGAGAGGCTGCTCGAGCGCGCTGTAGAAACACGGGCGCTGCCCCATGAGAGCGCGCACATGTAGAAACAGGGCCGCGGACCTACGTCGAAGAACTCTGCGATTTGCTGGCCTTGCCGGGGTTGAGCTTCTTGTGCCAGTCGATGACTTCCGAGTGCGCAGAGCCGAAGGCGTCGATCTGCATGGCCGCGGCCAAGTAAACGTCGTCGCCAACAATGGTGCCGTCGCAAGTCTGTAAGTGCAGCTGCTCCAATGACTTCACCGCTTTTGCTGCTTTCGGAATCAGCTCACTGGTCTCAGTGCGCAGTGGCTGTAGGAATTGGTTGTTCTTGGTTGCTTCGAACATCTCCTTCAACTTGAGGAGGTGCTCGCTGCGGGCGCTGGACGCAGCCTTCACGTTGCTCTTCACCATGGCCAACGTCGCGCTGCGCTTCCCCGCGCCGTCGCCAAGCCCTCCAGCAGCACTCGAAGCAGCGGCGCTGTCATACCCATCAGCGTTCTTCACCTGCCTGACTTTCACCTCGTCCAGCTCCTTGGCACCCAGGCCCGCGCGCGGTGCGAGGTCCGTCGTGAACGCGCTGGCGTCTGCGATGCCCTCGCATTCGACCTCCGCCGCGGCGTCGAGCTTCTCCGACTTGATGTTCTCCTCGTCGTCGCCTCCGCTGTCGAAATATAGCTTGTGCTCGATCGACCGCTCGTCGCCCATGCCAGTCGCTGGGTCTGGTCGCGTTGTTAACGCGCCGCTGGCAATCTTCAAGTCCGCCTTCTTCCCCGATGTGCTCCTGCAGTTGCTCCTTGCCGACCCGCTGGAAGTTGCGCTCGTTGTGGGATCTCAGCGTGTACTCTTTCGAAGTGGCCTGGATCACCTTCGCGCCGTTATCGACGAGCTTCTTGGCGTGCCAGGTTTCGAAGAAGTCCCTTTTCTCAGGGCATGTCCAGCTCTTGAACACATCGCGCGTTCCCTGGCCATTGAGAACACGAGGCACGGGCGAACGCTGACGCTTCAGCTCAGCCTCGCCTCTGAGAGCAGCCTTGGCGGCAGCCAGCTCTGCTGGTGAGACCGCGGGCTCGACTGGGGCAGGGGCGCACGCGCGCTCCGTGGGGGGCATGCGGCGCGCTGCGCGCGCCGGGCATCCCAGCGCGAGCTCGAGCCCCAACGATCCGGCCACGATGGAGAGTTGCACCGGTTCAGTGCCGACATGGCTGAAGAAAACAACAACAATGTATACATGTATATATATATATATGTATTAAAACATCAAACGAAACATTATGCGTTTTAGCTCGTTTGGCTGGCAAAAAGCTTATATGGCTGAAATGACATTTTCTTACGCTTCTCAAGTTAATATATATATATATAATTGGGCAGGTTCGGCGTCCGCTGTTGCTACCGTTGTCGGGGTTATGGTTGCGGTTGCTGCTTGCGGGCCATGCGAGGTCGACGTGGCTGTTCGGCTCGAAGATGCCTGGGGCAGCTTCCTGGCGTTAAACCGCCCTTGGCGACAGAACTCCACCGCGGGGCAAGCCCCCCGGGCGAATTTCTGACGTCGAGGGCCCTCGACGTCAGAAATTCGCCCACCGCGCCCCCGAGGCCAGTGGGGGGCGCTTTTCCTCCAACATTTCTCCTCGTTGGGGGTCGCCGTTGGGTGGCGCCTGGGTTCGCCGTTGGGGGTCGCCGTTGGATTCCTTGTTGGGGGTCACTATTGGGGGCCGCCGTTGCGCGGGCAGGGTTGCGCCGGGCAGGGCTGGGAGACATCGGCCGCATCATGAGATCAAATCGATCCCTGTCCGCGTATCCCTGTGTAGAAAATCCACGCGTGGACTTCTTGCGAGAGGAGCCGCATTTCTTCGCCCACTTCTCTTCCTCCCCCTCCTCCTCCTCCCCCCCCCCCCCCCCCCCCCACCTCCCCCCCCTCCTCCGACCCGCCCCCGGGCGCAGGCAACCCGGCGCAGTCGAAATCCCAGGAATCTGGAAACCCGGCAAAGTGGACGCCCCAGGAACCAGAAACCCCGGCAAAGTCCAGATCCCAGGAAAAAAATGGGCATTCCACGGGGCGGAAGTCCAGGCCCGAGTGGGGACGGGGGGCAAGGGCGAGCCTGTCGTTCGAGGTCTGGAGACGCACTGGCCGCAGATATCAAGAGCAGCGCGAGAAAGCGCACCGCATATATTGCGCGCCGAATGCCCGGGCACACGCAGCCAGCGGCAATATGTTGCTACTAGGCGAAATCCAGCGATCGAGAGCAGAGAGGGCTACCCCTTGGCCTCGCGCAGGCTCTCAAAGAGATCCTTCAACTCGTTGTGCTCGCGCGTGATCTCCGCGCGTTCATCGATGGCTTCGTTTGGTGTGGCGCAGTGCTCGGGGGAGCGCATGCTGTCGACCTTCGCCATTAGAACGGCTGCTTTCATCTCGAGATGGAATTTTCCCTCGATGATTGCAGTCGCGAATTTGCCGGCAGCGTCGACGCCCGTGTGGTCCAGCAACGCATCGCGAGTAGCATGTCCTGCGCGTTGTCTGAGATATCCTCGCACTTCGTGGCGTTCGGCTCCTCGCCGACGCCCGTGTCCGCAGGATCAGCCTGCTCAAGTTGTTCGTCGCCGTCTGAATCGGCGACCTCTGCGGGCGCCTGGAATTGCCGAGCTGCGCCTGAGACCGCCGGTGGCCGAACAGCATCATATGAAGGGCCGTGGCGTTGATCATGGAGGGCGCGCCGGGCCCACCCATAATCTAAAATTTCGACGAACTATCGAACATCTCGTCGTCTGACATCGTGAGTTTGCAGTCGCTTAGGCGAATCGAATCCGCGCTCATGTGGGCTCGCTGCTAGGGCCGAAATGACTGCGGAGTGTCGCGTGGGATCGCGGCGCTTCAGTTGTGTCCGAGGCCCTCGGGCTCCTGGAGGTTCAGAGGGCACCCAAAACTAAGCGACGCCACCTACCGCCTGTTCGCCTTTCCAGAGGTTAGAAGACTAGCGGGCCGCGCCTCCCTCGCGAAATCCCTGAGAGGGCCGGCGTGATCCCAAGAGGCTCTCATACATCGCGGCGCCCGCATATCGCGCCCGACCCGGCGCTGCCGCTGGGGCGCCAGGGAGGAGGGGAAGGGCGGGGCATTCGCACCTACACTCTTACCATCGCGGGATCCTGGCTTCATGATAAAGAGCTCGCAGCGCGAGCTGAACCTGGTGCCTCCAGAGGGGGGCAGTCGGAGATGACAATTGAAACCTAAGGGGGTCCGCCCCCCCCCCCCCCCCTGACGCACAGCGTTCGCTCCGATTGCGAACTGCAGCGCGGCGGCCACAAACGGATACAAGAAGCGGCAGCAAGACGTGGAGGGGGGGAGGAGCAGGGCGATGGAATATCGATTGGGGGGCCGCGATGTGCGCGCTTTCTTTCACATGGTTGGTTTGCACGTCACCCGGGGCCCTGGGGGAACCAAAAAAACTTGGGCCCAGCGGAGAAGGGGCGCAGGTCCCAGGCCCACCCCTGGAAACCACCCCCTGCCACAAAAACGAGAGCAGCAACGATGGATGCGATCGCGCGCGGCGACGGCTCTCGCAGCGGTTGCGCTGCCGCTGCTGATCTTGTTGCTACTCCTCCTACTCCTCCTACTCCTCCTCATCCCCCTCCTCACCCCCTACTCCTCCTACTCCTCCTGCTCCTCCTACTACTCCCCCTCCTTCCCCCTCCCCCCCCTGCTCCTCGTGCTCCTCCTACTCCCCCCACTGCTGTTTTAGCAGGGGGGCTCGCTACTTCTCCTCCTCCTTCTCCTCCTCCTCCTCCTCCCCCTCCTCTTCCTCGTGCTCTTCTCCCTCTTCCTCATCGTCCTCGTCCTCCTGCCCCCCCCTCCTCGTCTGCCTGTTTTCTTCCCTTCCTTTTTCGCATCGTCCTCCTCCTTCTCTTCCTCCTCCTCCTGCCCTTCCCTTCTCTCGACCTCTTCCGCGCCCCCCCCCTTCTCGGCCCTGCTGCTGCGGCGCGTTTTCACAAGTCCGAGCGCGCAGGCTGTGCCCCAGAGCGCCTGACAGCGCCAGCCGGCAGAGAAGGGGGGGCGGAGATGCCCAGGGCGATGAAGACGTCGATCAGGGTGATGAGGAGTGAGAAAAAGGACGCGCTGATGAGGGGCGCCGTTGCGCGCGCTCACATCCACAGGACTCGACTGCAATCCAATCAGGCGAGCCTAGCTACAGCAGCTCTGCCCGCCTGCCGCGCCCGAACCTTGCGCTCTTCGACGTCGGTGCCTGACTTCCTAAGCTCACGCGTCACCTTGTGCGAGTGATGACTGTGCACCAAGTTGCTCTTCGACGCCCTCTTGGCCTTGACCTTGGGGGTCTTGGTCTCCGTGGGTGGCGTCTTCTTGCCCTTGGCCGTCCTCTGGCCCTTGCGACTGTTCTTGACGAGGCGATCCTCCTTGTCCTGGGCGTTGAGCTTCGAGATGCCCTTCGGGTCGACGGGGCTGCGCTGGATGGGGCAGCCGTCAGCATCCGGACCTCCGCATTGCTGAAGCCGTCGACGGTCGTGGCATTTTTTGTCGGGCCCTCCGTCCTCGCGGTCAGGCGCCGCTTTCTCTCGAGAGAACCGTCCTTCTGTAGCTTCTGCAAGTCGTGGTCGCTAGTGTGGGGCAGCCTGCCCATGCCCCTCGCCCCCGATTCGGCGCCGCTGATGCTCGCGACATCGTCGGGCGAGGGGCGATCGCAAGGCGCCGCGACGACGTCGCCATCTGAATCGCTCGCCTGGCCGCCGCCCCCCCCTCGCCAAACGCCCGTTTCGCGATCCCTCGTGCCGGAGACCGCCATGTCGGAAACGGGCTCAAGCGTGTCCTTGAATTCGACGGCGCCCCGCGGGGTGGGCCATAGTTCTTGCGATTGGCCATTTGGCAGATCGTCGCTCGCAGCGCGCGCGTGCCCTTCTCAAGGATAGCGCCACCCAGTTCTCTGCCATCACGCTTGGCCCATTGGAGCACCCCGTTGAGAACGGAATCGCGCAAGACCCTCTCGCCGCCAGACGCGTCGAGCAGAGCGCGCAAGGCACCCTTGTAAGGCTCCATCTCCTTCCAGCGGGGAGCGACCTTGAAGCTGCTGTTCGCGCAGGGCACAAAGACGCCCTTCTTCGCGACGGCTGCCGGTGGAAGGTCGCCGAGAGCCTGTTTCAGTAGCGGTGCCTCCACGTGGGCCGCCAGGGCTTTCGATGTCGTGGCGCTCGCGTGTAGCGCGCCCGAGGTGCACGCGCTCAGTCAGCGAACTTGCCCGGGCCAAAACGGCTTCGGAGAAGGAGGTGTGGGGGGGGGGGGGGGGGCAAGGCAAGTTCCGAAGAGGGCCGCAGAGTCTCGCTCTGGGCCGACCTCCTCGCCCATAAAAGGCACTTCTCATGGCAGACGCAACGGGGGGCAATGTAAGACCGTTCGGACTTTCACGGGGCCAATTCCCCTAAGCGACCAAAAGACCTTACGCATGCCTCTCAATGCCGCGTTTCCGAACGCAGCGTCCTACTGCAACGTGGGCGCGCGCGCTGAACTTAACTTGGCAATGCAATGCAATGCTCGCAGCTGGACGCGCATGCAACGCAACGCAAACCAACGCAAGCGCAATACGCATGCGCGTGGCGCAATGCCAATTCGAAATTATCGCGCTGGCGTGGCCAAGTTGATAGCATAGTTTACAACCGGGCTGGTACATTTTGAGACGTAGCGCGCCCTTATGGCGGAATCACGAGCGGCGTCATTGCGTGGCTTCATGTGACGCAACGCTCCAAACTTATGGCTGCGTTTTCTTAAAGTGTGAGGCATGCGTGCTTTTCAGGTGTGAAAAAGAAGAGAATGTGTTTGATTTTGTGACGCATGCGACATATTTATAGCACGGCGCCTTGAAAGAAGACGCATGTGAAGGTCGGGGCAAGGGCGCCCGCCGACGGTGCGAGGGCCCATTTTCGGGCGCTCCACCGTCGCCTCGGGCGTCGGACCCGGGCGCTGACCCGCTGCGGACCCCGTGCGAGCCCGAAGCTTCTTGGGCGGATCCTGCGCGAATTCGCTGGGTTCTGGGCGGGCCAGCGGCGGGAAAGTCGCGCGTTGCGCGCGGATCCTGTCTAGCGACTGCACCCTTGTGTCGCATTCATTTTGAGGGCGGCCGTGGAATCCGAAGGCAGTCGTGGAATCCGAGGGCGACTTGCCATGGGCACGGGGCTACGCGCCGTGTGGAAGTTTATTGAGGCTCCCCTGCTAGAACTTTCCGCAGGCGGCTCCCCCTAAAACTGTACTGAGCTGCTCCTCTCGGTTCCGACGCTTGGACCGTCGCGCGTTCTGATCACTGGAATTTGCCGTCGCCGGCGTCGTCGTCGCCCCCGCCGCCGCCGCCGCCGTCGCCGTCGCCGTCGTCGCCGTCGTCGTCTTCGCCTTTGCCGCCGCCGCCCCGATCACGGTCCGTCGCGGTCGCCATCGCCGCCGTCGTCGCCGCTTTCGCCTTCGACGGGCGCGCGGGAGCTCCCGAGCGCACCTAGGCGCGCTCGCGCCCGCGCGCGCTCTGGAGGTTCAGCCGCGCGCCCAGTCCAAGCGAATCGCGCCACCTTTACCTCGCTGTCTGTTGGGCGCAGCGTGGGGCGCCGGAAAACACGCGCAAAGGCCCCTGCAGACGGTGGCGCGGGCCCAATTTCGGGCGCGTCGGCGTCGCCTCGGGCAGCGGATCCGGGCGCGGATCAGCTGCGGGCCCCAGGCGGACCAAAAGCTTCTTGGACGGATCATGCGCGAATTCGGTGAGCTTCTGACGAGGTCGAGTAATGGGAAAGTCAAACGGATCCTGTCTGACCGCTGCGCCCTTGTGCACAATTAGTACTAGGGGCAGCTATCAAATCCGAGGGCGACTTTCTAATCGGCACGGGGCTAGGCGCAAGTATATTTGTGTCCCCGAGGCTATCCTGCTAGAACTTTCCTCAGGCGGCTCCTCCACCAAATTGTTACTGAACTGCTCCCCTCGGTTCCGACGTTTGGACCGTCGCGCGTTCTGATCACTGGAATTTGCCGTCGCCGGCGTCGTCGTCGTTGTCCTCGCCGCCGCAACCGTCGTCGCCGTCGCCGTCGCCGTCGTCGCCGTCGTCGCCGTCGTCGTCGTCGTCGACGTCGCCTTCGCCGCCGCCGCCCCGATAGTGGTCTGTCGCGGTCGCCGCCGCCGCCGTCGTCACTTTCGCGTCCGCCGAACCTGCGGGAGCTCCTGAACACACCTAGGCGCGCTCGCGCCCGCGCGCACTCTGGAAGTTCAGCCGCGCGTCCAGTCCAGGCGAATCGTACCATCATCTGTACCTGGCTGTGTGTAGTTGCGGCGTCGACTCCGAAACGCCGACGCTGCTTCAGTCGCCGCCGCCTCGGACTGCAAACCTACCGCGTGCGAGCCTTCCGTGTTCCACTGAATGGTGCCCTTGTTGAGGACGTGGCACAAGGGAGCTGATAACTTTACCCCGAAAGCGCCTTCGGTCTGGCTGGTGTGGACCGTGACCATGAGGTGTGGGTTCCAAGTCGAGTGCGGCGGTGAGGGTCTGGGCCAAATCGGCTGCTCTACCCAAGCTTGCATGATGCTTCTGCACATCCGTATGGCGACCCGCACAGACCCCGCTACGAACTTGGCCACGAAGGTGTCCGAATCAGCTCTTCCCCTGTTTTCGAGTCCCTGCACGCGGGCTTCAAGGGCTTGTCGAAACGATGTCAAATCGGACACATCCCCTGCGACCGTCTCCACCTCCGTACGTGTAGGCTCGACACCCTGGTTCAAGAATTCCTTGTGTTCGTCGGTAAGCTCCTTGTGCGCCGCCTTCCACCATTCCGGAGGAGCTGCCGTGGTTGACGCACTTACTGACTTTCTGTATGTGCGGCAAGTGGTAGGTTTCGCCCCTTGAGCCAAAGTGGCTACCGCGGTATCGCCCCTTGAATGCACCTGCTGTGCAATCGACGCGTCAACTGCAGCAGGAAAGCACACATCTCGATCCTCCCCCAAGCCTACTCGGTTTCGAAGCCGGGGGGCGAGGAACGAGGGGAGGGAGGCGAGGGGAAGAAGGGGAGCGAGGAGAGCAAAGGAGGGAAGACGGGAATACGGGAGCGAGAAGGGAGGGAGAAAAATCCGCCGACCCTGTCGGCGTGTGCGAGGGGCTTCCTCGTCCGTTCCTCGCCGCCCCCCCTTTTTCCTTCCCCCTTTTTTCTTTTTGGGCCGTACCCTCCTGCCGTCATGCCGTTGTCGATTCGAAGGGAAGCCCCTTCCCTTTGATCCCTTCCCTAGAGGGGGGGGTCCCGGGGGTGGGGAGGGGGGGGGGGGGGTGGGTGGGGTGGGGGTGGGGGGGGGGGGGGGGCAGATTTGGTTTTCCTCGGGCGGCCTCGAAACTTCGAAAACACTCCAAATGAGGTTCGAATGCCCAAGATGGCCCCCGAGACGGCCCAAGAGTGCCCCGAGTCGCCCAAAGATCGGCCGAAGACGCCCAAGATAGCCCCAAGACCGTCCAAAAAGCCTCCAAGACGTCCCAGGCCCCCTCCAAGAGCACCCCCAAGAAGGGCCCAAGAGGCCACACTCATTACTTTTCCATCTTCTAGCATATACGATGTTTCGGCCTTCGCGGCGTCACAGACAGCTTCGTCTTCAGGGTCGGCGGCACCGGCCGTCAGGCCTTCGCAATAATGAAAGGGGAAGGGAAAGGACGCGAGAGGAGGAGAGTGGAGGAGCAGAGGAGGGAGGACGGGGAGGGGGGGGCGGGAACGAGCGCGGGAGCGCAGGGACGGCCGGTGCGGACCCCCGCCCCCCGCGCAAAGGCGGGGCACGCAGACCGAAGGAGCGAGGGCGAGAGGCCACCGGCCTCGCCGGCCCGGCGCGGGCCCCATCGCCGAGCCGAGGATCCACCTGCGAATTGCTGCGGGTCGGCGGCCCCCCACCTCGGAAGCGCAGGCGCAACATGAAGAGGACGACGAGGACTAGGAGGCGGACAAGGAGGGGGACACGATGAGGAAGAGGAGGAACAGAACGAGGATTGCGAAAACGAAATGGGAGATGAGTAGGAGGAAAAATAAGATGAAGAGGCGGAGGACGAGAAGGGGGAGGAGGACGAGGATGGGGACAAGGACAAGGAGGCGGAGGAGGAGGAGGAGGAGGAGGAGGAGGAGGAGGAGGATGAGGAGGAGGAGAACGACAAGGCTTGGGAATCGGAGGCGCAGGGCACGCAGCCCGAGCAAGAAACGCGGTGCTCGAGTGGGGCTCACGCGAGTGTATTCAAATCCGCGCCCTCGCGGTTTGGACCCTGGGAAGCGATCCCACGCACGGATACGTGGTCGCACGGATACGTCCCGCGCGGGGCATCCACGAAACAGCGCCCCGCATCCGCGGGGTCGCGGCCCAGGGACCAAGAGCCCGCGAAAGCACAAAGGATGGGAACTCAAACGCCAAAATAAACACCTCCGCTGGCCCGCTTCGGGCCAAGACTTTGGTGGACGACGGCCTGACGTGCTGGCCCAAATTTCGGAAGCTGCTGAAGGTGCCCCTGGCCTGAGGTATCCCCAATTGTTTTGTTCAGTCCTGGAGCCCCTGGGACCCTCTCGGCCTCGTGAGGGGTGCTCTGGAGGCCGTGGGGGCCTCTTTGGAAGTGGTGGGGGTACCTTGCCAAAAGCACCTCCAACAACACCCGAATCCCCCATCCTCACAAGTCCGCTCCAGATTCATGGAAGTCCCCCCTCGTCTCCACTCGGAAAATTCTGGCCCAGCTTGACACGTCCACTCGTTGGCCCGACGGCGTATGGCCGAATTCTCTCACCTTTGTGGTACGTGCCCGCCCGTCATCCCGATCACACCCGATATCTCTCCTTCCGGGTCCTTCCGCGGTGGCAGTGCACGCAACGCACACCCGTTCCGTCCTCGGTTGGCGGTGCGAACTAGAAGTTTGATGCAACTTGGTCCGCATGAGTCGAGGGTTTGTCAAGAAACTCCGGATCAATTCCTGGCACTGAAATTCGACGGCGCGACTTGATGAATTTGTTTTTTGCCAGAAGGACTTTCACGACACAGACGACTGAACAGCTGAACTCATCAAAAAGCCAATTTCCTTTGAGCGCCCAAGCGTATTGGGCTGCATGCGCACGGGTAAACCTTTCCCGCCAGAGGTCTGTTCCGCATGGGAAACGACGTCGGCCTCGGACAGCCAATGCGTTCTGGACCCTCGGCGCCAGCGCGAGAACTTTCGGCTCGGCTACGGCGTGGACGTCTACTGCGAGACGCTGGCGAGATGGATCAAGACGCGCGCTCGTCGCGACGCACGGCGTCTGGGTGTGCCCCTCGTTTTCTTGCAGGCCGTGGACAAGCGCGACACGAGCCACGGCGATCCCGACGCGGGCCGGCGCCTTCTGAACGTCCCGAACATGCAAGAGACGGGGGGCATCCACGGCGTCTTACCGGCCCACGTCGACATGGAGGTGCAATTCACGGCAGTGCAGGGAGAGCTGAAGATGAAGTTTGGGATCGTGCAAAGGCAACGCAACGGGCCACCTCCGCATCCTACGAATTTCACCTCGAGGACGAGCAGCGGTACGAGGAGTGTTCGCTGGGCCAGCTTTTCTGCCCCCGCCAACTGCCGCAGGGGATCTGGTTGCAGGCGCACGGCTACAATGAGTCTCCGATCTACCAGGAGGTCGTCGAGGTGCTGCTACAGGGCGCCGAATGCGCCGACGACGACGGCGAGGCCGAGGCGCGGGCGATGAGCCTGCTCATGTTCAGGCCCAGCGAACAGGACTTCACGTGGCAGAGCTCGGGGCCGCACGCTGCGCGCCGTTCGGGGTTCGCCATGACGCACGCGTCGTACCTCGCCTCCACGCTGTCGCAGGGCCTGACGCTGCGCAGGGGCGTCACCATCGACATCGCGAAAGACGAGGACGCCGGTCGCACGGGCATGTCGGAAGAGCAGTGGTGGCTGCACCTCTGCGGCATGTTCCCCCGCGCCACGCGCATGAGAAACATGCTGATCCCGCGGCCGCCGCCGCGAGTTCCTGGAGCGGGGGCCGCCGGCATCCTTGCGGAAGGCGCTCCTGGAGCTCGACGTCAGAGAGGAAGAGTTCCAAGGCAGAGACGGAGCAGCCCGCGGCAGAGCTGGGCTACGTGCTGCCCCCCGCCTGAGCGCGGCGGCGCCCCGCGCGGAGCCCGCGGGAATGTCCCAGCGGTTTGGTCTCGCGCGCCAGCGGCTCGCGGGGTTGTCCAGACGGCCTGGCCCGCGGGGCTGTCCCCGATGGCTGCGCGATTTCGCCGTCGGGGACCGCGACCCTGCCACGCGTCGCGGCGAGGGCCCCGAGGGAAATCTACGCGCGCGCTCCTGCCAGGAAGGAGAGGTGCAGGAGGAAAACGAGCGGGGCGGCGATGAGGACGGGCAGGAGGAGGAGGAGGAGGAGGAGGAGGAGGAGGAGGAGGACGAGGAGGAGGAGGAGGAGGAGGAGGAGGAGGAGAGGAGGAGGAGGAGGAGGAGGAGGAGAGAGGAGGAGGAGGAGGAGAAAGAGGAGGAGGAGGAGGAGGAGGAGGAGAGGAGGAGAAGGAGGAGGAGGAGGAGGAAGAGGAGGGAGAGGAGGAGGATGACGAGGAGGAGGAGGAGGAGGGCAAGGCAAAGGCCGAGGAGGAAAAGGAACATGAGGAGGAGAGGGAGGAAGTGAAGGAGGCGGAGGAGGAGGCGGAAGAGGATGAGGATGATAAATGCAACGGGTAGGACGAAATGGAACAGGAGGAGGAGAAGGAGGAGAAGGATAAGGAAGAGGAGGAGGACGGAGAGGGCGGAAGGAAGCCTCCGCCAGACGAACAAGAAAAAGGCGAGAGCGAACTCAATTGATTCTCGTGTGGGGTCCGACTGTCGGAATAATGCCACGTGTTTTAATCCCGTTCTCCATTATTCTCCCTCCCCCTCCCATCCGTTGCCCCTTCATCTATCTTAGGTGCTGCGCCAGCTACACGCGGCAGGTGGAATATGTTCCCCAAAAGGGATAGGATCGAAAACGAAAAGAGCGGGCATCAATGGTTTGGGTTGTACGTGTTCAATGGCACGCGAGTAGACAAGAACGAACAGTTCCTGACATGATTGTTGACCAAACAATTACTGTTGTTGGACCCCCCAACGCGCTTTGGCGCTCTCGCCTCGGCACTGGCTACATTCTCATTGAAAATGAGGCTCACGCTCGAGCAGCTTGGGGGCGCCATGACGGGCCCCCAACAACAACGCTCCCGCCCGAGACTTCCTCTTTTTTGCCCAGAGCCGGTGCTCTTGCTCGCCGCCGAAAACCGCCGCCCCAACAAAACCAACGCTCCCGCTCGAGACTTCCTCCCGTTGTACCTTGGACTGGCGCGCTACTCTGTCTCTCATCGGCGCCGGCCCCAGCAAGAACAACGCTCCTGCTCGAGACTTCATCCCTTTGTCCTCAGGACGGTGCTGCTCCTCGCCGCCGACAGCCCCGTCCCGACAAAACCACGGCTCCAGCTCGAGACTGTCCCCCTTCTTCCTCAAGGCGGTGTTCCTCGTCGCCGCCGACAACCGCCGTCCCAACCACACAGTTTTGGCTCGAAACTTCGTTTTGTTTAACGCGCAACTAGCGCCCTACTCTCTTCAGCATTGACGCAACCCCCAGCAACAACAGCGGCCCTGCTCGAGACTTCCTCCCTTTCTATTCAGGGCCAGGTCCTTGCCTAGCCGCCGACAGCCCCCATCCCCACAAAAGCAATCCTATCGCTCGATACTTCCTTGTGTCTTACCCTTGGCTGGGGCTCCACTGGCAGTCTCGCATCGGCGCAGCAAGGCGCGGGCACGCGTTTTCGAGGCGGGATATGTTTTGAAATTCCTCGGAGGAAGTGTTTGCAATGTCTCATTGGGCGGGATATGTGGGAATGGGAGGCTCGGATCCCACTATAGAACAATAGTCCCCCATGATGGGGATGGCTATCACGATGATCGCATGCTCCGTGTGGAGTCATCGCACACGAAGGTAAACTGATTGTTGTCAGTGTTATTGCCATCGTTCTCGCCCGCGACCCTCCCCCGCGACACACTCCGCGACCCACCCCGCGCCCACCCCTCACCCTTATCCGCAACTGCGTGATGCCATGTATTGTCGATCCTGAACGCTTATGGGAAACCGCCATGCCTGGCGATTGGAGCTCGTGCAGCCAGAATTGATTGGAGAGGCCACGCGAGAGGACACGAGACCCTTCCGAGGGTCACACTGCCGTAGGAATATAGAAAGCATGGGTCGCGATACACAGGATACAAGGGTATCCTTGATTTGGCAGGGCCAACCTAATATTCGGTCGTGCATGTCCTCCTACAGGCAGATGTTAGGCGAATACTGCCAACAAATGCCCAATGATAGTCAAGAAATTGTCAAAACATCGCCCCAAAACTATGTTTGACTATGTTTGAATATTCCTCCTGTAGAGGGACAAGCCCGACTTAAACCTACTAATCAATGCAAGAAAGCCCACTATCGAATCGATGAGTCGGATCGGCGATCGAAATGAGTCGGATCGGCGGAAATCAACTGCCGCGTTGTGAAACGTCGAATCGGCAAAAATCCGCCGACCCCTTGGGGTCACGGCGTGTGAGATGCTTCCCCCTCCCCAAACCCCTCCCCCTGGAGCCCGGTCGGGCCGGTTTGGAGGGGGGGAGGGGGGGCAAAGGTGCCAGCCGCACCCTTGGAGCCTCAGAGGGCCCCAGAACAAGTTTTTCCCCCCCCCCTGGAGAAGCGCGAAAGCGCAGAGGCGGGAACGACGGTGCGGGGAAAAGAGCCACCCAATCCATGGGCGGCAGAATGGGGCCTCTCAAACGGAGAAACCCTCGAGCTCCCAAATCCGCCACCCTTGACGGTTAGAAGGACCTCTTGGTGGCGCAAACGGCACGAGCAGTCTTTGCCCGTTGCTGAGGGAACATACCGAAGAGGAGAGCCGACAAGTTTTTTCCGACCTCTCCTCGAAATGGGCCCGCATGGCTTCCCAAGTCCGTCAGAGCGGACCCGAAACCTCCCATATAGGCCACAAGAAGAACAAAAACAGTCCCTTGAACGCCATTCTGAAGTTTGTGCGACGGGTGAATCTCCCGCCCACAGAACACCGTAGGCTCAAGGACTCTCGACGACCCTCCTTGGCACTGGGTGTTGAGAAACTCTAGCGCGAACTTACGCGCAGTACGTCCACCACGCACTGAGCATTGCCAAAACGACCTATGAGGATTCGGAATATGGTGCTCAGTGCGACTGAGGGCTCGACTTAGTTTCAGAGCATCACGCTCGTGCTTGGAGAGCTTTGGACGTTCAACCTTTGGCCGCGGCGGGGGAGGAGAGCGGTGGGAAACACCGTCAAGGAGAACAGTCGCCAAATGCTTCCTGACAACCGCCGCGACCTTATCAACTAACTGGATCCTGGCCACCTGCGCATACGGAAGCTGGGCCTCCTCGGCAAAACTCTCGGCCTTCTCATCCGCGCGCCGGTTGGCGAAAAAATGGGCGAGAGGAAAACCTTGCTCCAAGGCTTCGGCCTGCGACAGGTGAGATTCAACCTTGAACAGCCGCACGTCGAGCCCCGAGGAATTTCTGTACACCTCGTGGAAATGCAACCAATCCGAAACGTTGCTCGCGGGAAACCCCCCACGGGCGATGGCGGCAAAACCTCGAATCACGTAAGCACTGTCAGTCACGAAATGCCTCTGTACACGAGCTGAGAGGGACTGGGTAGCTTGTAAGAAGGTGGTGAAGGCCCTGAGCTCTCCCCTATTGACAGACTGTTTGAGCTCCAACGGGCCTCCCCGAGAATGTGATTCCGTGATCGGTTCACGTGCTAGGTGAGCGCCGTCAGGGAAAATAAGGGTTGACCACCCAATGCGGCGCAAACGTGGGTCAGCTGAGTGGACCCCCCCGCTGGCATCACCAGCTCCGAACACCACCCCACTCCGAAACTCCGCCTCAGAGGTCGAGAGAGAGAGAGGTCGAGGAGAGGAGGATCATCTCTGGGGGGGTCCACTTCAACCCAAGAGCCTGGCACGATGCCGCGGTGCCAGAAACAGGGTAAGACCTCACAGTCGTGCAGCGCGCGGTCAATGACCGCTCTCGGGGCCACGCCCTCTAAAGAAACATTACAGGGACACTCCCAGTGAGCGTGCCGTGGAGTCTCGGGAACCTCTTTGCATCTGGGACAAATAGGGTCCGCCTCAGGAAAACACTCTTGCACACGCTGCGCAGGCCACAGATTTCCTGTGGCGGTGGCCTGGTGGATCCCAAAGAGAACGAACTCTCCCTTCCGCTTGAGGCTCCTCAAGAACTTCCTCAAGGGTCCCAGGTCAGGAATCCCTTGGTCGAGACCCCGCCCAAGATACTCCTCAGCGGCCGCAGTCCAAAGTGACCGCTGGATAGAGGCCCCAAGGACGATCCAAGAGGGCTACGAGTCGCCGAAAGATCGCTCCAAGACGCCCAAGATTAGGGGGCCCACGATTTCTAAGGGGAAGGGTGGGGTTCACTTCGCTCGGGAGCTCCTGAACGAAGTGAACCCCACCCTCCCCCTCAGAAATCGTGGGGGGCAGGGGTAGGGTTCGCATGTGGCCCCCTAAAGATCGCCTCCAGACGGTCCCAGAGGCCCCCAAGACGCCCCAAGAAGCCACCAAGACACGTCCCAAAAGGCCCTCTAGAAGCAAAAATCGTCCCATTCTTTGGGAACACGTGTATTTTTTGTGCATTCACCTCTTGGGCTTCCACGAGGCCCACAACGGCCAAAGAAGCCTTCAAGATCGACCCAAGAGAGCCCAAGAGGCCCCCAAGAGGGCTCCAAGACGGCCCAAGAGGGCCCCAAGACGGCCCCAGAAGCTTCCGAAACGACCCAGGAGGGCCTCAGAACGGCCCCAAGAGAAGGCCCAGAGGGGGAACCCGAATGAACATTTCAAGCACTCGGCCCCGAAAAAACATGAGGAGGCGCCAATAGGCCCCCAAGAGGCTCCCACGAGGTCCAAAAGAGGCTCCTAGAGGCTTCAAAACGGCTCCCGAGAGGCCTCGAAAGTGCTGTCAGGAGAGACCAGAGAAGCCCAAGAGCAGAGCGGCCGTCTGCCAACCGCCCCCGACGAAGTCCCAAGAAGCTGACACCCCCCAAGATTCCTCAGACATCGTTCCGCAAACTCCGTTTTTCACTTTTACTGCCGTCCCAGGGGGGTCGGCGGTGCGGCGTCAGCCAACGAATCGGCAGGCCAATATGCCTCCAATCAGAGAAATCGGAGCCCACATCGGAATCCCAAGACGCATCGAATCGGAATCGGAAGCCGTCGAGGTCGGATCGAATCGAATCGGAGGGATCGAAACGAGCCCTGCCAGTGCCGACTGCAGCTCCTCGTCTCGTGGAGTGGATGCCGCTGCTGCAGAGGCTCGCGCGGCTGCAGCGCCATGCCGCCGCTGCTGCTGCTGCTGCCGCTCCCGGTGGGCGCGGGGGGGGCAGGCTGGCCCGCAGGTCCCCAAGGTTGGGGATCCCACCGGCCCTCTGGGCGTAGGTGGTCTGGGGGGGGGTTCCTCTTCCACCCCTCCCTCGGAGGAGGAGGAGGAGGAAGGTGCTCCTCTTCCCCTTCGGGGAGGGGTTTATCACTATTCCTCATTGATCTACACCCCCTCCCCCAGGCGACCGGGGGCCAACCAGGCACCATGCCGACACCATGACCACCCGCCCCCCACCAACCCTGTCAAAAAACAATGCAAACCGCACTCTGCCTCCACATTTGGAGCATGCGCGGCCAACCCGATGCGGCCCCCCATCCACCATCCCTGTCAAAAAACAATGCAAAGTATACTCTGGGACAACATCTTGAGTCATGTTCGTGAGGCCCGCGAACACTTCATATTGTTTTTGACATGGACGGCGGGGGTGTCAGCCTGTTCCCTGTTATGCGCAGGGCTACCATACCTGACAAAACACCATATAACATGCACCTCGCGGCTAAATCTGGATCATGCGCGGCCATCCCGCGATCACTGTCAAGTGGTTCTTGACAGGGACGACGGGGGTGGTGGCGCGTGGCCTGCTATGGGCAGGCCTAGCAGACACAATGATGGGCATTGGTTTGCGACAAGGATGGCGGGGGCCGAAATGATCCCCGATGTGTGCTGTCACGTGCGCAGGCGCACCTGACGCATTCTGCACGTGCCCCGAACGCGGTGCACCTGGCGCGGCCAGAGTGTGCGGCACACCTGGCGCACTAGGAGCACGTGGCGCATCTGGCGCACCAGGCGTGCCTGGCACGCTCGAGCCCCCCAGGGGTGCCTGGCGCGCGTGGCGCCCCTGGCATGCGTGGCGCACCTCGCCCACACGTCGCGCACCTGGGGTCGGCTTTGGTTCCTAGTAGCTGTCCATCCAAAGACGACCGCTGAACCTGCTCAGGCTCGGGTGTTACTTACGTGTACGGAGGGCGGGTGGGAGTGAGCTAAACGGTTTGCGGGCGGGTGGGTGTCTTGACCCCTCCCCCTACCCCCTTGGACCTTTTCTGAGGGGTTTGAGCGTGGTACTTTTATTGAAGGCACAGTCAGCCCGTATAGCAAGGATGCGCGATAAGAATGCGAGGGCCCTGGAAGGCAATTTTGAAACTTCCCGAGCAGGGTGCGGCCAACACGAGTGGCCAGGGATGGATCAGGGCGGCAAGGATGCATGGGCAGGAGAGCCCAGAATCGAATCGACAAGTCGAATCGGCGATCGAAATTAATCGAATCGGCGGAAATCGGCAACCAAGTCGGGAGGAGTCGAATCGGCAGAAATCGGCAGAGTAGTACGGCCTCAGGGAAGAATCGGAATCCAAATCGCAATCCGAAATCGAATCGAATCGGAATCGGAATCCATCGAGATCGAATCGAATCGAATCGGAGGAATCGAAACGAGCCCTGAAGGGTAAGGCCTTGGGAAGGCTACCCATCCTTACCTTGCGGTTCGACTGTATCTCGAATGTGCCACGATGGTTTCGGAAAGACGCGGCCATCGAGCACAGAGAGGCACGAGGAGAAGCGACGGGGGACGAGGACAAGAAAGAGCAGGACGAGGAGGAGCATGGGCACGAGAAGGAGGAGTAGGACGAGGAGAAGGGAGAGGACGACGAGGACTAGGAGGTGGACGAGGAGGGGGACAACGAGGAAGAGGAGGAACATCATGATAGCGAAAGCTAACGAGGAGGAGGATGATGAGGAGGGGGAAGGAGGATGAAGAGGAGGAAGAGGACGACGACGACGAGGATGAGGACAAGGACTCTGGCAACCATCTTGGGTTTTTCTTGAGGCCGTTCTGGCGTCCTCGTCTGGTTGTCTCGAGACTCTCTCGGGGCCGTCTTTGGAGGGTCTTGGGGCCCTTTGGAGCTCTTTTGGGTCTTGGGCCCTGTTGGGGCGGTGTTGAAAGCCCTGGAAAATCTCTTGGGGCCATCGTGGAGGCCCTCCGGGACCTCTTGGGAACTCTTGGGCCAATCCGGGTGGTCTGTCTGGGCGTATCGAATTCTCAGAAGCCGGGAAAACGGAGAACGCGAACACCGCTCAAAAAGGTATGGAAAAGTATTGTTTGCTGCCTTGTCGGGTTCTTGGGCCGCCTTGAAGTCATCTTGGATGCTCTTGATCGCTAACCTGCGTGTTTAGAGGCCTCCTAGATGGGGTCGGAATAGATGGGGTCGGACGATCGCGCCGTATCGCCGGTACATCGGCGATGCATCGGCGATACACCGGCGATGCATCGGCGACGTCGGTGATGCATCGCCGACGTCCGCGTGAAGAAACTCGGGCTCCACATCGAGCCGCATCGCCGATGCATCGGCGATGCTGCGCGATCCTCCGATCCCATCTGCTCCGACCCCATCTAGGAGGCCTACTCCGAGGTTCTTAATAATCGTCGGGGTGGGCGTCACCCCCGCCGAACGCCCTACATCGAATTCCGTCGCGGGCAGCCACCGCGCGCCGAAGGCGCTCCGACCCCCGTCGTGGCGCGACGACGAGGCGAGGTTGACCCCCGTCGGGGGGGTACCCCCCACGCTTATTAAGAAACCCAGCAAGATTGGTTCCCTGCCTCCTGCATTGCACAGCTCGCTGTCCACGGCCCCTAGGCCGCTCGACGGACTCGCGCGCTCGTCAGGCCGCCGTGCCATCTTACAGCGTTGCTTTGCCCTCGGCCGTGGGGTAGAGCAGGTTTGCGCCCTGTCGACCCCAGCGTTGCTTCCTGACAGCGCGGGGCTCGCTCAAACTCGCGCCATCGGCCCTTCCAGAAAGGCCGACTCCGGGCCACAGGCGGCGTTCGATCCTAAGCGCCCGCGCTGGTGTCGCCGCCGGTCGACACGACGCGAGCCTGCCGCAGGAGCAAAGAGAAGCGGCACCACCACCACCACCACCACCACCACCACCACCACCACCACCACCACCAGGGGCCACGAGCGAGACGAGCCAGGGGGGGGGGTCACCCTCTCGGTCGAGGCACCCCCGGCTCCCCAGCGCGGGGAGGCATCCAGGACCTCCTCGCTGGAGGTACCCACCCCCCCTGGTGGCGGCGTCGCTGCTCCTTCCCTCCACGGAGCAGGGATCTGGAAGCTCCCACGGGCCCCGGAGGTGCGCTGACGAGCTCGTGCCCCTTCCCGCCCCCGCTCCAGGCCAGGCTTCCTCCGGAATGGGATCTGGGGCCCAAGGGGAGGAGGCAAAGGGGGACGGCCAATCACCTCACATGCTGTTTCTTCCCAAGCAAGTGCGGAGGTAGGCGAGTGTCCGTTCTTCGAGGCCTCCCAGATGGGGTTCAAGTAGGTTGGGTCGACGAATCGAGCCGCATCGCCGATGCATCGACGATGCATCGGCGACGTCGGGGGTGCATCGGCGACGCCAACGATCAGAAACTCGGGTTCCACATCGAGCCGACTCGCCGATGAATTGGCGATGCGGCGTGACCCTTCGACCCCCTCTACTCTGACCCCATCTGGGAGGCCTGACTTTCTCTTATGGTGAAAATGATTTGCTGCATGGGGTGTTGCACTATTGAGGATGATTGCCATGTTTTCCACATCTTTCCTCGTTGTACAAACTTCCATGCTTCACGTCGCCTACAATATCTTGGCGTCGGAAGCCGAGCCTGGGCACACCGTGAAACGGGATATTCTCTACGCTGGCGACACAGCCATTGTACGGCAAACTACACATGATGTTCGGCGTAATCGCATCGGAATGCAACAAGTATGGTATGAGTCGGACATGGGGCAAAACTGCACACATGCACAGTGTTAGAGCTGACGTGCTATCAAGCCCACAAGCGAACGCATTGATCACGCCAAGCAATCGGTATATTTATCAGGGCGCGTGTCATGCGACGGGCGGGCGAATCATGATACATTACATCCCGCATAAAGCAAACCACGAAGACAATAAGTCATATCCAACAGTGTTTGGCCGCACGTATATATTCAGACACGCATCTATCAAATGTCACATAAAGCTTACCACACATCTGTATATATATTTACACCAGATCAGGTGTTACCGCCTCTTCGGCGTCGGACAATACGACCATATGGCTTCCAATATTATATTAGACTCGCGCGTTGAATTATCAAGCGAATTATGGACCGAACGAATTATCGAAGCTGTCGATGCCGTTCCATGTCGGCCACCATCACCCCCTGCCCTTCCCACCTCCCCCCCCTCGCGCGTAGACTTTTTCACGACTCCTGCAAACTGCGCTGCTGGCGCTGCACCTGTACAACAGCCAGCCGCTGCTCCCCTCTGCAGAAGGAGCACTGAGATGTCAGCGACAATGTGCGCGTCGAAGCGTGACTCTCGCCGAAGCCGCGGTCAGGTGTTGCTAGAGGTGCCCCTGGCCCAAGGTGCCCCGGCATTTCCAAGGAGGCCCCCACGGCCTCCAGAGCACCCCTCAGGAGGCCCAGAAGGTCTCAGGGGCTCCAAGATTGAGCAAAAAGCTGGGGGCACCTTAGGCCAGGGGCACCTTCAGCAACCTCGGACGCGGGGGCGTGGTTGGGAGTCCACACGTCCAACATGGCGTAAGAGGGCCTCAGGTGCCCTTCCTCGGCTTCTCGGGAGCCCCCGTGGGCTCGTGGGTGGCCCTGGGAGCCGACCCGAGGGGCCACAAAGTCGTCTCCGACGGCCCCAGGACGCCCCTCGAGATCGCCATACAGTGGAGGACAGTCCACAAGAAACGTTCCACAAGACCCAAACCTGAGACACCAGGGCGCCCATGGATTTCTGATGTGGGAAAGTCACGCTTCCCAGAGCAAAACTATCGAAGCCAGAGAAACCCAGAGCACCTTGGAGGCAAGCAAGTTACTTCTTGGCATGGGTTTCCACTGTAGAGGGGTCCCTGGAAACCGCCAAGAGCCCCCCAAGACAGTCCCGACAGGGACCTCGAAGGGGGAACCCGAACAGACATATCGAACCCTTTCCCCCAAGACGGCCCCCGAGACCGGCAGCGGGCACCCCGAGACGCCCACAAAGGTCCCGAATGAGCGCCAATCAGGCTCAAAGAGGTCTCCAAGAGACCCCCAAGAGGCCTGCAAGGGACTTCCAACAGGATCCCAGGAGATCTCCAAGAGACCGCTCAGGAGGCCTCTGCGAGGCCTTTCGTCCACGACCAAGGCACGTTGGAGGGATGGGCCGGCGGCAACTGGGTAGCTCTGTTGCTCCTTCCTGTGCGAATCCCCGCCCAGACTCCTCCAGAAGACCCTCGCCTGCCTGCCGGGGGGAAGGATCACGATCTTTCGCCTCACGCAGCAGCCCCGAAGGCTGGCCCAGCGTCGAAGCTTCACCCTTGGCTAGGGAAACAAACAGTGGCTTGAACATAAAAACTCGGAGGCCCGCGCGGGCCTCTGAGCTTATGATATGTCTATGCCAATGTTTCTCTCCCTGTTGGCAGCTGGTCCTCACGGGTCACCTTCGACCCTGCCGCCACGCCAACAGTGCCCGCCCGGCTGTGCACACTGCACAAGCCGAGTCGCGAGCACGGCGTGCGGCGAGCCCAGCCCCGGCGTCCTGTCAGTCCCAGGGCTCTCTGCTCCCACGGGCGCGGGCAGACTGCGCGAAACGGGGCGGCCGGAAACGCTCCCCTGGCGTCCGAAGTCGAGGCACGGCCACGAGAATGAGGGCCAGTGGCACGAGCCCCTTCGCCGAGACCCCGCAGAGCCACCCCGAGCGAAGCCCCTTCCAGGGGAATTGGGAGAGCCCAAGCACGAAGAACACCATCAAAAAGCGCCCCTCCAGAGCCGAGGCTGTCCTTGATCCGGCCAGGAGCGGCATCGAAGCGGATCGACCGAGTCGACCTGGGCCCAAAGGGGGGGCGGCGGGAGCTGCCCGAGGCCTCCCGGGCCTGCTGCCTATGGACACCGAGGCCCGCGAGGCAGTCCAGGGGAAGCCTGAAGCGGGGGCGCTCTCCAGAACGCCGGGTCCTCGAGCTCCGGCCCCGAGCGTGGCCGCCGCGCTACGTCGGAGGAAAATTGGGCGAGGGCGCGCGAGGTCGGCGGCAGCGGTGGAGCGGGGGGGACCGGGGGGCGCCAGGAGGGGGGGGCGCGGGTGGCCAGAAAGGGCGGTTTCGACAGGAACGGAAGACTCGTACAGGTCTGCTGGTCTGCTCCCTCCCCCCTCCATCCCCGCTCCTGCTCTGACTGGTTCCCTCTTCCTGGGAAGTATGGTGCTATCTGTCTATGTGTATCGTATCTGTACGATTGCCGAGGAAGCACGAAAACGGATGATGACGGACGAGGGATGATGCCGGAGAAAAGATGTGGGATCATGACCACATCACACCTCAGTATATTAGGGAAGGGCAGAGCCAAGCATCGCAGAGCAGCGTGGAACAGAGGAGAGAAAACGAGTGTCGACTAGGATGGAGTCTCACTACTACCGGCATATCAATCATTCCACTTCGAAGCCCTTCGCATCACACAACTCCTTTATACTAGACGCCATGGCTGACGTGAGCGCGCTCGGGTGCATGCGTCAGACTAGAGACAGTCCGCGCGCAAGGCGTAAAGCGGAGCAGGTCAATGTAGAGTAAGGTGGACTAGAACCTGATCGGACAAGAATGGGAAGCGTCGCTTTAGTCCAATGGGCTCATTGGGAGAAGAAGAAGAAGAAAAGGCGAGGGCGACGAGAAGGCGATGACCAGGGCGACATGGAGAACGTGAGGATAGCGAGGAGGAGCAAGAGGACAACGACGAGGAAGAGAAGCACAAGGAGGAGGACGAAGAGAACCAAGGCGAGTACGAGGAGGAATGCGGAAGACAATGACGACGACGACGACGACGGAGGACAGTCAGAGGCAATTGGAGAAGGACGCTGAATCAGGAGAGGGTCCCGGTGACCCTACCGGGCAACCCTGGGGGCTCCTGGCGCCGCGCGGGGTTGTCTTGGGGCCTTTTGGGTGTTTCTTGGGGGCCTCTTGGGTCCTCTTGTGGGCTTTTGGGCTTGGCTGTCTGGGGCCGTTTTGGGGCTTTCTTGGGCCGTTTGGGGGCCTCCTGGGGCGCTCCCAGGAGTCAGTTGGGGCCCTCTTGGCCTGTTTGGGGCCCGACTTGGGCCGTCTCGGGGGCGCTCGGGGGGCCCTCCGGCGGGGGCGTCTTTTGTGCCTCCTTTGGGCCGTTCGAGAACCCTCCAGGAGCGATTCTAAGACGATGTCGATTCGGAGCCCCCTCTGGTGCCGATGTTTTGAGGATGTCTGGAACGAAACAACCATTTTTTCGGAACCTGACCGGACAAGAACGGGAAGCGTCGCTGTTACCCACTAGGTCTGTGAAATATGCTGTGTTATGGGTCTGCCGCGCAGGTTTGTCGTGGCGTGCGTGCGTGCGTTTGCGCGTTCGCGTGAGTGCGTAGAACATGCGATGTGCGTCCGTGCGAGGTGGTGTGCAACACTGCTCTTTTATGCCGTGCTGGTCTACATTACTCCTGCGGTCTGCGTGAACGTATGTTGCCTGCGCGCGTGTGAGTGTGTGAGTGTGTGCGTGTATGTGCGTGTGCCTGTGTGTGCGGCTGTGTGCAACTGTGTGCATGTGTGCGCGCGTGTGTGCAGGGTGTGTGCTGGGCGAGCGAAGAAGGGCGGGGCGCGAGACATGGCCGTTCGAATCGTAACGGCGTGGTCCAGGGCGTAGCGGGCTGAACCGAGGCTGAGACCGACCGGCTCACCACAAAAGTATGGCAGACAACAGCGGCACGGCAGACCAGCACGGAGGGCCAGCACGGCAGACCACAAGAGCACAGCAGACCACATCAGCACGGCAGACCAACGCGGCAAATCAGCAGGGCAAGCCAGCGCGGCGAACTACAGGAGCATAGGTGACCACAGCAGCACGGCAGACCAACACGGCAAATACCAAAACGGCAGAGCAGCACGGCAGACCACAGGAGCATATCAGACCACAGCAACACGGCATACCAGCACGGCAGAGTAGCACGGCAGACCAGCATGTCATACCACCGGAGCCAAACAGAGGACAGCAGCACGGCAGACCAGCACGGCAGAGCAGCACGACAGACCAGCGTGGCAGACGACAGGAGCATAGCAGACCAGCATGGCAGACCAGCATGGCAGACCAGCACGGCAGACCAGCACGGCTGTCCATCACGGCAGACCAGCACGGCAAACCACAAGAGCATAGCAGACCACAGCAGCACGGCAGACCAGCACGGCAGACCAACATAGCAGTCCAGCACGGCAGACCAACACCGATTTTTTCAATTCGGCGCCGGGCTTTCCAATACGGCAGACCACAAGCGCATACCAAACGACACCGGCACGGCCGACCAGCACGGCAGGCCACAAGAAAATTGCAGAACACAACAGCACGGCAGAACAACACGGCAGACCAGCACAGCAGACCAGCACGGTAGACAACAGGAAAAAACCAGACATCAGCAACACGGAAGACCAACACGGCAGACCACAGGAGCATAGCAAACCACAAAGGCAGGGCAGACCAGCACGGCAGACCAGCACTGCAGACCAGCACGGCGGACCACCACGGCAATTACCAGCCTGGAACATCTCCCTATGCCTATGCTGGGCATCGTCTCATCACGATGCCAATCTTAGGGATTCCCTTCGTTTCAAGGGCGCATCCCTAAGATTGTCATCGCCTTTTGGCGTGTCAATCTTAGGGATAGGGATCAGTTCGAGGCTGGTGAGGCAAACCAGCACGGCGGACCACCACGGCAGACCGCAAGAGCAAAACACAGCAACAAAAACACGGCTAACGAACACGGCAGACCAGCACGGCAGACCAGCAGCCCAGTACGGCAGATCAGCACGGCAAACCACAAGAGCATAGCAGACCACAGCAGCACGGCAGACCAGCACGGCAGACCAACATAGCAGTCCAGCACAGCAGACCAACACCGATTTTTTCAATTCGGCGCCAGCCGTATCAATACGCCACACCACAGGCGCATACCAAACGACACCGGCACGGCAGACCAACACGGCAGACCAAAAGATTATCCCGGCAAAGCAACCTAACAGCGATGTGTAGAAGCATATATGGAAGCATTCCCCTTAAGATTCAGATGAGAATCCAGTTGTAGAGTTCTGCTGTTCTCGCAGTCGCAGTCGCATTCGCGATGACAGTCGCAGTGGCAGCGGCAGTCGCAGTCACAGCCTCAGCCTGCCTCAGTATCAGCCTGCCTCAGCCTCAGCCTCAGCCTGCCTCAGCCTCAGCCTCAGCCTGCTTCAGCCTCAGCCTCAGTCTGCCTTCAGCCTCAGCCTCTGTGCCTCAGCCTGCCTCAGCCTCAGCCTGCCTCAGTATCAGCCTGCTTCAGCCTCAGCCTCAGCCTGCCTCAGCCTCAGCCTCAGCCTGCTTCAGCCTCAGCCTCAGCCTGCCTTCAGCCTCGGCCTCAGCCTCAGCCTGCCTCAGCCTCAGCCTGCATCAGCCTCAGCCTCAGCCTCAGCCTCAGCCTCAGCAGCCAGCCTGCCTCAGCGTCTGCCTCAGCCTGCCTCAGCCTCAGCCTCAGCCTCAGCCTCAGCCTCAGCCTGCCTCAGCCTCAGCCTGCCTCAGCCTCAGCCTCAGCCTCAGCCTCAGCCTCAGTCAGCCTGCCTCAGCCTCAGCCTCAGCCTCAGCCTCAGCCTCAGCCTGCTTCAGCCTCAGCCTCAGTCTGCCTTCAGCCTCAGCCTCTGTGCCTCAGCCTGCCTCAGCATCAGCCTGCATCAGCCTCAGCCTCAGCCTCAGCCTGCCTCAGCATCAGCCTGCCTCAGCGTCTGCCTCAGCCTGCCTCAGCCTCAGTCTGCCTTCAGCCTCAGCCTCAGCCTCAGCCTGCCTCAGCATCAGCCTGCCTTAGCCTCAGCCTCAGCCTCAGCCTGCCTCAGCCTCATCAGCCTCAGCCTGCCTGCCTCAGCCTCAGCCTCAGCCTCAGCATCACCATTCTCAGCCTCTGCATCAGCATCAAAATGTGGCCCGGGAATGGAGTTCTGGGCACTCGAAGAGCACGAAAAGGCCTACAGTTGGCTCCGGGAATTCAAAATGTGGCCCGGGAATGGAGTTCTGGGCACTCGAAGAGCACGAAGTGGCCTACAGTTGGCTCCGGGCATTCAACATGTGGCCCGGGAGAGGAGTTCTGGGCACTCGAAGAGCACGAAGTGGCCTACAGTTGGCTCCGGGCATTCAAAATGTGGCCCGGGAATGGAGTTCTGGGAACTCGAAGAGCACGAAATGGCCCACAGTTGGCCCCGGGCATTCAAAATGTGGCCCGGGAATGGAGTTCTGGGAACTCGAAGAGCACGAAGTGGCCTACAGTTGGCTCCGGGCATTCAACATGTGGCCCGGGAATGGAGTTCTGGGAAGTCGAACAACACGAAGTGGCCTACAGTTGGCTCCAGGCATTCAGAATGTGGCCCGGGAATGGAGTTCTGGAGGGTCGAAGAGCACGAAGTGTGTGACTGTTTGCGAAAAACGCATTCGGACACGAGTTCGGACACAGCTCCCCGGGTCCCGCCCCGACCCCCCTGTGGAGTCATCTGCTGCTCTCTTTTTGACACCACTAGAAACCTATCAACAAAAGCTGTTGGGTAAAAAATGCAAAACACAACAACACGGCAGACCAACACGGCAGACCAGCACAACAAACCGGCACGGTAGACCACAAGAACATGGCAGACCTCAGCAACACGGAAAACCAACACGGCGAACCACAGGAGCATAACAGACCACAACAGCACGGCTGACAAGGACGGCCGACCAGCACGGCAGACCAACACGACATACCAGCACGACAGACCAACGCGGCAAACCCCACGGCTGACCAGCTCGGCAGTCCGGTACGGCAGACCAGCACGGCAGACCACAGGAACATAGCAGACCGCATCATGTTGATGATGCTGACGGTGGTAACAATAGGTATGATGATGATGCAGTTGATGATCATGACGATGGTGATGCTGATGATGATGCGGATGAGGATGATGTTCGTGGTCATGATCATGCGTATGATGGTGATGAAGACGATGAGGACTTCTCGGGGTGCGCTTTGGCGATGTTGGGTCCTGAGGGGCGGCTTTGGACTAGCATTTTTATCCCTCTCTATATATATGTATGTACACATATATATATATATATATGTATACTCGTAAGCGCAATAAACAGACCCACGGCTTTTTATATATATATATATACATGTGTGTGTGTGTGCAATGTGGTAGGGGATCATCGGCTTTAACCTCACGCAAACGATAATACGATAAGACGACATACATCGACACACCACGATAATACGATAAGACAATAAAACAAAGGCAACATAGGGTAAAACGCTAAGACGATAATACGGCGTAGGTATTCACCCGACCGATAAGACGAATACGGACGACATGGGGCCACACCAGACGGTAAGACGATAACACGGTAAACTAATATTAGCGCTTTCTCGTATTAACGTCTGATGGCGATGCTAATGAAGACCACGAGCGCGGTGATGATGGCGGTGGTAGCGAAGATGTCTCGGGCGAGAACGGCATGACCACCTCAGCTCAGTGCGCGTCGGAACCAAGCGTTGCGGGGATGTCACAGGCGAAAACGGCCAGACCACCAGGGGGAAGGGCATCTCGGAATCCAGAATTGCGAGGACGTTTCAGGCTAACCGCAAGTCAAAGCATATCGGATCCCAGAGTGCCGAACATTTATCACGCGAAATTTGCATTTTTTTTTGCAAACTGCACATTGGAACCCCGAGTGGCGAGGATGCCCCAGGCGGGGCTGCCCAGGCCGTGGCACATGGGGGCCCAGACAGCGAGGATGCCTCACGAGAAACGGGCGTCCTCCTCCCCCTTCCTCCTCCTCCTCCTCCTCCTCCTCCTCCTCCTCCTCCTCCTCCTCCTCCTCCTCCTCCTCCTCCTCCTCCCCCTCCCCCTCCTCCTCCCTTTCCTCCCCCCTCCTCCTCCTCCTCCTCCTCCTCCTCCTCCTCCTCCTCCTCCTCCTCCTCCTACTCCTACTCCTACTCCTCTTCCTCCTCCTCGTCCTCCTCCTCCCCCTATTCCTCCTCATCCTCAGATTCCTCCCGTCTCCTCGTCCTCCCCCTATTCCGCCTCCTCCTCCTCATCTTCCTCCCGTCTCCTCCGCCCTCGCCTGGCGTCTGATTCGTCCCCCCTGCCTCCTCGCCCTCTTTCCCTTCATTCTCCTCCTTGTCCTCCTCTTTCGCCTCCTCCTCCTCCGCCGCCCCCTCCTCCTCCTCCTCCTCCATCCTCCTCCTCCTCCTCCTCCTCCTCCTCCTCCTCCTCCTCCTCCTCCTCCTCCTCCCCTCCTCCGCCGGCCGAAACGAAGCGGCGGGCGGGCTCCTCCTCCTCCAAACGTTCACCCGCGCACGCTCAGTACTCGCACGAAGTGTCCGGTGGGGCCTCCGGAAGGCCCCGGCGGCCCGCGAAGGCCAGAACTTTCCGCAGTCTCGATCCTCGAACCCACGCGCCTCGAGGCGAAGGCGGCGGCGGCGACGGGGGCGGCGGCGGCGTCGACGACAACGACGGACAACTTCCGATCCTACGACGACGACGGCGGCGACGACAACAACGTCCGTGATAGCCCCGACCAGAGCGGAGGCAGGGCCAAGCGCCATCCGTCCGCGGGCGGCTTCGTCGTCGTCATCGTCGCCCCCGCAGCCGCCGCCGCCGCGGTCGTCCTCGTCGTCGTCGCCCCGTGGGAACGATGCGGGACCTTGCCCGCGCTCTGTCGGCGGCAGGGCCCGGGCTCGGGGGGGGGCGAGGGGGAGCATTTTTTGTTGCCCGCGGGCTCCAGTTGCGAAGGGACGCGACGAGCGGAGATAGATTTTCTGGCACTCCGGGCCGCGGACCCGTCGCCAGAACATCCGCGGCGACGCCGTCGACGACGACGGCGACGACAACGGCGGCAACGACGACGGCGGCAACGACAGCGACGACCGTGACGACGCCGACGACGACGGCAACGTCAACGACGACGACGCCGACCCCGACTGCTGCCGACGTCGTCGCAGATTTTTCTGGCCACGGCCTCGCGGCGAACAGTGCCAGAACAGAAACGCGCCTGGCGCCGGCAGCGGCCAGGGCGCGTCGCTAGCCACGATGCGGGCGCAAGTGTCGCGATCGACAGAAAAGCCACGCAAGCGCTCAAGCGCCACGCGCCGCGAACGGCCCGCGAGTGGCTCAAATTGCCGGGGCTGCCCGCGGAGATTCCTCTATCCGAAGGGGTGATTTTCTGGCGCTCCTGACCGCGGCGCCGTCGCCAGAAAATCTGCTACGACGGCGTCGGCGACGACGGCGGCAACGACAACGATGGCAACGGCAGCGACGACCGCGACGCCGACAACGCCGGCCCCGACTGTCTCCGACTTCGTCGCAGATTTTCTGGCCACAGCCCCATGGCGAATAATGCAAGAAAAAATCGGCCCGGGCGCCGGAAGCGATCAGGGCGCGCCGCGAATGGCCGCGTCGATCGCCGCGGCTGGGCGCCCCTCGTGTTCCTGAGCGTCTTGATGGGCGGAGGCCAAGGCGGGGCGCTCGGGCCCCGAGACGGGGAGAGCCCTGAGGGGGGCCAATCGGAGCCCCGTTGAATCGCATAGCACAGCATAGCCATGACCCACGCATGATAAGTACACCTTACAATGATAAGACGATGCGACGATAAGTCTTGGGGCCCTTCTTGGGGCTGTCTTGGGCCGTCGTCGCCGTCGCGGTCGTCGTCGCGGTCGCCGCCTTGTCGGAAATCCCTGTCTATGGGGGCGGGTTGCCGCTTTATGGAAATATGTTCAGCTGGAAACGTCGTCGCCGTCGCGGCCGCCGCCGTCGCGGTCGCGGTCGCGGCCGTCGTCGCGGTCGTCGCCGCGGTCGGCTCGGAATGCCGGTTTACGGGGGGGCTTCCCGCTTTATGGAGACATCTTTAGCTGGAACCGTCATCGACGTCATCGTCTCCTGTGTCGTCGCAGCCGTCGTCGCCGTCGCCGGCGTCGTCGTGAGTGACTATGGGTGGTGCGGCATGGCTATGACCCATGGGTGGCAACTATAGCTTTGAGTGATAAGACGATAAGGCGATAAGACAATGGGGCGATCAGCGTTATCGCCTTATCGTCTCATTGTCTGGCGAGGCGCCGCGTCGCCTTGCCGCCCCATCGTCTTTCGCATCGCCTGGCGAGGCCCAGTATCGCTTGATCGACCGATCGCCCTGCATCGTCTTATCGTCTTGCCGGCTGGTTTTGACATGGCAACCCCCATTTCCCACCACAATGAGCATAGATATACATATATGTGCGTGTATGTAAGCGGCCTGACAGCGGAGCACGGCACAGCGCAGCAACGCGACGGATCGCAACAACACATCATACCAAAAAGGCAGACCACCACAGCGCGGAAGACCAGAAACGCGGACCGCAGGAGCACGGCAGACCAACGCAGCTGACCACAGGGGAACGGCAGACCGACGCAGCGCTGTTGCAGCAGGTGGCACTGGTAAAAACTTGCATGTTGAAAACGCCCCCAGCGAAATCGCCATGCTCGGCCGTATTGATGGCACTTTGGGGGTCATCTTGGGAACCGTCTTGTTTTTGGAAGGGCCGCGCTGATACCCTCAGGCAAGATTCCAAGACGACGCTCGACTCATGTATTGTTTGACGAGTGTTCGGCCGTCTGAAGGGCGCTCTGGGGTGTGGAGTCTGCCGCGCTCCTGGTCTTAGTCCGCCGTGCCCCTGATTTGATCCTTCTTTCTTCGGTCGTCTCGACGGCGTTCTCGAAACCCGAGCGGCCGTGATCCACGTCTTGGTCCCCCGTGCCCCCCTCGGTCTGCCGCGCTCCTCTTGAACGCCCCAATTGCGAAGCTCGCGCACGGAATCCGCCATGGAAAACTCCCGCGCAATCCGCCACCCCATGCTTCGAGGCGCGCGCGGGTCTTCGATGACTTCTTACATGTGCACTTTGGGCCATAACGCCCAGCTCGCATCTCGTTCCTCGAATGCGTTGTTTTGTTGAAAACGCAACCCCGGCCCAAGAGGTTTCGCGAGCCTTCGCTCGGCCGACCCGCAGCGGGGTGACGCGCGCGCATGTGTATCTAGGGTGCCCCGCGCGTGGCTACAACCACTGGCGGTTGGCACGCGCGACTGGCCGTGGCCCTCCCTCTGGCCACGGGGCCGGCGGCGCGTCGCGGCAGCCGCGGTGGTGCAGAAGACAGAGAGGGCGCAGACAATTAGCGACTGCGGCGCGCATGTAGGACAGACCGCCCTTCTTAGCCGAGGTAAAGGCGGCGGCACCATGCGCGGCAATGCGAGTGCGCAAGAATAAGCGTCGACTGAGCACGCGGAAGGCGCAAGAAACAGGGCGAGCGGAGTTGCGGCCGGCCGAGCCAAACTCAAAATCACCAGCCACATGCTCTGACATCACCTTTTGCGACACGCGCGGGGCGGCGACGAATAACCGGCCAAGATGCGGAGAAGAGAGACAGAGGTGCCGCCACGGTTGAAAATCACAAAACTGAATTAATCCCAAACGACTCCTCTTGACACAGACGCTGTAGTGATGAGGCATGAGTGCTGGGGGGAGTTGCGTGACATCCAGCTGCAACGGTCCACCGCTCCATCCCAGCATGTTAGGCGGTCGCCCCAGCACCCCGCCCACCCACTGGCGAGCGCGGTTGGGGAGGTATTGCAGGAAGCGCCCAGGTTTTGCATTGGCTCGCCCCCGTCATACTCGGCGTTGGACGTTCCGGGGCCCGGCGGCGCAGCCGCCGAGCGCTCGGCCCTCCAGCGTGGTGCGTTCAGCTCAGCGATGGCGCGCAGGAAGAGGAGATGCGGAACGTGTTTCACCATCGACCTAAATGCATGCCGCACGGGGGTTTGCGACCCCGCGGTCATGCTGTGCATTGGCTCGCTCCCGTCATGAGTGACATCCAACGAAACGGAACTCCACGGTGGTCGTGCCGCCACCGGACGCTAAGCCCTCAGGCGTACTGGACTTCGGCTAGCGATGGCGCGCAGAAGAGAAACGAAACATGACAAGTCCCGCCATCGACTGATGATCATACTGCGCGGGGGCTTGCGAACCCGCAATCACTAGAAACGACGCCAGAATCGCTCGAGCCAGGGCTTTTCGAAGACGCTTCCCGTCATCCGCCAGCGAGTTCTGGAAAGTAGCCCGTATCCTTCAATTAGAAAAGAACCCAGAACCACCGTCATCCGCCACCGTGCCGCTAGGCACGAAGTGGAATGCCCTCCTCAGGCCCCCTCGATTACTTCGTTTCGAACAGGGCCAACCACCCAGAGTTCTGAGAAAATCTGGGCGCCCGAAGGCGACCTTGAAGCTTGCCGCAATACTGTCTCGACGCCTCGGAAGCGTGGTTCGGAGCCCAAGCTCCGGACATGCCCTCAGACGGCCCCAGGGCGGTGCTGGGGCTCTCTCGGAGCCTCTTGGAACGTCTTGGACACCCTGGGGGCTGGCCCAACGGGCCCAAATCACTGAGCAACACTATTCCCCAATCAGCGCTTGCACTGAAGGGGTCCTAGCGGAGCTTGAAGGAGTTGGCGGAAGTGGGCGGCCGATTTCGGTAAGCCGCCGGGTTCCCGGGGTCCCGGTTGCTGGTTCCAGACCGTTCACGGTGGGCGGCGTGGTTTGCGGGTTCCCGGCTTCCTGGTCGATTTCCTTATCGATCGGTCCCACCTTACACTACCTACCTCTCTATTGATCTCACGATCGCTCTCACAATCGATCTGACTGTCGATCGCACAATCGATTTAACTATAGATCGCACGAGCGATCCCACGATCAATCTCACTCTTGATCTGACTGAATCGCCTTCATTGTCGGTCTTACAATCGGCCTTACTATCGTCCTCACTATCGATCCCACTCTCGACTTCAATATCGATCCTACAATCGACCTCCATGTCCACATCGTCAAGTTTCAAGTCATCCACTGATTCGGGTGTATGGTAGAATGTCCTGTGTGATTTTCATAAGCTCGCATTTTCGACTTTCGCATCGAAGACGGTCCAGGAGACCCACAGAAGGTGATCCTTCCAAGAACGCCCCAAGACGGGGCAGCTGGGCCCCTCCCGAGATGGCCCCCGAGCTCGCCTCTGCGGGGTCCTCCAGGGGGCCTCTGCAGGGCGCCCGGGCGTCTCCCAACAAAGCCTCGACGAGGCCACGAAGAGTCCTCCGAGAGGCCCTGGGTGGTCGGAGAGCGCCCCAGGAGAACGGCGAGAATCCAAGAACTGGTTTTTCAATTCAAGAACAAATCTCCCTGAAATCCTCGACGAGGCCACGAAGAGTCCTCCGAGAGGCCCCGGGACGGTCGGAGAACGCCCCAAGAGAGCCCGGACTAAAATCCCAGGTGGGTCCGAAACGAACTACAAAACACAGCACCAGGAAGACCCCGGATGGCCCCCAGCCCTCCGCAGACACCAGATCCTGATAACTGTTTGGAGTTTCTTTCTCTCGGGGGCGGCCAAGAGGGGGGCGTCCAAGAGGGGGGGCGCAAATCATGGCCGGCTGCATGGGCGCGGCCTACGGGGGGGCCAGGGACGTAATGAAATAAGAAGAGGGAACTATCATGGCCTACGCCATTATATCCACCCCCTATAGTCATCACCCCCCTCTTGGCAGCCCCCGATTCTCGACAGACTGCGTAACGGCCACCGGTGCCGTTCCACGTGGCATGGGCTGGTGCCGCGTGGAGAGGCATCGGTGGCCGCTCCCATGCCATAGGGGACGGTGGGGACTCGCCGTGCGCGCCGTCGACAGGGTAGGAGGAGTCGTCCCGAAGCACCGCGCAGCCCTGGAGATATGGCGAGGCGATAGCTGTCGAGCATGGCTCATCGCTTGCAACTGCAAGCGGTAATGGAATAGCATGGCCAAGCCACGCGTGGTCGGCAGTGCTGGGCTCCAGCGCTGGCAGTGCGAGTCATTAGTGGTTGTTTGTCCAGATTGCCTCTTGAGAACTGCAGCTTACATGGATAGATCTTGCCGTATAATCTCACCAGCTCTCTGGGCGTAGGTGGTTTAGGGCGTTTCCTGACCCACCCCTCCCACTTCCCCTTCGGGGAAGGGTTTACCTCTCCCCATTACCCCCTCTCCTGGACCTGGAGGAGTGCGGTCGCGAGGCGTTGGAGCGTCCAAGATGGCCCAAGATGGCTCCAAGAGGGCCTCAGACAGCCCAAGATGACCTCCAACATTGCCCGAGATATCCCAATATGCGTCAAGATGGCGCCCAAGATGCTCCAAGAGGCCCCAATACCGCTTCAAGACGGCTCCGAGCGGCCACGGAGCTGCCCCAGGAGGCCGCCAAGAAGCCAAAATCTGTCAACCAACTTCGGAAAATCAATGAAGTTTGTCTTCTCGCCGTTTCGCTTCCGATGGCCTCCCGAGGCCTTCAGGCAGCTCCAATAGGGTCCATGAGGGCCCCAAGAGAGATCCCAGAGAGCCCCAAGACGGCCCCTAGGCCTCAAGAGCGCTCCAAGAGGGGCCCAGGTAATTTTAGGGGCTCCCGAGGGGGGATACTAATTGAGGACCCCCCTTCTGTGATCGACCTCCTCCAAGATGGCCCCAAGAACGCCCCTAAAGCTCCCAAGAGCGCCAGACGGCCCCAAGAGGCCTCCAAGAGGCTCCCAAGAGATCCCCAAGTCTCCCCAAAGGCTTCAAGAGGATCCCCGAGGCACACAAGAAGCCCCCCCAGACGCTCCAAGAGGCCTTTCAAACAACTCCCAAGAGGCATCCTAGGAGGCTCTTAAGTCCCACCAGCCCTCTGGGCGTAGGTGGTTTAGGGCGGCTCCTCTTCCACCCCTCCCTCTTCCCCTTTGGGGAGGGGTTTACCCCTCCCTGTTACCCCCTCCCCTGGACCTGGAGGGGTGCGGTCTCGAGGCGTTGGAGCATCCAAGATGGCCCAAGATGGCTCCAAGAGAGCCTCAGACAGCCCAAGATGACCTCCAGCATTGCCCGAGATATCCCAATATGCGTCAAGATGGCGCCCAAGATGCTCCAAGAGGCCCTAATACCGCTTCAAGACGGCTCCGAGCGGCCACGGAGCCTCCCCAGGAGGCCGCCAAGAAGCCAAAATCTGTCAACCACCCTCAGAAAATCGAAGAGGGCCCATGAGGGCCCCAAGAGAAGCCCCAAAGAGGGAAGCGCCCCAAGACGGCCCCAAGAGCGCTCCAAGAGGGGCCCAGGAGGCAATTTTAGGGGGCTCCCGAGGGGGGATGCTAATTGAGGACCCCCCCATTCTTTGATCGATCTCCTCCAAGAGCGCCCCAAAAGGCGCCCAGGAGGCCGCAAGAGGCCCAAGATGGCTCCAAGATGGCCCCAAGAGGCCCCCAGGAGGCCCCCAAGAGGACCCCAAGCGGCCTTAAGAGGCCCCCCCGAGGCACCCAAGACGCCCAAGAGCCCCCCAGGACCGCCGAGAGACTCCCAAGACGTCCCAAGAGGCCTCCAAGAGGCGCCCAAGAGATATCCCACGAGGCTCCGAGAGGCATCCCAAAAGACCTCCAGCCCTTTTGCTTGCCCTCCTCCTCCTCCTGCTCCTCCTTTCTCCTCCCACTCCTTCTCTTCCTCCTCCTCCTCCTCCTCCTCCTCATCATCATCATCATCGTCAGCATCATCATCATCATCCTATTCAGCTTCCTTCTCCCCGCTCCCTCATCGATCCATCCAGCCTCCTCGTTCTCCTCCTGTCTCCTTCGCACGGTTCGGCCGTCCTCCTCTTTGCTCCCGCACTTCCCCGGTCACCTCAACTCGCCTGAACATCGTTTCTGGATGGGCTGGTGGGGATACTTTTCCGTCGCAGCCGCAAGCCAAGAGGCATGCGGCGTCAGAGGTCAACCCGGGCTACGGGCGAAGCCTCATTGCGCTGGTGGGGATACATTTTTTGGTCCGCGGCTCCGAGGCGAGAGACAGGGAGCGAGCACAACGTCCGGGGCGCGGTACGTCATGCTGGTGGGGATACGCGAAGCGTCTAGCATTTGTTCGTCGCCAACGCCCACACGTTAGAAAGATGCCAATGCTGTTCGGAACACAAGCCCCGCCACCCGTTGCAGCTGGCCAAGTGTCGGCTCCCCTTATCCTCGCAGGAATTCAGTCATCGCATCCTGCTACCTTCTTGAACCATATCGCTTGAATAAGTTCGGGTGTGCCACGAACTCTTCGGCGGTCGACGTGAATTGGTCACTGTTCATCACTGTCCCTTCGACCAGATCGCATGTTAGACTCCTCCTGTGTATATGACTCGATAATATGTTCACGTAGTTTAACCAGTGTAACGCTCCGATCGACGAGAACCTGCGCGTTGGAGGCCACAAGCATACAGATATTCCCCAACGCGAGCAGCTGGGGAGAAGGAGCTGAGCGGTGGGCCGAGGGTTGCAAGGGATACGAGAAGGATGCAGGAGGGCGAAGGCTGGGAGGCGAGGGGGCGGGCATGGGAGCGGAGGGGGGGGTGGGCAGGAGCAGGGAGCGGGACTTCGACGGGGGGGTTCTGGGCCGGAGAGGTCGAGGCGAAGAGGAAGGGCTGGGGGACATGGAGGCAAAGGTCACGTGGCAACCCAGGGGAGCCTCCCGTGCCATCCTGTCGGCTCTTTCGAATCGACGCCAATCGACGCCGAATCGACGCCAATCGAAGCTAGATCGACGTCTAGATCGACGTTATTCGACGCTAGCGGAATCTGGATCGGCGCTATCTCATCGACTCCCAGACGCTTATCGACGCTACAGACGGCATTACGAGGGTACACAAGGCTCCCATGATTTGCTACCGAACAAAGGGGACGGCGGCGGCGGATCAGCACATGGTCAGAGCATGAGTTCAGCAAATGCAATGGACCGCTGTGTGCATCGGCTCACCCCGCAACGGGACGGGACAGGGTGAGGTGGGACAGGGGGAAGGGAAAGAGTGGCGGACTTTGTCATAGCTGTCGCACCTCATGCCTGATTCGTCTCCTCATCCTGATTATCGACCTCCTCTCCTCATACCCTGCCTCCCGTTGTCCACCTGGTCCTCCTCCTCCTCCTCCTTCTCCTCCTCCTCCTCAGTTTCACTCGCACCTTCCATGTCATATGCATTTCAATCGCCGTCATCATCTGAATGTGTATCTTTCTCCATCCCCCCCACACACATATTCCACCTACAGAGCGTGAGCCCTGGCTCCGCTGCAACTGGTCGTGGGTCTCTCACCAATTCATCAAGACCTCGCGGGCAGGCAACACGTTTCGGCAAAGCCCCAGACAACATGGCAAGAACATCAACACATCGAACATCCTTGTGGCGCAGCGCAGTCGCACGGAATTCGAGCCCCAAAAACGTAGGAGAAGGACCCTCAAGAAACCAACGGGAGGACAACCGAAGCGAAGCCGATTCGGTCTCAGGACACGCTGGGTAGCAGGACCGGCCGAGGAAAGTGCCACGCCTTCGAGAAACGAGCAACGACATGAACATACACTTTCGGAGCTCCGCGCTGCCTTCTTGGATCGGCGCCGGGGGCGGCGCCGGAGGCGCCGCCAGGGGGCTCCAGCGCCGATCAGAACTGCGTGCGGACCTCCGAACAACCCATGTTTTTGCTACCGCTTGTTCTCCGGGAAGGTCCGCCGCCGTGCCTCCGGGCACGGCGTGGGCGTGTCCTCGGGTCCTCTGCCCAATCCCCTGAGCGTCACAGGCCGGGACCCCAAATTCTGAACTCCTCTTGGGCTTGGCGCGTGCACCCTGGGACTTGCCGCGTCTTCTCGCGTGGCCGCTGCGGGCCCACGAGGGCCCCAAGACGGGCCAAGGGGGCTCCAAGAGGCCCCAAGGACGGACCAAGACGCCGAAGATGGCTCACAGACGGCCGAAGAGGCCATCAAGACTCCCGAAGAGGCCTTCAAGAGCCTCCAAGACGCCCAAGAAAGCCCCCAAGACGGCCCTGGACCACCCCAAGAGGGCCCAAAGTCGGCCCAGAGAGGCCCCTAAGACGTCTTCCGACGGCGTCAGGCGGGCCAGGAGCCCACCAAGACAGCCAAAGAGGCCCCGGAAGGGCCCCAAAGGCCCCTCAGAGACCCGAGGAAGCTCCCAGGAGGGCCCAAGAGTTTCCCTATAGGCTCCCAAGATGTCCCCTCCTCCTCCCTCCTCCTCCTCCTGGTCTTCCCCGCCATCCTCCCCCAAATGTTCCCCGAAGGGTTTCCACAAGGGTTGGGGGAGCAGGTGGTCCGATAGCTTGGCGGAGCTCTTGCCACAACGCTCGGCCACATGGGCGATTCTAGAAGGCAAGGGGCGGCGGTGATTCGCCGTAGGCGTCTTCGACAAAGGCCTCCTAGATGGGGTTGAGTAGGTGGGGTCGGAGGATCGGGCCGAATCGTCCATGCATCGCCGGTGCATCGGCGACGTTGGCGATGCATCCGCGACGTTTGGTGTGAATCCACTCGGGCTGCACGTCGAACCGCATCGCCGATGCGTCGGCGATGCGGCGCGATCCTCCGACCCCACCTACCAGGACCTCACTTGGGAGGCCTAGACCACTTACCCCCTTGACTTTGCAAGTCCCCCCCAGCCCTCGTTTGCCCCCGTAACTCCAGACGGGGTTACGTGCCCCGCTGGTGATGGCGCCGTCCCTGTCCCCGTCGCTGTCGCCGCGGCCTGCTAAAGAGTCACACCAGCGAGACAGGCCCCTGACCGTTTAAAGAACCCACACAAAATGGATGCGCCGAACAACGTACTCGAACACGGCCCCCAAACAATGCCACGAAACCACCCGCGTGATACGACCGTTCGCGCAAAGCGTATACAATTCCCCGTTCGCGCCCAGACTGTGGCAATGTCTCGAGCGAGGCGATCGTTTGACACCTCGAACTCCATTCTTGTCAGTGCTCAATGATCACCGCGATGTAGCAAGCACAGAACTTGAGCAAGCCAAGGTGGTGCCGCCAGGGGGTACGTGAATTCTTTCTCTGTCCGCGCCCAGATTGTGGGGATTTCTCGAGCGAGGCGCTCTTTTTGCACCTCGTATTCCCTCTCCATTCAGAGCCCACTGGTCAGTGCGATGTAGCAAGCATAGACTTGAGCACACCAAGGGGGAGCCGCCAAGGGGAAGCATGCGGCGGCAGAGGGAATGCAACATACGGCGGCAGAGAAGTAAGCAAAGCGAGCGCTCACACTCGGACTTGCATATCTTCAGTCTGACTCGCGCTTAGACTTCACGCTCAGGTGCTCACAGAGGACTGTGCCAGACGATGAACATGCACGTATGCGGACCCCTGCGTAGCGTCATGTTTGGCTCTTCGACGGGCCCCTGTCCCAGCCGCCCAGCTCCCCCTGCCTGCTCCCGACCCCGCCACAGCCTCGCGCCCCCTACATCGCGGTGGCAAGCGCGCGCGGCGGCGCGACGAGACAACTCGGGGACAGCCGCCGACGAGACGCCCGTGTCTCAGGGGCGAGGCTGGGTGTCATCTCCAGGCGCGCCTCACGCTTCAACTTTCGCCGAAAGGGGCTCCGGAGGTGCCCCCCTCGAGCTGGGGAGAGGCCGCCAGGCGTCGCGTCCTCGCACCCCCGCTGTGCACGACCATCTTCGCGCCCTCGCGCTCCCCACGATCAGCGCAGCGGGGCCGCGGCGCGCGACGCGCAGCTGCCTCTGGGCCCTTTGGGGGTGGAACCCGGTGGTTGGAACCCACAGGCAGGGCATGCGCGGTTTCCCCCGGGACCGTAGGCGACCCGAGGTGGAGGAGGAGGAGGAGGAGGAGGAGGAGGAGGAGGAGGAGGAGGAGGAGGAGGAGGAGGAGGAGGAGGAGGAGGAGGAGGAGGAGGGAGGAGGAGGAGGAGGAGGAGGAGGAGGAGGAGGAGGAGGAGGAGGAGGAGGACGGGTCGCCTAAGCCGTTCGGAGAAACCCGCCAGCAGGGCGCAGCTGCTCGGCGATATTGCTGCCTACCTGGGCCAGCTCTGAGACCGCGGGCCCCGACGGCAGGCGGAGCGCCACCTCTCCTGGCCCCGAGGGCTCCACAGATCGCCCCTGGCGGCTGGCCCGCTAGGTCGGGCATGTCCCCCTGCAGGCGGATTTTGGACGAAGAATTGAAAAATATTCCAGACATAGTCAAACTACATCTCAGCATAGTCAAATAATCGTCCCCAGTTTTTTTTTTTTTTTTTTTTTTGCATATGCCTCCTGTGGAGGGGGACACGCCCGACTTAATGCTGGCCGCTCCCCCCCTCCCCTGATGCCTCTGGCAGCCCCTTGAGCGTCTGGAGGACCCCGCTGATCTCCTCGGCGCTGGTCACGCGCTGCGTCACCGACACAGAGGTGAACTTTCCGCCCATGCCTCCGCCGGAGCCGGCAGGGGAGGGCGCACAGGGTGGGAATTGCAACGCAACGAGATGGCAGAAGGGTTCACATGCACGTCGCTCATGACACATGGCGCACCCACGAACTTGACGCCCATCTTTTCGAACCCCCACTTGGATAAGCCGTTCGGAGCAACGGGAATCGGCGCGACCCGCTAGATTCGGGCACATCGCACGTCCCTGAAGGCTATCTTCGGCACGGTGCGCACCCTGTTTTTTATTTGGGAAAGTCTTGAGCCTCAGGCTGCGCCCTGGCCCCCGACAACACTCGGTTTGATACTGTTCGCTGTCATCTGCTCGCGTATCAGGTGACATTTATCTCCCGAACCCTCGATACCCGCCCCCTTCGTCTTTGATCGTGCCCCCTTTGGGGGGGCACATCTTCCTTCCCTGCCACGTATAATTGGCGCAGCCCTGAACATGGGAAGAGCAGCAATACTGGAAAAGGGAAAGGGTGAGAAGGAAGGAAGGGAGTGGAGGAAGGGAGGGAAAAGGGAAGGGGTAAGGGGGCAAGAGGGAGGGAGGGAGTGAGAATGTGGTGGACAAGATGGATTTGCAGAAGGAGATGGCAAGGAGATCTCCGACGAGAGCGTGGTTCCTGCGCACATTCTCAAAAGTCCCGGGCGAGAGCGCGATTCCAGAGCGCCGAAGGAAGGACTCGTCAATCAATCGTGAGGAAGTCTCTGGCGATAACGCGGTTCTGGGATAAATTGCAAAAAACGTCTCTCGCGGAAATCCGTTTTCTAAACGTTGTGAGGAAGAATATGGCGGGAACCGTTGTTGTCGTTGTTGAATTCTCATGCCAAACAAAATAAATATTGTTGATCCCCCCCGTCCGGGGCACGTTGAGTTTATTCGATCAAAGTGCTCCTCCCGGGGCTCGCACCTGGAATTCTACAAAGGGGAAAGTGGGGTGGCACCAAACTGGGCTTCTGGCCCTCGAGTTACAACAACAACGGCTCCTGCCTGATACTTCCTCAACATGTATTCAAAATCGCGCTCTCGCACGAAAATCACTCGCACATTATGTAGAGATCGCGCTCTCGCGTGGGACTTCTTGGTCGTTTATGCAGACGCCGAGCCCTTGACACTCAAGAATCACGTTTTCGCTTTGGCCTTTACGATTCACTTGGGAGTCGCGCTATCGCTTGAGATTTCCTCGCGATTCATGGAGGGCTCACGATTCAGCAACATGCCTTCTCGACCTGGCCGCTTGGACCCGCCTTCCCAACCCGCCCGTTAGGGTCTAACCGGCAAGATGGGCCCGTCTGGTTCTGAAGCGTGTTTTCTGCTCCTAGCCCCCCCTCCTGCTAATGCCGTGGTCCATCCTTCTCCCTCCCTCTTCCATCCGTCCTCTCTTCCCTTGTTTGAGGGGCTGAGCCAATTACATGGGGCAAGTATGGACGATGTATCCTAAGGGGGGTACGACCGAAGAGGAAGAGGGCGGGTATCGAGGGTTTGGGATATACGTGCTGATAGGTATGCGAGCAGGTAAGAACGAACAGTCTTACAATGATTGTTGATGTCGTTGCTGCTGCTGCTGTTGTTGCTGTTGGTGTTGGTGTTGTTGTTTCTGGTGCTGCTGTTGCTGCTGCTGCTGCTGCTGCGCTTGCTTTTGTTGTTGTACTCCTGGGGGGTAGCAACATACAATTTGGCGACCCGAGACTTCCTCTTGGAAAAAACAGGGTGCGAACCCCAGGAGGCAAGGGAAAGTCTAGGGCCTGAGTGTGGGGTTGGCCCCTGGGTTTGCTGCAACATCAACGGCTTCTGCGTGATACTTCCTGACAATTTGTCAAGATCGCGCTCTCGCGCGAACGCCCTTGCAAATTACGCAAGAATCGCTCTCTTGCATGGGACGTCTTTGGAATATATTCAGACGCCGCACCCTCCACCCTCAAGAATCCCTCTCTCGCCCTGTGCTCCCTCACGATCTACTTGGCATTCGTGGTATCGCTTGAGGCTTTCTCGCGATTCATGCAAAACTAACACTTCAACGACCCACCCGCTCAACCCCGCTGTCTACACCCGCCCGCTAACTTCCCTCCCGCTAAACTCTTTCATGCTCCATGCTTCTGCCTCCCCTGTGTCCCCTCCCTCTTCATTTTCATCCCGTGTTTTAGAGGCTGCGTCAACTACACGTGGCCGGTGAAAAGATAGACCCCGAAGGGGTGTATATTCGAAGACGAAGACGGTGGGTATGGAGTTTTTTTGGGGTAGACATGTTGAACGACACGCGAGCAAATTAGAACGAACAAACTTAAAACGGTGGTTGAATTCTCATTCGCGAGAGAAGAATTTATTGTGGACTTAGCAGCGCGCTGTACCATATGTGCTTTTTGTAATTGAAATGCCCCCCTGGGCTCACACTCTGTTCCTTACAAATGGAACTCTTGGGTATCCGACAATGCCCCTGGCCTCCGGCTTAGAACAACAGCAACAGCAACAACCATTTTAAGACTGTTCGCTCTGACCTGCTCGCGTGCCACTCAACACATACATCCCAAGCCCTCGATACCCGGCCTCTCCGTTCTCGGTCGTGCCCCTTCGGGGGTAGATCTTTCTTACCTGTTACATGTATTTCGTGCAGCCCCCAAGGCAACGGAGGAGAGGACAGATGGACGAAAGGGACAAGGGGGAGGGAGGAAGATGAAGCACGAGAGAGAAAAGCAGGACGGGGGCCAGGAGCAGAAAACACGTGGCAGAACCAGACGGGCCCATCGGGCGGGTAGACCCTGACGGGCGGGTTGGGAAGGCGGACCCAGGCGGCCAGGTCGAGCAGGCGGGTTGCTGAAGCATGCGTCTTGCATGGGGCCACGAAGGGCGCGAGCGAGCGGAGGCCACGAGGGGCATATAATGCGGGGCCACGGAAGGCAACGACGGGGGCACTAAGGGATCAACGAAGGGCAGCGATGGGGCCACGAAGGGCGACAGCGGGACCACGACTGGCATGCATAGGGGGCATCGGCGGGCGCGAACGAATGGGGACCACGAAAAGCATATTCCTCTTCCTATATTTTTATAAGCCCGGGCGGGGGGAAAACCGGTCACCCCCCCCCCCAAAAAAAACGGACTCCCGGGATCTGGGGCTTTGGGACCCTTCGGACGGGCCTCGAAGCGGCCCCCAGGGCCTCGCAGGGCGTTTTGCCAAGCCTTCGCAGCACACCTAGGGCGATCAGGGGGGTCGTCGGAGACGTCCCAAAGAACCCCAAGACAGCACAAGAGCGCTCCAGGAAGCCGTCATACCCAGAAAAATCGCTCCAACACGTACCAAGAGGCCTCCAAGAGCACCCCCAAGAAGGCCCCAAGAGGGAACAATCATTTATTTAATGTAGGTTTTTGGTGAATTTTGGGTTCTCCTTCTTTCGGCTTCCCGACGCTCCCAGACAGCGGTCTTCTGGGCGTCCGAAGTCGCCTGGGAGGCTCCAAAATCGCCCCACAACCATCCGAAAGGGTTTCCAGGCAGTCCAAGAGAACCCCAACACGGCTCAACAGGGGTCCAACCTGGCCCTAAGAGAGCCCCATGGCGGCCCAAGATGGCCCCAAGACACCCTCCGAATCATTCCAAATCGTGACCGGGGCGTTCAGGGAGACCGCGGTTAGAGGCAGAGACGCCCAAGGCCGAAAAGCCTGAGACGCCCAGGGAGACCGCTTTCGGCCTCCTGGGCGTGTTCTGGGAGCCCCAGAGGCCCCCAGAACACGCCCAGGAGGCCGAAAGCCTGAGAACTTTAGTGAGGCCCCCAGAGGCTCTCCAAGGAGGAGCCTCCGCAAAAAGAGCTGAGGAGGATGAGGAGAATGCCCAGGGGATGGCGAGAATGAGGAACAGCAAGCATGGAGGAAGGATAACGAACAACATTGTTATAATGGCGATGCCAGAAAAGGCAGCAAGGAATTATCGCTAAATTGTCCGCTTGACCTTCCTGCCATTTCCGCCTGCATACCAATCTTCAAGGATCAAGGTGCATGGCGCGAAGCGCCACTGCAGTCTTGTATGTATGTATGTATGTGTATCTATATATAGATATGTGTGTATCTATATGTATATATATATATATGGGGCCGCAGAAGGCAGAACGGGGCCACTGAGTGCAGCAACGGAACGCGACGGGCAACTTGGGGGCCACGAAGGGCGACAACGGGGCCACGACGGACGTGCATATGGGGCCACGACGGGCGCGAACTTGCGGGAACCACTAAGGCATACATATTTGCGGCCAAAACGGGCGACAGCGGGGCCACGAAGGGCAGCGATGGAGCCACGACGGGCAACTTGGGGGCCACGAAGGGCGACAACGGGGTCACGACGGGCATGCAGATGGGGCCACGACGGGCGCGAACTTGTGGGAACCACACAAGACATACATATACGCGGCCATAACAGGCGACAGTGGAGCCACGAAGGGCAGCGATGAGGCCACGACTGACAATTTGGGGGCCACGAGGGGCGACAGCGGAGCCACGACGGGCATGCCTGTGGGGCCACGACGGGCGTGATCGAGAGGTGGCCACGAAGGGCATACATATATGGGGCCAGAACGGGCGATGGGGCAACGAACGGCTGCGAGGGGGCCACGAAGGGCGACAGCGGGGCCACGAAGAGCATGCCTACGGGGACCACGAGGGGCATACGTTTATGGGGCCACAAAAAGCAACGACGGGGCCACTGAGGGTAGCAACGGGGCCACGAAGGGCATGCATATCGGACCACGAAGGCGCGAACGAGCGGGGGCCACGCAGGGCATACGTAGATGGGGCCACGGCGGACGACAACGGGGCCACTGAGGGTAGCAACGGGGCCACGAAGGGCAGCGGGGGGGACACGAAGGGCGACAGCGGAAACACGAAAGACGTGAAGTTTGCCCCACGAAAGGGCGCGAGCGAGCGGGGGCCACGAATAGCATGTAATGCGGGACCACAACAAGGGGCACCGACGTGGCCACTGAGGGCAACAACGGGGCCACGACGGGCGCGATCGAAAGCGACCGCAAAACCACGACGGGCAGCGATGAACATAGCGGGCGAAGGGCAGCGAGAGGCGAATGCAGTCCCTAACGGGCGGGTCGGGCGGGTGGGCGGGCGGGTCGCCGAAGCGAGGCGCTTTTTTAGCGAGAGCGCAATCCCCAAGAAAATCTGGAGGAAGTCCATAACGAGAGCGCGATTCCTGAGTGTCGAGGGGCGGCGTCTGAACATATTGTGAGGGAGTTTCGAGCGAGAACAAGATTCCTGAGAAGATCGCAGAGACATCTCCGCGACAACTGGATTTCTCAATCCGTTGTGAGTAATAACCACGCGGGGGCATGAGTTGAAACTCGGAGGCCCGCGGCACGTGTCGACGAGCGGCATCTGAATAAAACGCGAGGAAATCTTTAGCGAGAGCGGGATTCCTGATTACTGCAAGGAATTTCAAGCGAAAGCCTGATCTGCCAATATAAAGCGGAAGGTAATCTCAAGCGAGAACCGTTGCTGTTGTAGCTCGGGGGCCCGCCGCCCAATTTGAGGCTCAAAACTCTCCGCGCTAAGAAACAAGGTGGGGGCCGTAGAACCGGGAGGGGCACTTCAATCAGAAAAATGCAATGGTTACCGGAAGTGGGGTCAACAATACTTATTATTCAAAAGTAAGAGCTGATCAACACTATCAACAACAACACCAACTGTTCCCGCCTGACATTTCCCCGCTGCGCGTTGGAAAATCTGGCGTTCGCTGGAGACTTCGTGGACACTTATCCAAAAATCGTGCTCTCGTCGCTCTGGAACTGCGCTCACGCTCGAAGATCTGCATACTTTGCTGTCAACCCAAACTCTGGCCTGAGACGTCCTTGCCATCCCCCCGTGCTAATCCACACTGTCCTCCATCAGCTCCCTCCTCCCTCCTGCGCTCTTTGCCACCCCCCCTCTCCCCACCCCCTTCCTCCTCGCTCTGTCCTCCCTTGTTTCCGGCATCTAAGTTTCGCCCCGTACGCGGCAGGGAAGGAGGGGATCAAATGACGGACGTCGATGGCGCGGGCGAAACGTGCGACATAACATTCGAGCAAGCAAATGCCAACAATATTAACTTGATCGTCGTTGCTGCTGCTGCATGTTTATTTCTATCATAATTTATTGTTGCCCCCCTGAGCAGCCACATGTGCACTTCAATTTGCCTGGGAATCTTGCTCGCGCGTGGGGGCCCCATGCAATCTATTCAGACGCTGCGCCCTCGACGCACAGGAACCGCGCTCTCGCCCTCCCTGGCCTTCCCCGCGATGTACCTGGGCATCGAATCGTGTGTCGCTCGAGACGTTTCGCAACTCGTGCAGGAGTGATGCTTCGGCGACCCGCCTGTTCGACCCGGTCGTCTGGGCCTGCCTGCCAAGTCACGCTCGCTGGGGTCCGCCCGCCCGCCCCGCCATTCTGGCGCTGCCGCTTGTTCTCCTGGTCCTGACCCCACCCTTCCCGCTGCAGCGCAGGCCGGACTTCGGCGCGCTGGCCAGAGACCCGCCCGACCCCTTTGTTTCTTCCAAATGTATCGCGTGGCGCCGCGCAGAAAGGAAACGGAACTTGCCGTGTCCGCGAGCTCCGGGGCCCTGGCGCGAGATGGTCTGACGCCGGTCAAAGCGAGCGGCGGGCCGCGCCGGAATCTCGCGCAGGCGCGGAGCGGACGAGCAAGAGGCAAAAAGAAAATGCGCCAACAGAACTTGGTCAGACCGTGGCAGCGCCCTCTCGCCCGCCATGACGACGCGTCCAGCGGCCGCGAGATCTTGAAGGAAGTCCACGCGCATGGACAGCTGGCCGTCTCCCAGGGTCGAAGGTCGCCCGTCTCCTGTCCTCGTCTTGCACCGCGCAAAACGCGCGGCCAGATGCTGGCGCGCGCAGACCCAGCCTCGGGCCGGGGCCGATTGACGCAGTCGCCAAGTGTCTCGCCAACAAGGGTTCCAATGGATCTGCCCGCGGGGGCGTTCGCGCAGCCGCAGCCTGTCGGCGTCGCGTGCCGTGGCTGTCTCGCGACGCCCCGGCCGTTCTCCGCGCCGCCCGGGCTCTCGCGGCCGCGGGCCGCCCCGCCCGCCCGCGCGGCGGAGGCGATCAGCTCCGCGGCCGAAGCCGGGGGCGCTGGTCGACGGCGGGGGCTGGGATTGCGCGGGGCTCGGCGGCCGAATCTAGCCCCTAAGGTCGTCATGGCGCCGTCGGCCGCGACCTCGGCCGAGGCGTCGGCGCGGGCGTCGGGGGGCCCTCGGGCCCCCCGGCCCTGCTCCTCCGCGACGTCGTCGACGCCGCGGTCGCCGTCGTCGTCGTCGACGCCCAAGTCAGGGCGCCGAACTGGGTTGGCACGGGCGGGAGTCGGGTCTTCGGCCGCCCGATCGAGGCCTGGCGACTGCAAAGCGTCGGCCACCGCCGAGGTGGCCCCAGGTCGCTGGGACCCGCGAGCTCGCCGTCGGCGTGAGCGGCGCGCCCGGCGGCGCGGGCGGGGCCGGGGCCGGGGGCCCCCCGCCGCGGCGGCCTCGCCGCGGTCGCCCCGCAAGGGCGCGCTCCGACCTCCGACCGCTAGGCGGCAGACAGCGGCTGCGTCCGCCTTTCGGAGGCGACGTCGTTTGCAGCGACGGCCCGCGCGCCGCACCTGCCGCCCGAGGGGGGGCCCGCAATGTGGGGGCCCATCTTGCCCCTCGCGCGTCGCCCCGGATGGGCTCAATCGAGACTGGCAGCGCATTGCGGGGCTTCCGCGACGCCCTTCACGCCCCCGCGCCACATGTCCAGAGGCGGGGGGCGACTGGCGCGACAGCGGCGGGCCGCCTCGCGCAGCGTGGGGAGTGGCCCGGAGGGCGTCGCCCCTGGCCCTGCAGCAGGGGGCGAGCCAGGGCGACGCGAGACGGGGAACGACCCGGATATGGACGCAAGCAACACTAGGCAAAACAATCATCGAGGTCAGCGCGCAGCCTGGCGCCTCGTCCACTTCCCGAGAGGACCAGTCGCCCCGGCCCACGTCTCGCCTAACGCTCCCTGGCAGCACCCCGAGGTCCGCGCGTGGCCCGTGGCCTTCCGTCGCTCTGCGATCGCCCGTCGCTCCGCGCGGCCCGCGGCCCCCCGTCGCTCTGCGATCGCGCCCAGACGTCCGAGATGCGACGGAAACCCGGGGCGGCGGAAAACCGCGTCGTGGGACGAATGAGAAACAGCGCCCGCTTTGACCCTGGCCCATTGGCTGAGACGGCGCGCGCCCGGAGAATCGCCCGTCGACCCGGCCCGTGCGCTTCAGACGTCAAACCGGCCCTCAAGACTGCGCTCGCCAAGACGACTACAATCGCCATTTCAGCTCCAACGGTATGTTCGCCCAGACGAGAGGGGCCGTCGACTCGACCCAGAACGCGTTGTTCTCAACCATCGATGAGCTCGGCCCCGAGGCTGCGTTCGCCGCGGCGGAGAGCGCTGCGATGGGGGGGGCGCGAAAAGGGCTCGTCAACTCGGAGCGGGGCCGTCGCGGAGGTTCGCCGCCCCAGAAAAAAGCCGCCAGATGGGCTCGTCAAGGGGGTTCGTCAACTCGGAAGGAGGCCGTCAAGGCGTTCGTCGACGCGGAAGGCCGCCAGGGCGGTTCGTCAACTCGGAATGAGGCCGCCAACGGCGTGCGCCCACACAGAAGGACGCCGTCAAGGCGGTTCGTCAACGCGGAAGGAGGCCGTCAAGAAGGGTTCGCTAAATCGGAGAGCTGACGGCCACATCCTCTCACGAACAGAGACATTGCGGCCAAATCATTTCACTGAAAAAGAGTTGGTGGCTCAAGCGCCGGGGAAAACGCGCGCGGCCATCGATGGCAACGTCGGGGCTCGCCCCCAGACCAGCCGCCCGCGCTAGACCCACCGTCCACTGTATCTTCAACGTCAGGTCTGCGAGAAGCCGAATCAGACCGGCGGGTGGGAACGACGTTGCATCCCGAGAGGTCTGCGCGAACGCGCTCTCCGACGCCTCCGGCATCTGGGCGGCGACTGCCCGATTCACCGCGCCGAGGTCACGCGCCACATCAGGGCCAAGTCGGCAAACAACCGAAGCAACGCATGAGGATGCAGCATGGCGACGGCGCGTCAAAGCTGAGTGATCGGCGCATTTCGACGCCGGGGCGGTAATATGTGGCCTCGCGGATGGGGCCCCGGGCATGCGTCACCGGGGGGGGGCCCAGCGCTCGCGCGGGAAATTCGAGGTGAGTGCAGCAGCGCCGCCGCCAATTCTTGTCGCCGATATCCTGCGGCTCGCCCTGCGCTTCTCGCGCGCTCGGGCGATTCTGGCGCATGCGTTCCCAACTGTGCCGGGGGGGGGGGGCGCTGATGTCGGCGCCCCCAGATGCGAGGGCGCGGACGCTGACGGAGGTCTTGGCCGTGCTGCCGAAGATGCTTGGGTCGTTGATCCGCAATGCGCTGGCGACGGCGCTGGCGTCGGTGGCCCGCGCTGCGCCGCGCAGAGTTACGGGGTCGCGCAGGCAAGCCTTCGAACCCAATCTAGCATCCAGGCGGCGACGAGCCGACACGTCGCGCGAGGATGAATCAAGCGTCGCGCCCGAAACACGCCGGCGAACGTGCGAGTCAGAGTTTGAGAGAACAGCATCGTGACAGCGTACCGAAGCTCGGTGATCGGTGCCTTCAACACGAGGGCGGCGATAGGCCGAATCAGCGCGGGGCGATTCAATCATCCCCGAGCTGCAACGAGCCTGCGGCCCGCCCGGGCAACGCGGGCACGACGAGGACACGCCCGCTGGGTTCCCGAAGACGGACTGCTGCACTGGCCTGGGCGCGCTCCGGTCGACAGAATTCTGGGGGGCGGGATTCCGTTTCATTCAGAAAAATCGGGGGGCAGGCGCATGGCTGTCTGGAGCCAGGCCGCCTTCGTCCGTTGGCGGGTTGCTTGTTTGGGCCTCCTGGTGGGGCCCAAGCATGCAGTCCCAGGGGGGTCCCAGGGCGCGCTTGGAAATTCTCGAATGAGTCCAGCCGTGACGCCGCCAATCTCGACGCCAATCTCCTGCGACTCCTTCTCCTCCTCGTCTGGCAGATTTCGGGGGCACCGAAACGATGCTGGCATCACTGCTCCCAACTGTGCTGGCGGGGATGCTGGCGTCGGTGCACCCAGGTACGGGCGAGGATGCTGACGGCGGAGGTCTTGGCTGTGCTGCCGAAGATGCTTGGGTCGTTGAGCAGCAATGCGCTGGTGAGGGTGCTGGCGTCGGTGGTCCGCGCTGTGCTGTCCAGAGTTCTGGGGTCGCGCAGGCAAGCTCTCCACCCGCTTCGGCATCCCAGGGGCGGAAGTCTTATTCATCACGTGAGATAGAGCTCAAACATTACATCAGAGACGAGTCGGCGACAACCCGAATCAACGTGTGGGAAAATTCAGCATCGTGAGAACGCGCCAGTGCTGGGTGATCGGTACCTTCAACACCAAGACGGCGATGGGCAGCCTCCTTGAGGGGTCCTGAGCAAGCGTACTCAAGGGGTCCCCGGGGTGCGCTCAGACCGAGAATTCGAAGCGAGTCAAGCCGTGACGCAGCCAATCCTGTCGTCGATCTCCTGCAACCGTCGCAGCAAAGGCGCTGGCAGGCGAGAGGTCGACGAGGTCGGCCAGCGCTGGTCGCCGCACGGGCAGCGGCTGTGCTGCGCGCGCGCGCCTGTTCACGCGCGCCCGCGGGGGGGCGGGGCGGGCAATCGCGCGCAGACGGCCGCCCCGAAGGACGCGGCCACACGCAAGAGCGACCCCGGGCAAAAATGGCAGGCAAGCGAAACCACAAAGAGAGCCCGCGGCTCCCGCGGCGCAGCGGCGCCAGCAGCGCCGGGGGCGCCGGGGGCGTCTGCGGCGCCCGCAGCGCCCGTGGCGCCGGGGGCGCCCGCGGCGCCCGCAGCGCGGGCAGTGGCGGCCGCACGCTGCCGCCGCCGCCGCGCCGCCACAGATCGGGGATCTGCTGGCCCGGGTCAATCCAGACCCGGGTCTGTCAGGCCTGGCAGGATCCTGCAAGATCCTCCAGGATCCTGCACCCAAGCCCTGGTCAATGCGACCCTGGCCTTGCAGGATCTTGCGAGGTCCTGCGGGATCCTGCGCCCGAGCCCGGGTCAATGCGACCCTGGCCCTGCAGGATCCTGCAAGATCGGGCGCTCTGGCTGGCCCCCGTTTGAATTGACCCCCGTCTCGTGAGCCCCGAACGGGCCCCGTGCTACAGCAGCCAGAGCGAGCACCTGAGCCAGGGGCGAGCTCGAGCCCAAGCGGCTTGAGCCAAAGAGGGCGACGGCCGAAAACCGAAGCAACGCAATTCTGGCACCAAGAAGGGACATATCGTAGCCCCCGTGACAGTGACGCCCTTTGGCGCTGCGGCGGCAAGGGCGACACCTGCGCGCGGACTGCGGTTTGTTCGGCTCGTTCTGCGCGCGGGCACGGCACGTGCCACTCGGGCCGCATGGAAGGAGGGAGGCCAGGAGGCCCACCTGGAAACCGGCCCCCGCTGCAAGTCGGCCCCGCGCCGACCAGCCAAGCAATCGGGCGAGAGCCGAAACCGGCAACCAACCCACCAACTCCCCATCCCGCTGAGAGTCTGAAAGGGAAGTCTTGGCCTGTGGCGACTGAGCGTTCCCTGGCGGTTCCTCCTCGGGGTGCCCGCGTAATATGCCTGCTGCATTGCGATCCTTATCGGCTTCTGGAGCGAAAGAATACCTTGGTTGTCCAAATCAGCCTTTCGCGTGAAACTTCCGCACAATTTGGCCGCGAAGGGGCAAGTGTAACATCCCCTTGTGGCAAGTTGCCCCAACGCTGCGCGACGAGTGCATGTGAATGTGCGTGGTCAGAGCATGGTGGGTCTGAGTATAGGTGAGTCCGAGGGTGGCCGGGTCCGAGTGCGAGCGAGTCAGAGCGCGGTTCGGTCCGAGTATGAGCAAGTCTGGACTTAAGGGAATCTGGCCATCAAAGCAACTGACTGCGTGCGGCCTGCATACGGGCAGCACGAGCGCGAGAGCCCGAGTGTGCATCTGTGCGCGTGAGCCCGAGTGTGAGTAAGCCGAATATGTGTGAATCTAGGCGTGAGTAAGAGGGGAGGGAGGCGGGCTAGGAGGTGGACAAAAAGGGGGAGGCGTGGGGACACCGAGCGGGCGAGCCGCTCGAGAAAACCCCCGCACTCTGGGCGCTGACGGGGCACCCGCCACCCCCCCTGGCAGGGCTCGCCCCTGCGGCTCACACGTGCAACGAATGTTGTATCGCGGCGGCCACCTGGAAACTGGGCGAGGGCTGCTAAAACCGTGGCTGCTATAAAACGGCCCTCCCGGAAGGAGAAAACGACTCCCCGGAATGTGGCGCGGCGCGCGAAACAGTCAACAGGCTCCTTCCCGGAAGGACGAAGACGACTTCCCGGAGGTCGATTTTAGCAGCCACGGTTTTAGCAGCCCTTGCCCGGCTTCCCGGCCACGTACGGCAGGTTTGCGTCGTGTCGACCCCGGCGCTGGTTTCTGACACCGCGAGGATCGCTCAACCTTGAACAAGGTGCCCTTCCAAAAGGGCCGGATCGTTCAAGGATGGGCCGACTCTGGGCCAGAGGCGGCGTTCAACCTTGAATGCCCGCGCTGGGGTCGTCGCCGGTCGACACGACGCGAGCCTGCCGTAGTTCAGACAAGACAGCAAAGATTCTGACCCGCAAGAAGAAGAGCAAACCGCCCAAGACATCCCCACAACCTGGGCGCGGACGGGCAAGTGCTATACCCCCTGGTTGGGGTGCCCGAGTGCCACGCCTGCTGCGATCATCAGGCTATCAAAAAAGAGTCTGATCAGCAAAAGGAGCATGCCGACTGAAGCATCCCCACGGATCTGGGTGCGAACGGGCAAGTATCCTGCTGCCTGGCGGCTCCTCCTTGGGGTGCTCAAGTGCCATGCTTCTTGATCACGGTGATCACGCATCTCTTAAAAGAGAAAGGTCTGTTTCGCAAAACGACGACCAAACCGCCAAAGACCCCCCCACAATCTGACCGCGAAGTGGCACGTGTCCGACCCCCTGGGGGTTCCTTCCTGGGGCACCCAAATGCCACGCCTGCTATATCGCGGTGGTGATATAGCCCGCAAACCTACCAACCGCGTGAAACATCCCGACAATCAGGGCGCGACCGGCAAGCGTCCCACCCCCTGGCGGTTCCTCCCTGGGGGGTTCCAGTGCCACGCCTGCTACATCGGGTGAGCCTAAACTCGCTCATGAATGCATCAAACGATGGTTGGTCGAAGTGTGGTTGGGTCCGGACATGAGTGGGTCTGAATGATCCTGAGTATGTGTGTCCGGTGCGAGTGGGTCTGCGTCGAGTGTGTGCGAGTCTGAAAGTCAGAGAGCCCGAGTGTCAATGCTTCAGGGCGTCACGCTCCCAAGAGGCAGGCCTCCAAGAGGCTCCCAGGAAACCCACAAGAGGCCCCAAGAAACTCCCCGACGCACCCACGACGCTCCGAGACCCCGGGGCCGCCAAGAGGCCCTCAAGACGCTCCAAGAGGCCTCCAATAAGCTTCCAAGAGACATCCGAGGAGACTCTGAAAGACACCTCGCCTGGGCATCGCCTATGCATGGTCTGGTGCGGATATTTGTGTTGGTCGCGGGCGCGCGCGTGAAGCAGTCGCCGAGAGGGAAGTCCGGGGCACGGGCCAACCTAATCAACTACCGAGCCAAGCGCACTGCTGGTGCAGATTTTTTTTTGATTTGCGGCTCCGGGACAGATCCAGGAAGCGGGGCGGACGCGACTGGGGCACAGAGCGAGATAATTAGCTGCAGAGGCGCATAGGCCGCTGAAGCGAGTGCACATGCCAGGGACAAAATGACCCTCATCGGGGGCTGACGCTGGCGGCCCGACAGTGGGGAACGCAAGAACAGAACTGGAAGCGGACGGAAAGGAGCGGTCGCACACGTGGCACCAAGCTCCAACCGTACCGGACAGCGCGACAGGGCGTGGAGCATGCGGCACTGTGGCGGCACGGGGTGGCCAGGCGTGGCCGCACCGTCCAAGCAACAACAGGTGAGGCAAGGAACAGGGGATACACGGCGGGCGCAAGGGCACGTGGCGCTGGTGCAAGCACTTTTTGATTCGCGGCCCGCAAGGAGTCCAGAGGGCGGAGTGACCGAGGCTGGGGCATAGCGACAGATAATTGGCGCGACATCGCGCAGAGTGCACCTGCAGATAATTAGCGCCGCTGAGCATGTGTCAGCAAAAGAGGGCAACCGCGAAGGCAACAGCTGAAGCCCAGGTGCCACCACGCGGACCCCAAAAACCGCTGAGCGTGTGCCAGCCGAAGGGGGGCGGGCGGAAACAGGTCGGACCCACAGGTGGAGTACCGACTGCCAGGCGGAAGCGTGCCAAAACCACTCAAAGCTGGTGCAGATACGCGAAGCGTCAAAGAATTTGCATGTCAGTGAGCCTACCATTCGTATGAAGTGCGCTTGGGGAAGGCGGGGGGGGAGGAAGCAAGAGGGCGGGAGGCGGATGCGTCACACGAGTGACGACATCCCCACCTTACGATACAGCGGTGGCACCGCCAGCAGGAACGCCAAACAACGAACGGATCCCCTTTTTTGTCAGAGCCCTGAACGGATCCCCTGATTTTCAGAGTAGTGAGCGTGTCGCTTGTTGAATCCATGCGTTCCCGAAGAACGGCCAAGCCCCTCTGTGGAGGCGCTTCCTCGTCGTTGCCTCTCGGCTTGCAAACGGCCCCTCCGCTCCCGAGGAACGCTGGGGGGGGCTCCCTGGCGAGGGAGCGCAGGCAGACCCGAGGAGACCCCGAGCCCCTGCCGAACCCGCGCTGGGCCCTCTCCCGGCCACACGACTGTATAGGGGGGGGGGTCGCGCTCTGGGGAGAAAAGGCGTGCACCTTGCAGTGGTACGGCTGCCTGGGCTGCGTGGGGGGGAGGGGGGCGCGGCGACGACGGCGGCGGCTGGGGCTGAAAGGACGGGACACACACACTAGGGTTAGGTCGGGCATGTCCCCCTGCAGGCGAATATTGGACGACAAATAAGACAAGTCAAACAATACCAAACAAAAGAAAAAATGAGGGAAAAATTGTCCCCAGACTATTCGTTGACGATTTTTGAATATTCCTCCTGTAGAGGGACAAGCCCGGCATAACACTAGGGGCGACAACCAAAGGCCGATCGGACAACCCATACACCCCGCCACGCATCGAAACAACCAAACCACCAACCCGACCAGACAGCAAACCGTGACTGCGTTGTCGCTTGAGACTTCCTCGCCTCGAAGGCGCCATGGCAGGTGGGGGGAGGGGGGAAAGCGTGCATCTAGGCGTGTATCCAGTAATTGCGAGGGGCGGGATGGATCAGGCGAGAAGGCGACTGGCAAAAACGTGCAGACTCGAAATCTTTGTCGTCTGTGACGGCTGGAGCGACAGCTCTCCAAAATCATCTGCGCACCAACCTTTTTTTTAAACACAAACTGATGAGAAGTTAAAACAATAAGTGCCATGATATGCCTTTGAATACCATGTTCTGCATGAAGTAAATCTGGAACGCTTGTCCATCACTCGAGCAAATTGGGGGCGGAAGCAACTATGCAAAAGCTGGACAAAATCGGGAAGAGGAACGACCGCAAATGCCCCCCTGCAAAGCCAGGGCGCAAGCCTCCCCGCCCCCATCGGCGACCGGGGCGGAAGGCTCTGCCACCCCCCAATCTGGGCTCGGAGCGGCGTCGGCGCTGCGCCGGGGGAGTGGCGAGGAAGGGAACAAAAGGAGTGACGTCCAATGCCCGCCCGCAAAACCGAAAGCGAACGGGGGGGCGGGCGGGGCAGGAAGGAAGGGCGCGCGGGAGGGGAGGGAGGAAAGGATAGGGAAGGAACGCACTACAACGCACCAGCGCGCGACTGCAGCGCAGCGCGAGCCGGAGGAACGTCCGATGCGCAAAGAACGCAGCACAGTCCAACACGCCGCAAACGAGGCCTAGCCGTAGAACCAGTGGTAACTACAACGCGATCCGAAGCCCAAACGGCCAGCCACATCCGCACGGCACCAGAAAGGCGGAGGAGCGAAAGCGAACAAAGGGGGGAATGAGGGTTCGAACATCGAGCAGGAGAGCGCCAAAGCGGGGGAGGAGAGGGAGTGTCGGAAGCGCAAAGACTGCAGGATTCGGACCCCAACCCGCGTGCAGGTGGCGCCCATGTCGCAGGTGCACGGGGCATGGTGGCAGGGGCGACACCTGCGCGTGGACCGCGAACTGTTGGGGCCGCGGGAGCTGCATGCGCGACAAAGGCAGCAAGAGGAGCTGCACACGAACCGCAAGGGCCGCATGATTCGCATGGGGCATGTGGGCCGCAGAAGGCGTGCACCCAGTAGTGGATGTGCTGTTCTGTTGTTGCTTTAAGGCGCCCCCCGCCCACTATCTATCATCCCTCTCCCGGTGAACGGCAAGGCTGCAAGGGCCTTGCAAGGCCATGCCGACACTTTGCGAGCGGGGCGCGGCCAGCGAATGTGGCCAGGGATGGGCCGAAGGGGCAAGGCTGCAAGGGTAACCTTGGGAAGGCTGCCGATCCCTACTATGCGGGTTGACTGTAAGGGCCTGGGTTGGGCGGGACAGGCAACGTCCTCGCAACACTTGCACGAGGGCAGGGGGCTATGCGTGTACCCAGCGATGGTGACTGTCAAGGTTGGCGAGGAGTTGGAGTACCATGTGGGACCTGCTTAGAACAATAACATACTGTAGACGGACCTGACCTTTCTCCGACCTTGCTCCGCGCTGGACGCAACGGCCACGTTGTTCACAGACGTATCCCCCCTGGAAGAATCTAGGGACGTCACGGCACCCAGTGTGTCCATAGACGCTTTTTACCAAGACGTGAGAGCGGTATCTGGTATCAGCCCCAGATGCTGGCTTTCTGGAAGCAGGTGGGCTTGGCCCTCCAAGTGAGGAAGGGGAGGAAGGTAAGAAGCAGGAAGAGGAGGATCAACAGACATGCCCCCGCCCCTCCCCCGCACGGCGGCGAAAGGAGGCCCGAGCGGAGGCTCGCTCGCTCACCGAAACTGCGCCCTCGGGGCCGGCCGGTGGGAACGGGAAGCAAAGAGGGGCGGAAGACCGAGAAAAAAACTGAATCCATGGTGCGTCTGTATAGGCATGGGCACATCTTTGACTTCCGCCGCCTTCCGCCAGCCTTCCGCCGGCTTCAACCGGCGGAGGCGGCCTCGTTTCACTTCCGCCGACCTTCCGCCGCGGAAGAAATGACAACTCCGTCGATCTTCGAAGGCAAGGCCCTTTCTGAGAACCCTTCCCATAGGCGGTAGCTATCTATATTTTCGGCGGCCTTGTTGAAAGACCAATTGCTGTTTTCAGCGGCACCCGCCGCGCAACAACAAAGACAGCTACGACTACGTTGCGACTGCGACGACGTCGACTACTACCATTTCTGCCCCAGAAACGCTCTCACGAACATCCTAGCTCAGAAACTTGCTCCTCGGAAACTTTACCCTCATAATCTTCATCCTCAGAAGGCCTGTCGACGCTCAGGCCCCACGAGGGGAGGAGTAGGAGGAGAGGTTTCAGGGCCAGTTCGATTCACCTCCGAAAAAAAAGGGGGGTACCCAAACAAAAGACCCTTACGGGTTACTGAAGGGGCCCAAGGACACACAAACAAATACACACACAAATAACAGGATTCCCAACATTTCCCTGTATTTTCTGGGTTTTCGTCTCCCCCCCCCACTTCCCATAGTTTCCAATATTTTCTAGAGAACCGACGATGAATTGTGCCTGTGTGTGTTCCCTCCTGAAGAATGGCATGAACACGTACTTTTGGCGGAGGTCCGCGCGGACCTCTCGGATCGCCTTGGAGGCGCCGAGAGGCGCGAGGAGGACCCCAGCGCGGATTCCAGAAATCCACGCAGGCCTCCTAAAAAACATGCGTGTGTCCATGCTGTTGCCCTAACACAAACAGATAAAGAGAGTGGGAAAGAGAGAGAGAGAGAGAACAAAAGAGAGATAGAGAAAGAAAGAGAGGGGGAGAGAGATAGAGAGAGACAGAGAGAAACAACAGTACATGCATACTCAACGAGGGTGGAGAGAGAGAGAGAGAGAGAGAGAGAGAGGGAGAGAAAGCGTGAAAGAGAAAAGCGAGATCATGATGCATACGTGCGCACGAGGAATTCGTGCCGTATGGGCAAGGGAAGGATCGACATGCATAGAAGTGCGTACGGGGAATCACTGCGGTGTGGGCGGGAGGAGGGGCGCGTGTGCTCAGTATTGTTTCTTATGGGTGGTGTCGGTGAGACGGTGCACAAGAGAAGTTGCGGGCAGAAGGCTGGGTCTAGGCTTTCGATTTCGTGCCAGGATTAGGTCGGGCATGTCCTCCTGCAGGCGGATGTTGGACGAAATATAAGAAATACTCTGCAAGTTCGCAAGCCTAGACAAATAATGTTCAACACATCGTCTCACAAGTATTGTTTACTATGTTTGAATGTTCCGCCTGTAGAGGGGCACGCCCGACTTAATGCCAAGAGGATGTACGTGTATCGACACGCATGAACGAATAGCTCGGGCTCCTTGCAAGGCTTCGGGGGGGGCTTCGGATCACAACGCGAATAAAGGAGACAGGCCCGCAGTGAATTACGGGCATGATCGTGAGCTGTGGTCATCGGCGGCGCACGCGGGAAAAAGCACGAATGCATCACGGCGCGGCCAACTTCAAGTCGGGCCTGTCCCCCTACAGGGGGATGTTCGACGATTTTTCAACCCAAACATAAACAACATATATAATCAACAACTAGGTCTGGGGATTATCTTTTGAATATTGTTTGGCCTTCTTGGAACATTTTCATGCTTTTCTTATCCTTCGACGAAAATCCCCTGTAGGGGGACACGCCCGACATAAGGCCAACTGTGCGTGCCTGGGGCGTCCGTAGCCATTTTGGCTCAAGCCAGCTGGGCAGGAGCAGCGGCCTGGCCCTCGGCGCCCGGGCTCCGCGCGTACGGAAATCTGCGCGCGCGGCCGGTGCCGCATGCCGGGCGGCCGCGGCGGCGGGCGCGGGCGAGCTGCCGGCAGGGTGTCGCCCGGCAGCCGGCAGGTGGACCCAGCGGTGCTCCCAGGGCCACGGGAGCCATGCTGGGGCTGTCAGTGCGGGCGCGCGGAAAACTGGGCCTGCCGCGTGCGCTGCCAGCGCTGCGACCGGGCTGCGCCGCAGCGGATCGCCAACGCTGTGCGGGCGGCGGCGAAGGAGTGGCAGACCGCGCGCGGACGGCGAAGCCGGACGCGCCGCGTGGCCAGCAGCGCCGTGTCGGCGGCGGGGCGGCTGGGGCGGCTGGGGCGGCCTCGTACGCGGAAGCCGTGAAACGCTTGCTGCCCCGCCTGGTGGCGCTGCAGCGCTTGGCGGTGTTCCCATGCAGCCGCCCCCGGTAGGGTGATCGCAGCAGGACCCGCCTGCCGCCGACCTGAGTCCTGCGCAGCGGGGGCTCAGGTACTGGCGCGATCGCCGGACGGCCGCCCAGCGCCATGGGGCAGCGGCGGACTTGGCGGAATGCGACCGCCAGCTCCAGGCCTTGGAGCATGCTGCTCAGGCCTCGCGCCCGTGGGCAGTCCGGGTGCAGGCTGCCGCGGACTCGCAGCGGGCGGCGACGGCCAAGCTACAAACGGTCCGCGAGGACCTGGCGGAAGCCCAGCGTGCGGTCGCGCACTTCGAGGCCGAGGCGGCCAAGGCGGAGTTGGTCTTGCAGCAGGCCGACGCCGCGCTGCTGGCCGTTCAAGCGGAGGCGGCTTCGGCCCGTGCACCGCCGGCAGCGGCGGACCTGTCCGAGGCCGGCGTCGCGGCGGCTTTCGACGCCCTCTCAGCTGCCACCTCGGTGCTGCAGCAGCGTGGAGGCGGCGTCGGAGGCGGCGGCGACGCCGCGGCGCTCGTCGAGCAGCTTCGCGCGCTGGCCGCCCCACCGGCGCATGGGGCCGCCGCGGAGGCTCATGCCGCTGGTGCGGCGGGGGCCCAGGGAGGCGCCGCCGCCTCCGCGCCTGCCGCCGCCGGCATCGCTGGCGCCCCGCAGGTCCTGGCCCCCCGCCGCCGCCGGGAAGCGCTGCGCTGCCAGAGAGCGCAGCCGCTGGTGTTGCGCAGCGCGGCGACGCGCCCAGATCGCGGCGCGAGGTGGCAGGCGCCCGCCACGCTGCAGAGGCCAGGCGGCAGGTCACGCTCCAGCAATGCGTGGACCGCCAGCGGCCTGCCTCCACGCCGCCCTCCCCAATCAGGCGGGGGGCGGCACGCGCTTGAGCGCAATTTGCGACGCTGCTGCTGCTGGGGGCTTTGGTGGCGACCCGTGGGGTTCGCCCACCCGCCCTCAAGGGGCCGCTGGCCGCGCTGCTGCTGGAGGCGCCGCCGGGGGCCTGGAGGGCTCGCCCGCTTCCCTCGCGGGGGCCGCCTGCGACGCCGCTGCTGGGGTCGCTGGAGGCGGCTCCTGCGTGGGCGACTTCGTCCGCGCAGCTGGCGCCTCCGTGCGAACCAGCACGCCGGGGGCGGCCGCGGGCGGCTGGGGCGTGCTGGGCGCTTCCGCCAGGGGCGCCGCCGCGGGCGGCGCGGGGGGCGCGCTGGGCCCCCCCGCCAAGGGCCCCGCCGCGGGCCGCCCTGAGCCGGCGCCGGGGAGGCTGGCAGCAGAGGGTGCGGCGTCACGATCGGCTACGGCATGTTCTGCTTCTACGCGGGCTGCCACCCGGGTCAAGCGGCGTCAGATGTAGCAACTAGCGTCCCCGGCGCGCGCGGGCGGAAGGACTGTGGGCCGAATCCCACAGAGGTTGAAGCTGTCGCCGATCCTAGCCCTTCCCCTGCGGCCACCGGCCGCGCCGCTGTTGCTGAGCCTGGGGGCGCCTCCGGGCGAGGCCCGGAGGGCTCGCCCGCCTCTCTCGCGGGGGCTGCCTGCGGCGCTGCTGCTGGGGTCGCTGGAGGCGGCTCGGCTGGGGGCGCCGCTCTGTGGGAAGACGACCCGGGGCTCCATCTTCCCACCCCCCCTGGCGCCGCTGGCCACATTGCTGCTGCTGCCGCTGCTGCTGCTGGGGGCGTCGCTCGGGGCGGCACGCGGAGCAATGCCGCGGCTCGATGGCGGGGCTGGCCGCGGCGCTGCATCCGCGTAAGCGAAGCTCGGCACCCTGGGCCGGGCAGCGCGCGCGTCCTCGTGGCTGACTAACGCCACGAGCTGGCGCGCCAGCTGGCGCGGGCTGCTGGCGGCCGGGGCCGACGCGCATTGCATCCAGGAGGCGCGCGTGCCCGGCGGCGAGGGCGCAGCTGCCGCCGTGGTCGCAGAAGCTCGGCGCCGCGGACTCCGCCTGCAGCTCGGGGCCGCTGACGAGGGCACCCATCTGCTGGCCTTCGCGCATAAGGAGGGCCTGCACGGCCTCCGCGCCGTGGAGATGGTCGGCCTGGCCCCAGATCAAGCCTGCCGGTTGCAGAATGCGGCCCTCCACCTGGGGGGCGAGCGGGCGCTGCACATCGTGCAGGATTATGGCCGCGCTGATGGCGCTGCCGGAGTGGAGCAAAACGAAGCGTTGCTCTTCGCCGCGGTGGCCTGGCTCCGCTCGCTTGGAGACGTGCCGGCGCTCCTGGTGGGAGATTTCAACCTCGTGCTCCACGAGACCATCGTGGAGCCCGGCCATGGCTGGCTGGCAGGACATCTTGGCCGCAGCCGGGCCGACGTGCCCGCCGAGCTCGGGCCGCCCGTCCCGGATCGACCACGTGCTCGCCAACGGGGCTGCGGCTGAACACGCGGCGTCTGCTGGCCTGCGCTGGGACCTTGGGTTGGCGACGCATGCAGCGCTGGAGGTGGAGCTGGCGGTCGAGCCGCCCGAGCACGCAGCAATGCGGGGGAAGCCAATGCCCCTCTGCGGGCCTGCCTCGGACGGCTGGCCAAACGCCCGGCGGGAAATTACTAACGAGGTGGTCCGGGAGCACGGGGCGGCCTTCCAGGATTGCATCCGCGACGGTCACCTAGCAGCTGCTTGGGGGGCGCTGGAGGCCGCCATGTGCCGATGGCTTAGCTGTCGTCAGGGTCACCTTCAGCCGCTGGCGCGCCGATATGCCAGCGCGAGGTGGCAGGCCAGCCGGCCCCGGGCCAGCGGCGCGGCTGGCGAGGCGAGCGACGCGGCCGCGGGTGCTGCGCTGCTCCGGCTCCGGCGCCTCCGCCCCATGCAGCACGCCGCGCGGCGCTGGGCCTGGGCTGCCGGCCTGCGCTGGCGGTGGCTGCGGCTCTCTGCAGAGATGAGCCGGTCGGGAGTCCTTGGGTGGTGGACCCGGAGCGCCTCGCAGTTGCGCCGGGCCTCCTCGACCGCTGCCTTGAGAGGGCGGCGGCGGACCACCAGGCGGCGCAGCAGGCTGCCCGCGAGCGACGCCGCACCTCTTGGCAGAGTGGGCTCGGCAGGCGATGGAGAATGGAGAAGGGCGCCTGCGCCGCTGGATCCGCGCTGACAGCGCCCTGGCTGCCGCCCTCGCGCCTGCCCCGTGCGAAGACGACGGGGGCGCAGCTGACGCGAGGCACCGAGGTCGGCGGTGGTGTCGATCGCTCCGCGGGAGACGCTGCCGCTCAGCTCAGGTACTTCAAGCACCGCTGGCGGGCGCTATGGCAGCGGCGAGTCCCAGCGACGCCCGACATCGAGCACTGGCTGGTCGAGCTCGACTCTCTGCCAGCATGTCCGGAGAGAGCGCCGGCGACGGCCGACCTAGTCCGCTCAATCCTCACGAGGATGGCGAAGCGCAAAGCACCGGGCCTCGAGAGCTGGACCGTGGCCGAGCTTCGCCTGCTTCCCCCGGAGCTCCTGGGTTGGGTCGCGGAGCTCTTCGAAGCTGCGGGGCGGGCGGGCCGCTGGCCAGACGAGCTCTGCCAGCCACGGGGGCCTGCTGCTGCCCAGGGCGGGCGACGGTGGGCCCATGGATCGTCGACCGATTTGGTTGCTCCCGTTGCTGTGCCGCGTCTGGGCGGCAGGCCGGTCGCAGCTGTTTGCGCGTCGGCGATTGGCCTGGGGCGACGGCGACGGCAGCGTCGGGTCCGAGGAGACCGCGCGGGACCTCGCTCTTGACTCGGAGGCTGCGGAGGCGGCTGGGGAGGCCATTTGCGGAGGAGCTTTGGACTGGAGGAAAGCTACCGACCACGTCGGCCTGCCGATCCTGGAGCAGGCGCTCACTCGCGCGGGCGTGCCAGCATGGCTGCGCACTGCGCGCCCCGCTGCTTGCCACCTACCGGGCGCCTCGCCGGCTCCGCGTTGAGGGCGCTCTTGGCCGACCGTGGGTGCCGACCAGTGGGATCCTGCCTGGCTGCGCGCTGGCCGTCTTCGTGCTGAGCGCGCCGCGTCTACGCTGATGGTCACGCTCTGCGGGCCCGCGGGGACCCCGACGAGACAGCGGAAGCCGTCGCCGAAGCCTTGCGGATCACTCGCGCCTACGAGTCAGACTTCGACTGGCGGCTCCACGAGGTGAAGAGCAATCAGTTCGCCAACAGCGCTTCGGTGCGACGGTGGTTCCAGAACGAAATGCCATCAATCTCAGTGGGGACCGAGGTCCGCGACCTCGGGGTCGTCGCGGTCGCGGGGAGGCGTCGCAAGCACCCCGTGTCCTCCGCGCGGGCGCAGCTGGCTCGCGGCCGCTTTGCGCGCCTGCGCCGCCTGCCAGTGCCCTTCCGGCGGCGGTGCCTGATGGGGGCTGCCGCCGGCACGGCTGCCGGCACCTGCGGGTCGTCCTGCGCTCGCCCCGCCGCCAGGGACCTCGAGCAGCTCCGCTGGGCTGCCAAGGGATCCACCGGCCATGGGTCACGCGCGGCGGCTGAGATCACGTTCGGCGTCCTCAGCCCCACATGGCGCCTAGGCCCCAAGGCGGCCGCTTCCATTGCGCCCGTGCTGCAGGCTGCGCAGGCGCTCCGGGCAGGACAGCTCGACCTCGCGTCGTGGCGAAACGCGGCTGCCGCGGTCAACGCCGGCGCTGCGCGCGCCGTTGGGCCGGTGGCCGCCGCCTTGCGCAGCCTGCGCGAGCTCGGGCTAGGCCACGACGCGGGGCGCTGGGTCGGGGTGCCTGCGGCGCCGCACGGGCGGCGCCCAGCTGAGCAGTCGAGGCGCGCCACAGAGCGAGTGGTCATCGCGGCGCGGCGTCGGGCCGAGTGCCGCAAGGTGGCAGCGCGTCGGCCGTGCTTCGCCCACCTGGCCCAAGGGATGGGCCACGCGACGCCTGCTCTCGGCCTCGGCCGCGCCGAGGAGGGGCGCGCCGCCCGCGCGGGGATTGGCCGAGTCCCGGCCGGGCCAACCCGCGCTCGAGCGGGGGCGCCCCGCGCCGGCTGGCCCCCCCAGCACGCCCGGCGGCCCCGGGGGCGCTCCCGGAGGCGCTCCTGGCAACCCCCTTAAGTTGCGCCCCCTGCATGGCGCGCCCCCTGGCGGCCCCCCAGCAGCTCCGGCGGCCGCCGCGCCAGCGGCCCCCCGCTCGGCCCCGGCCGCGCCGAGGAGGGGCGCGCCGCCCGCGCGGAGATTGGCGGAGCCCCGGCCCAACTCGGCCAACCCGCGCTCGAGCGGGGGCGCCCCGCGCCAACTGGCCGCCCCAGCACGCCCGGCGGCCCCGGGGGCGCTCCCAGCGGCCCCAGCGCTGGCGCCTGAGGCTGCTTCGGCTCTGCGCCGCGTCATGTGCGGCAGCATCGTGACCGAGGCCGCTGCGGCGAAATGGATGGGCAACGCCCGCGCTGGGGACTAGCTCGCGAAGACCACGAACGTCGCCTCTGGCTGTGCCCGGCGTGGGAAGGCCCGCGGCGCGCCGCGCTTGCCGCGGCGCCACGGTCGGAGACCCTGCCGAGCGACGCCGGTGCCTTGAGGCAGCTGCTGCCCGCCGGAGTCGCGCTGACGGGGTTTCTAGCGCTGTCGCCGCTCCTCGCTGCCCTCGCGGAGGCCGCCGGGAGCGTGGGCCCGCAGCTCCCGCCCCAGGCATAGCTGACCCCCGAGGCGCCCCGCCGCACGGTGCGGAGCGATGGGGCAGGCCTTCACCCCGCTGACCCGCTGCTCGCGCGAGCAGCATGCTTCGCTGAGCGGTTCGACTTAGCTACTTATACTTTGGCTTACATGCAAATGCAATCGACTTATCTTGAATTGAAACACAAACGGTTTAATGCCAGTTTGATAACTGATTCACATCTGATATATATATATATATATATATATATATATATATATTCAATATATAAGTCACATATAAGTCAAAGCTAAGTGAAAGCTAAGTGAAAGCTAAGCCAAATCGAAAATCCAAATGACATTACAAAAATCGGCACCCTTTTTTGCAAGCTATACATCGGCAAAGATCCTGCGAGGGTGCGATCCGAGTGAGGGGCGCACAGGCAGGAACCCCACCTCCACTTCTTCCGCATCGTTTCGCTCAAGCGGTTGGCTCGCCACTGCTGGTTTTCACGCACACCGTTGGCTCGCCACCGCCACCGATGCCGTACTCGCCGCGATTTCAGCACGCCGTTGCCCAAACATGGTTGTCGACGATTCTTCAAAGAAACGCAGGCTCATGCTTTCGCAAGTTGCGCCTACCTTGTCATTGAACAAATTGCAACAAATAGCCAGAGAATGTGGAGTGGATGGCTCCGAACAGGACATGCGCAGAGTATTGAATCAAGAGCTGAACGTGCACGCGCCATTCGGCCAACTTTTGCCCGTTATCGATATTGACCTTGCCGAAAGAGAGCGCTACCCAACGTTATGCTGCAACCCGTTGGCGTTGCTTTATTGTTTGTGTGGCAACACAAATGGAGGTTCAGGGGGTATTCTGTTTTCAGATATGCTTGAGAGATGTTGCAACGGAACAATTTCAATAGTTTGTACACTGACAAGCTGCAAGCTGCCAACCCGCTCAATCCCGACCAGGCGAAAGAGCTTCAAGCTGTCTATTTACGCGCTGCTGCGAAACCCGACGACGATGCCCCGCCCCCTGGAGGAAACTCAAAAACACCACAGAGAAGCATCACCAACTCACACGCTGCGAACCCACGGCCGCCTTGATTCCAGGGCCGCGGACTGGACCATCAGAGAGCTCCCGAGGTGGGTGAGATGTCGCGACGAGGGTTGGTGGGCATTGTGTTTCTTCCCTTTTGAACACCAGGAGAAAGTGTCGGCTGGACTCAGTGGCCTCGCGAAACAACTTCTGAAACGCACTTTCTTCAACCAAAAAACTTGCAACCTTGAGGCGGTGATCTTGCTCCCCAACAGCCGCGGTGGGCGCACAGAATAAAGGGGAAGATTCTCTTGCGCGGTGCAAGATGAGGAGGCGCACAAAAACTTTTGGTCGGTTAAAGGTGCAAGCGGATTCAAGGCTTGCATCTGCTGCAGGAACGTGGTTCGGACGCCGAGGTATAAAATAGAAGGATCTGAATATGCCAAGCATCTCCAGGACGCTGTCCCATCAGATTTCGTTTTGCACACGCCAGATTCATTCGAACACATGGTCGATGAACTCAAGAGAGCGAAGCCGCTGCTGGCCCCGGGCCGATTCGCTGAGAAAGAGAAAGTTTGCGGTGTGAATTTCAACGAGGATTCGATTTTGCATGACCCCCTTCTCAGGAAATGGCTAAACCCAGTGAAACACACCTACTGGGATTGGATGCACTGTTTGGTGGCATCAGGAGGAGTGTGCCAACTTGAGGTCAACGCTTTCTGCGTGAAGCTCCTATCGGAGCCGCATTGCATAGACTTGGGCTCGTTGGACGTATTCCAGCAATCGATTTTGTGGCCGAATGGATCGCTGCCGGAAGAATTTGTCATGATCGCGTTCTGCGCAATGGGGAGTGTCTGAAAGCATGGGCAGGCGAGACTATCTTCGCCGTTCACGCGCTGGTGAAATTCTCCGAGCTGGTGTTAGTTCCGAGCGGGACGCTGCTGGAGGAGGTGCGTTGTTTGCGCCTGATTTCCAAAATATTGGATATGCTATCGACCCCCGCGTGCGCTATCAGTAACACTAGAGACATGGAGGCTATCTTGACTGAGCACCATAAACTCATCAAAGATCTGTATGGTGTATCGTATGTGAAGCCGAAGCTGCACTATGGACACCATATTCCCAGCAATATCGATGACGTCGGCGACGTCCTGTCTTGCTTCTCCACCGAACGCAAACACAAGTATGCGAAGGTCATCGGGCGACACACGTATGGCGAACATTGGGAACACCAGGTTATGAAACGACAAGTGTTGGACATCCTTTCGCGCTTCGATGGTGGACTTAGGCCTGAATGGTTAGCAGGCCAGGTGGCTCACGATAACCATTCTGCGCTGTTGATACAGCAGGCGCACGGCATCACTGACAGTTTGGGATCGGTCCAATCATCAACTAAGATGGTGACTGAAATTGGGGAACTGCGCCAGAACATGCATATACTGGTTTCAACAACTCTCGGACACCGGCTGGGGAAATTGTCTAATTTCGTTTGTGGGCGCCCGACGTTATCGAACCGATATTTGCATTGTGTTATGTGGGTGCCACTATTATCGGGCCCGGGCGGCCTCTGGACCCCGAGTGCCACCGAGAAATTGCGCAGTGCGACGCGCCAGGTGGCGCGGGCCATCCCCGCCGCCAGATGCCGCGACGGGGTCGAGCCGATTGTGCCGCAACTCCCAGGCTTGAACATCGCATGAGCGTTTTCGAAGGGTTTGACCCAGGTGCCGAAGCAAAACCAAACATCACATCAACACCATTTGCCATCCACATCCTCATGATCATCATCGTCAACCCCCTCGGCATGCATACTTGCCGCTGCGATTGGGGGTTGGCTCGCCACCCCTCGCCGCCCTTATCGTACTCAGCATGTGTTGTTCGTGTTGGTGATGGCTCGCCACTCCGACCTCCTCTGCCTCGTCTTATTCTCCTGCATCCTCCTCCTCGCAAATGCCCCTTCTCTCTGACAGTTGCGCATGGGCATGGAAATCCGCGCCCCACTTTGAGCGGGGAGAAGGTTGGGATTGTCGGAGGGAAGATGGATGGGAGTAGAAGGACGGGTTGGGGTTGCGAACGATGGGTGGGGCAGGGGGTGCGGGGGAAGGAGGGGGTTGGGGGGTGGGGGGCATGACGGCTCCTCCGATAGCCGTTTTTGGTCAAGCATGGCTACTTCCCCAGTGACCCTGCCACCCCACGAAGCTGTCGATGTTGGCTTCCATATTCAGTTTCCGATGTCTGGCGGGACTCTGACCAGCCAGGACAGAATCAGAATAAAGGAGGAAACTGGGTGCACGGCAACAACTAGAGACCGACGCGACGGGCGTGGCAGACTCGTCACGTTGAAGGGGCCACAGAGCATGCAATCGCGAGCATATAATCTCGCCAAAAAGCTGATTGAGGCGAACGGCCTTGACGGGGGCAGACGCCCGGGCAACCAGCGCGAATCCCAGGAGCAGCCGCGCGAGCAACAACGTGCAGAGTGGCAAGACACAGAGTTGCCGCATGCGTGGTCTGCCGAGTGGCAAGATTGGCAAACAGACGACTGGCACGGAGCGCAGTGGCGCGCTCCCCAGCAATCAGCAGGAACAGCTGGGCCGCAGCAGCAGCAGGAACAGCCGACCAGGGCCGCAGCAGCAGCACCAGGAACAGCTGGGCCGCAGCAGCAGCAGGAACAGCTGGGCCGCAGCAGCATCTGGGCAACACCAGTGCCTTGGCGGCCAGCTGGGCCGCAGCAGCAGCAGGAACAGCCGACCAGCTTGGCCGCAGCAGCAGCGGCAGAAACAGCTGGGCCGCAGCAGCAGCAGGAACAGCTGGGCCGCAGCAGCATCTGGGCAACGCCAGTGCCTTGGCGGCCAGCTGGGCCGCAGCAGCAGCAGGAACAGCCGCAGCAGCAGCAGCAGCAGCATGAGCAATACTTCACAGCAGCAGCAGCAACAGCAGCGACGGACCCTGCAGCAGCGCATCAGGCGCAGCAGCTCCATCATCAGAACTCCCAGCACATCAGGCATTGGGAGATGATTCACCAGACGAACTTGGAGTGGGAGCAGCTGATGGCACATTGGAGAGCGTCTCCAACCATGGACGACAGCAACCCTCTCAACACACGACCCTGGGCTTCGACGCGTGAGAAACCTCCGCTGCCGAGACCCATTGGGTGGGTGCGCGCGCAGGTCGCTGCCATTGAAGCCCAAAGAAGACAGCAACCTACCGCAGCTTCACCTTCATCTGGCGGCGCAGCCCAAGCAGATCCTGCAGGAGCTGGCGAGGACATCGCGGACGCGGTGCTGAGAGCGCTGGGAGAGCAAGCAGCCGATCAGCAAGCAGAACCGCGCGCAGAGGACTCAAGCGAAACATATCCCCCCGCCCCGCGGGGCGGGGGGATGGGAGCCCCATGAGGGGGCGGCGGGGCCTCGCGAGGCCCCCTAGGTCGTCCCCTCATGAGGCCCCCAGGCGCCCCCTGATGAGGCCCCCTCTTCAGGCTCCCACCCCCCCGCCCCGCGAGGCGCCCTCGTCCCCTCATGAGGCCCCCGGGGGCGGCGGAAGTGCGAGAGGCGGCGAGCCGACCACTTGAGACGGCGAGGGTGGCGACTGCAAGATCGAGGGCGACGACGACGACGACGGTTGCCCCCTGCAACATCCAGGGATGAGGATGCCTGAATATGCTTCCAAGCCGACGCCGTCGGGTGATCTTCGAGCCACTGGAGGCCCTCTCGAACCCTCAGCCCGAACAAGGTGGGGAGGGGGGGCTCGTGACATCCCGCGCAGGAGCCGACGGTCCTGCAGCAGGATGCGTACATGACGCCCCGCAGCCAGCCGCCAGATCACAGTTCTCCCACGGAGATTGGTTTTCCCACGGAGGTTGATCTGACGCCGACCGAGTGAGCGGCGCTCGCATTTTCACCTTTAGACGGCTCGCCGCAATCGAATCGCATGCGCTGAGAGCGCAAATCGCGCTGTGTCGCCGCGTTAAAACAATGGCCCCTTTCTCGAACGGTTTGGAGAATGGTTGGGGTGTCTGTTGACGGCTCGCCGCAGCAGACGCCGCAACCTTGAGATGAGGCACTCAGCTGAGCTCGAATGGCATTGCCATAGCAAAGCATAGCATAGCATAGCAGTAATCTGGCATGCCATATCGTAGTAGTACTCTGACACGCATGTAATCTGACAAGTCATAGCATAACAGCAATCTGGCATGGCAATCTTGGCACCTCGTAACATATCATAGCAGTAACAGCGTAGCATGGCAGTCATAGCGTAGCAGTCATAGCAATCTGGGTGTTCGTGCCGCCTTCAGCGGAGGAGGAGTTGATGGCAGGGCCCTTTATAAAGCCCATTCAGCGTCAGCAGCGAACTTATCTCAAAGCAGTGCGATGGTCCTCCTCCTTCTGCATGTTTTAGAGTGTCCCCCTCCTCCTCCTGCACCCGCCACCCACCCGCCGCCCGTTTTGTAATGGCAGGGGTCTCTATTGCAAAATGGCCGCCCCTCCTCCTCCTCCTCCTCCTCCTCCTCCCCCTCCTCCCCGTCTTCCTCCTCCTCCTCCTTCTCCTCCTCCTCCTCTTCTTTCTCAACCCACCACCCGCCCGCCGCCCACCGCCCGCCCGCCCGCGACTCGCCACCCACCCACCACCCACCCGCCACCCACCCACCGCCCACCCACCACCCACCACCCACCACAAGAAGAGCGCCCTCGTTCTTGTGGCGTTGTTCGTGGGGCCACGCTTGATGGTTGCCACCCGCAGCTGCTTCGCGGCTCGCCGAGTGTAGCTTCTTTTGTTTGCTTGGTATGTCGTTTCCAACCAGCCCTCCTGCTGCCCGGGGCGCCCCTGGCATTGGCGGTGCGCAAGCAATCCGTCGGGCGAAATACAGAGCTCGAAGAGGAGCGGGCGAGGGCGGACGCAAGAGGTCGGGTGAGGAGCGGGCGGGGGCGGGGGAGGTAGAGGGGCACTGTGCGCAACAGAAACATGAAGAACACTAGTCAACGCACAAAGTGGGGTGGACAGGGACGCGCCATCAGAAGGGCGTGGCAGACACGACTGTTGCTTGCAAGTGTGCGTCTCGACGGATGCGGAGGGGGTGCCTCCCCATTGGGCAGTGCCGACCCCCCTCTGCGCACTCGCCCAACGCTGCGACCCCCACCCACCCGACAAACCTCGATATGTTCAGGCACCCACCCACATCCCCATCCCAAAAGAAACGCCACGGTGAGTTAGCGAAGATACTCGCGCAGCGCGGAATGTATAATAAAACGAAACGACGTTGGTCACGAACCCATTGGCACCGCAGCCGATTTTGGCACGAACCCATTTACAATCCATATTGGCCTTAAGGGCCGATAGTTGTACCGCGCGCGTGACATTACGCGTCGAGCATGCCGCAGAAGCAAAAGGGCGAGTGCTGTTGGTGGAACCAGGTTGACCAGCGCGAGCTGGAGATGGAGCCGAAGCACAGGCCAGAGTGGATAATTAATACAGCAGGTGAACGGTTGATTCCAGAGTGGTACTATTGGCAGCCCGATGCATGGGCGTTCAAGTGCTTGTTGTGCAATGTGGAGGCGCCGAATGAGAGCCACGTGATTTCGAACAAACATCAGAATGGTCTGCGGTGGAAGCCGAAGGAGATGTTCGCAGACCAGGCAAAACTGATTTCGAGGGTGATTCCAAATACTGAGTATGACTACGAGGACCCGTGGGACCTCAACCCAGCGAAGCAAATTGGCGATCGCGGTGATGCTCCTGCCGGTGGTGTTGGGAGCAGAGGCCCGTGGGTGCATCGTGATGGAGATGGTGCGTTGGCGCCGGCGCATCCGCAGCCGCCGCCTGGGCTGGGTCGCGACGATCACCGCGTCGAGTTTGATGAAATCAGAATGGAGATACGGAGTCTAAACACTGCGGTAGAAGGTCTTCAGAATCTTGTGCTGGCACTGTCTGCTGCGGTTCGTGAGTTGAGCGGTCAGCCTCCAGCGACGCAAGATGGCGCGCCGAAAGGAACCCCAAAAGAGGAGTCCGATGATGGCGCTGAGTAAACGTTTGGTGATTAAGGCCATTTTGGGTTCGGCCGAACCCACTTCGCCACTGGCGCAAGCCTCGCGACGAGTTTTCGTGCGCGAGCAACAGATTTCTTTACTTTAAGAGCCCTGCCACGCTCGCCAGCCACCAACCATCGCCATATGTGTTTTATGTGCTGGATATGCCCGAGTGTTCGAGCTACAGAGATCTGTGGGCGTCGCCCCATGACCTCCCCGCGGAGCACCGGGGCATTCGCGGGGGCTCGCCCCGAGACAAAACACGACACCGTCATCGACATCATCGCCGCCATCTACTCCTGTCCTGCTCGTGTCTTTGGGAGGAGGAGGAGGAGGAGAAGGAGGAGGAGGAGGAGGAGGGGGGGGGGGAGGGGGGGGGAGGAGGAAGAGGAAGAGGGAGGAGGAGGGGAGGAGGAGGAGGGTTAGGGCGAGGAGGAGGAGGAGGAGGATGAGGAGGCCACCCCAACAGTTTCAAATTTGCAAAAATTGCGGCTCTTAAACTTCCATGCGAATGAGGGAGGAGGAGGAGGAGGAGGAGGAGGAGGAGGAGGAGGAGGAGGAGGAGGAGGGGAATAGAAACCGAAGTATCCCAAAAACGATAGACTGGCATATCCTCGGGGAGACCCGGAACGGGGGGCCAGACCAGGGGGGCCAGGGGGGGAGGAGGAGGAGGGCGAGGAAGAAGAGGAGGAGGATGAGGATGAGGATGAGGAGGAGGAGGAGGAGGAGGAGGAGGAGGGAGGAGGAGGAGGAGCGGCCGTGCCTCTTGCATGCGATCCCCCCGCGCTCGAGCTCGGAGGCCCCTGCAGGTCCTGGAGGTATATTCCACGGAGCCGACAGTCAAGGAGGGGGGAGGAGGAGGAGGAGGCAGGGGAGGAGGGGGAAGGGGAGGAGAGGAGGAAGGGGGGGAGGAGGAAGAGGAGGTGGAGGGGGAGGAAATGGAGGAGGAAACGGAGTAGCAGGAGCAGGAGCAGGAGGAGGAAGAGAGGAGGAGGAAGAGGGGGAGGAGGAGAAGGAGGAGAAGGGGGAGGATACATTTGATCGGGAGGAAGAGGAGGAAGATGAGGAGGAGGAGGAGGAGGAGGAGGAGGAGGAGGAGGAGACAGGGAGGAGGAGGGGGAGAAGGAGGAGAAGGAGGAGGAGGAGGAGGAGGGAGGAGGAGAAAAGAGGGAGAGGGAGGAGGTATGCACGCCGCGCAGGCCCCGCCGTGCATGCCACAGCCGCCCCGTGCATGCCCCGCGCATACCCCGTGCCTGCCCCGTGCATGCCGCAGCCGCCCCGCGCATGCCCCATGCGTACCCCGTGCGTGCCCCGCGCGCGCCCCGCGCATACCCCGCGCATGCCTAACGCGCGGCGCAGTGGGAGGAGGAGCCCTCCTGGAACCCTCTGGGCGCATACACCTGCAGGGCTCGCCCGCGGAGGAGGAGGAGGGGAAGGAGGATGAGGAGAAGGAGGAGGAGGAGAAGGAGGCGGAGGAGGAGGAGGAAAAGGAGGAGGAGGAGGAGGAGGAGGAGGAGGAAAAGGAGGGGGAGGAGGAGGAGGAGTAGGACCAGGGCTCCTCCTCGCCGCGCTTCGGACGTCGAGCACCTCCACTTCATTCAGGCCTCCTCCTCCTCCTCCTCCTCCTCCTCGTCCTCCTCTCCTCCTCTCTAGTCTGCGGCGCGTTGTTTTGCAGATCCCCTCGTCGCGGCGAGCCGTCAATGCTTCGCAGCTCGAGAACAAGGCCTCCTATGGGCGGCAATGGAGCTGTGAGACTACAGCCGCCCCCGGGGGCACTCCTGTTACCTTCCTTCTTCCCCTCCCCCCTCCCCCCTCCTCCTCCTCCTCCCCCCCTCCCTCCTCCTCCCCCCCCCCCCTCCTCCTCCTCATCCTCCTCCTCCGTCTTCCTTGTCGCCGTCGCCCCCCAGCCACGAGGTGCGCCTAGACGGCCGCTCAGCGATCTCACGCGCTGTTCCCCCCCAACACGTGGCCCCTGCAGTAGCACCCCATCACAGGCGACACCTGTCGGAGGGCACCAACTATACACCAGCGCCGATCCTGGCCCAGGATCACCCTGGGCCCAGGATCGGTGTATATGCCTTCTTGCGCAAGGCAGGAGTGCGTATACCCCGATCCTGGGCCCAGGGTGATCCTGGCCAGGATCGGTGTTGGCGCATAGTTGGTGCCTTCCTAACCTGCGCTTCGAGGCTCGCGACGTCTCCTTCGAGCTCAACGATGCGACGGGACAAGGCCGCGTTCTCGTTGACAGCACGGGCGAGGACTTGGGCAGCCTTTCGGTCCCAGGATTCGTCCTCCCCCTCCTCCTCCGCCTCCTCCTCCTCCTCGCCCTCCTCCACCTCTGCCTTTTTTCCATGTCCGCATCGCTCCGGGCGGCCGTGTCCATGATGAGCGACACGGCGGAGAACAAGCCATGAGCGGGGTGGAATTTCGACAGAGAACGTCCTTCGGAATCCTCTCAAGAACACGCGGATGCGACTCTGTGGCAAGAGGTACTCATTAGCGTTGAGCGTCACGACCTGCGTCTGCGATGTTTCCGCACCCTTTTGGTGAATTTCCGTTGCGCCCCCTCCCCCCGTGCATCCCCGTCCAGATTCCTGACCCCCTTCGGAATGTTTCTGGGGTCGCCCTGATCCCCAGGAATGGTATGAGGGCGCGGCTCTATCGCAGCCGATTTTCCGCGAATGGCCTCCCGGGTGAACTCGTTGCACGCGAGCCGCAACGCCTCGAGAAATCTATGCATGACTGGTTCCCGCCCTTGCACGTTATGGAGCACCCCGATTGCGTTTTCTAGAATCGCACCGATGAGCCCGCCAGCTTTGATCAAATAAATGCACCATTCAATCACTCTGAGAAATACTTTGCCGCGATGATCGTCTAGAGATTTGTCGGCCCCTAGGGCTGACCAGGGGGGGCACGGGGGTCCGCTCACCACGAAATCGATGGGTTTGCTCAGCGCGGGCATGGCCACTCTCGTGATGCCCCCCGCAACGCGGCCAAGATGCAATTCTGCAGCGATGCTGTCGACGCTTTGGCCGAGTTCCTGCAACTGCGCGCGCAGGTAATCGTGATACCCAGGTTCCAGATCATAACAGTTTTTCGTGTCGGCACCCACGCCCATGCTGAGCATCGATTGACCGCATCCGTGAATGCCCGCGCATGGGCTTGAAACAGTAATGCGCCTACCCAGGGAAGGCAACGATGTGAAGTAGTCTGCCCAGGAAGGAAGTGGAGGCGTCATCCCCACATCTCTCGCGAATGCGTCCTCTGGGGCCCTGTAAGGTGCGCGGGGGGGGGAGGGGGTGGTGGTGGCGGGAGTTCCCTGAATCCCCGCGGGGCTCTGGGCTTCTGGGCCCTGGATTTTCTGACCCCGGGAGAGGGTTTTCAAGAGGGGGTGGAGGGAGGGGGCCAGGGATGGGAGGAGGAGGATGGGAGGAGGAGGAGGAGGAGGAGGAGGAGGAGGAGGAGGAGGGGGAGGGAGGAGGGAGGAGGGAGGAGGGGGGAAGGAGGAGGAGGGGGAGGAGAAGGGACAAGGAGGAGGAGGACGACCCAGTATAGACATGCGCATTGTCCCCGCTGTGATCCTCGCAGTCGGCAGCGCCGCGCGCAACATCTGTTTGCGGCGCGCATGCGCGCGGCGGCGCCAGCGTGGCGGCCATGGCCTTGCAGGGATGGGGCGAGCCCGCTTCCCAGACTGCGATATAATCCCGAGCCCAAATGGCGCGCGAGGGCTCCAGGAAGGCCCTCAGAGGCCCCCAAGAGGCCGATCAGGAGCAAGAGGCCCCCAAGAGCCCTCTGGGCGCATACACCTGCAGGGCTCGCCCGCGGAGGGGGAGGAGGAGGGGGAGAAGGAGAAGGAGGACGAGGAGAAGGAGGCGGAAGGGGGGGGGGTGGGAGGAGGAGGAAGAGGAGGAGGATGAGGAGGAGGAGACGGCAGCCCTTCCCAGACATTCCAAGACAACATTGGAAAGCCAATTCGAAGTATATACTTCGAACCCCCTTCCCTTCCTCCATCTTCCCCTACCTCCTCCCCCCATCCCTCCCACCTCCTCCCTCTCCCTTTCCCCCCTCCATCCACCTCCAGTTTCTATTGCCTGAGGGCGTGCGCCTTTGAGCGCTCCCTCCTCGCAGTTTGCGGTCTTGAGTTTTCTTGCCCCGCCTCCCGATCCCGCGGCAGAGCATGTCGACGCAGCCGCCGTTCTCGCCTAGTCGCTCCCGCTCTCGCCCCCGCTCCTGTTCGCAGCCCGAAACGTTCTCTGTGAGCGAGGGAGACGGCAAGGGCAAAGGGCAAGGGCCCTCAGGCAACGGCAAGGGCAAGGAAGACAAGGGCAAGGGCAAGGAGGATTGGAGGCAGCTCGCGCTGGAGGGCCCCAACCGCCTTGTTTATCGAGTTGGGGCAGAAGGAAGCTTCGGGACATCTTTGGGCCCATTTCCGCACACGCCTCGCAGCGAATTTACCCAGCAACAGCGACGCAACCTGCGATCTTATGAAAACAAAATCATGAGGCTCATTTGCGAGGGGGACGTCCAAATGGACGACGTCTTGGCGACGCAGGTTGACAGGGCGCCTTGCCGAGTGATCAAGCAACATATTACGATCAACGAGTTCCCGACATTGACAACGAAAAACATGTATTTGTTCATCATGAGCGCTCACGACATTTACAATCGAACTGCGGATAACGAGCGGGAGTTCTTCCGCAAGCCCCGGGCGACCGAACGGATGGCAGCGCGAGGGTTCCTTCCTGATATCGTGCTTCACGTGCCGCGTGCTCAACACCTCTTTGTGGCTGGCAACGCGTACCCACCACCCCTCATCACGGCGAATTTGCACCCGTGCCTGAAATCGATCGGCGAGTCCCCCATCGATCTCAAATCGTGGCCTACAGCAGATAGCCTCCAAGATGATCGGGAAGCACTGTTAGCAGCGACCGCGTCCTCAGGCATGTTGCGCGGCCGTGGGAAGGCCGCTGGCTCCAAAGAGAAGCCCGCTCGCAAGCGGCCTGCATCGCGCATGTCTTGATAAAACCGTCAGCCATCCTGACTCATCGACATCTTTTGTTGCATCCTATTCTCTTTACCTCCACCCCTGCCCCGAATTCGAAATCTGATATGCTGGATTGGCATGTTCCGAATTAACTGTCTGACAATGCGTTCTCTGTTGGTCTGGATCCGAGAGTACATGTTGTTTATGATATTTCAGACATATCTCGGATGGGCTTCGGGGTTGGATTTTGAAAGGTTTCTTGAACATTTCTGAAAACGCGTCTCGGCTAGAATGGCCTCGGGGTTGGGCTTCGCAGGACGTCTTCGACAGTTTCTCGAAACGCCGCTATTGTTGGACTGCGCCACGAAGATTGCGCCACGATGGTTTCGCTTTTCTGCAACGCGTAGATGACACCACATAGCTACCGCCACGCAGAGAACGTAGATGACACCACATAGGTTGCGCGCAGAGACCGCAGAGAACGTAGATGACACCACATAGCTAACGCCACGCAGAGAACGCAGATAACGTAGATGACACAATATAGCAAGCGCCACACAGCTGACACCACATAGGTGGCGCGCCGCGCTCGTAGATGCCACTCTTCCGCTGATATATTGGGGCTCAAGTGTCTGGGCTCGCCCAACGCAGAGGGCTCGCCCCTGCATTGCCTGTCTTAGACAATCCCAAGCGACTTTCGGGGCCATGGACTTTCCGACCATGCTGCAAGGTCAACTCGACTTACTCAACGCTCTGGTCACCCAAGAAAATTCCGCAGAGTTCAGGGAACGCTGCACTACTGTGCTCGCGACCCTCATGAACCAGATCGCCCGGACGCAGCAGATCCAACCGCAGCAGGCAGCGAGGTGCACCCACCTGGTCGCAGCGCGCCAGCTCGACGGGCCCTCGAGGGCCCAGCTCGTCACCGCCATCAGCGACCTCGGCAACCCGACGGCCCCAAGGGCCCAGCGCAACTCCGACATCCTGAACATCCACCGCTACCTGACCCCACGCGTCTGGGATGCGATTCAGGACGACAACATGACATACGCCTCAAAGCTCAAAGTGATTGGGGACTTCTTGGAACAGCTGGGCCTGGTGAGTCCAAATGAACCCTCCTACGTCCACCTGACTGCCCTACTATTCATCTGCGGCCGAGTCGACATGGCCTCCGCGACGCACGATGCTGCCTGTCAGGTGCTGGAAGATCTCAAGGCGATGATGGGGGGCATTAGGACGAGGGCGCCGAGGACTCCGGGGCCAAAGTTTTCAACCTGAAATCCTGCCTCGAACACGCCAGAGGACAATTGAGGAGGGGGGCGAGCTGATTCGCGCCCCTGGCAGAGAACACAAGGATGAGAGAAGGTGGGAGGAGGACCAAGGGATCACGCCAAACGAATTCCCCCCAGGACGCCGCGCCGCCATCGGATCTCGAGGCTCACCGTGGACCATGGGGAGTTGGAGCGGGCGGAGCCAGAATTGTATCGCAGGGTTTACACCGAATGCGACGGCCACCCAGCGGCCAATCGTGTAGACGAGCACGCCCTCATACAATCGCTCGCGCTCTTCGGACGCAGCCCCGTGGCCAAACCAAACATCAAGAGGGGGGGGATGGGGAGGGAGAGATATCGGGGGGAGAGGGAAGACGCGATCATGCTGACATGTCGCCCCCTTCCCCGTTTGGCATCCTCATCCTCTCCTTGCCTCCTTATACTCGTCCCTTTTGTTTTTACTGCCATTCGAACGTCTGCAGGCTTCGTCGCCCCGATCGCGGGCGTGCGGATCAGCTTGCGCGCCCAGCTGCCTGCTCGCCAGTCCCATTCGGGCATCGTTGCCACGAGGAGGCAGATGGGCGCGGCGCAGCCGCGCAGCCAGGCGAGAGGCGTCGCGCAGGCTAACATCACGATCTTCCCTCAGCAGGGGCCGAGGCAGCCTCTCGCGATCTCAGATCGCCCAGCGTGGAGCCCCGCGCCCCTCGGCGCGCCACCTGCGCCTGGGCCGCTGCTGGCGCTCCCGCCTCCGCCAGCGCAGCCACTGGCTGGGCCTGCGCTCTCGCCGGGGATAGTAGGCCCCCTGCGCCTCTAGCAGCAGCAGCGCCATCGGGAAGCGTCGAGGCCCCCGTCGAGGGCGCGCGGCTCGCTGTTCCGTCGACGGCCAACGCCGCGCTGGCGGCAATCGCCGAGGCGATGCGAGCCCATGCTGGGGCCGACGCCGCCGAGGGCGGCGAGTCGGCGATCCCACCGATCGCTCCCCGCACTTTCTCGGAGGTCGCGGCGGCCTCTGGGAGCTCCCGCGAGAGCGTGGCCGCCCCCAGCAGCTCGGGCTCCCCATGGGGAACGTGGGACATGAGCGACCGCGACCAGAAGTCGGCCCTGCACAGAGTCATGGAAGACGAGCTAAACACAATGCTCAAGCGCAAGAAGATCAAGGAGAAGACGACGCCGCACAAGCACGAGGGCCCCGACGCGGGTTCCCCCCTGCAGGACGTCGGCGCGGCCGCGGCCGACGACGCGGACATGGCCTCCCAGGACTCAGACGACCAGCCGCTAGTGGGCGCGGCCAGCAAGAAACCATCGGCAGCGACGCCGATGGAGCTCGACAAGGGGCAGAAGCGCTCGGAGGCATCCGAGCCAGTTGATTCGAAGATCGGCGCCATGAGGATGCCTGCTGCGGCGAAGGCCGTGGCCGACCCCGTCATGAGGAGGCCTGCTGCGGCGAAGCCTCAAGAGGCCGAGAACCCCCCAGAGGTCGAGTCAGCGAAGGGCGAAGCGGCGAATACCCCCTCGAAGAAGCCGACTTCTGGGGCGCTGGTCCAGACGCCGAAACCCAAAGCGGCCACCTCTGCCGCGCGGAGCGGGGGCAAGGCAGCAGCCCTGAAGCGGCCTGCAGCGACGCCATCACCAGCCCCAAAGCGCAGCCGCTCCAGCGAGGGGCTCGGAACTAGCAGCTCGGACGACGTCGACGTCGCCGACCTGGGCTTGAAGCATCCAGAGCTTCAGTGGCCAGGGGTGCCGACAGCGCACCGCCCTGTGTTCCAGTTCAACGGTTGGAACGCGTGGACCGACCTCAAGGGGGAGAAGTGGAGGGTCCGGGCCATCGAGTGGGAGAACCCTTCGGACTTCGGGTGCGGCTTCGGCCAGAAGGACCCCGCGCTGGCGAAGAAAGCTTGGGGCAGGCTCGTGAGCAAGGTATGCTCGGCGCCCTAGAATGTAAACCCCGGGATTACACGTGGCTGGAGTCTGACAGCTCCATGCCTCTAGGAGGCCGTGTTCTCGAGCTGCGAAGCGTTGACGGCTCGCGCCGCAATGAGGGGATCTGAAAAACAACGCGCCGCAGACGCAGGCTAGGAGGAGAAGGAGAAAGAGGAGGAGGAGGAGGAGGAGGAGGAGGAGGACGCGGGACCAGGTGGGACCAGGGGGGGCCAGGGGGGGCCAGGGCTCCTCCTCCTCCTCCTCCTCCTCCTCCTTTCCTCCTCCTCCTCATATCATTACATGCGTGCAGATACCATCATGTTCATGGTGCGTAACACCAGTAGCATCATCATCATCATCGAGTCGCCATGCATGCGAGGTGGCTTGCCACTCCGCCATTCCCTTCCACCGCCCCCACTGCATCTAAACTCGCGCGGCGGGGAGTTGGCTCGCCACCCCAGCCGAACCTTTCGTGCAAGAGGGGGCGGCGGAATTGCGAAAACAAGAAGCGGCGAGCCGACTATATGCGCGTGAGACAGCAACGGGGCGGCGGAATTGCGAAAACATCAAGCGGCGAGCCGACTATGCGTGAGACAGCAACGGGAACGACGACGACCAAAAGGAAAACGACGACGGAACCGACCAACAATTATGTAACACATGGTATATTCATTGAAACACATCGCGCTAGATCAAAACTCCCGCTCGAGACGTCCTCCTGGCTCAATGGAAAACCTGAATGGACATCAATCTACGCGTTAGAGAGCCTTCTTCTTGGATTCGTATGTGCTTTCATGGGCGGCGTCCTGATGTTTTTTTTTGACCTTCCGACGGGGCGTCTTGGGCGTTCGCTTGGGCGCGCAACAATGTGCAATACATAACATGTTTAGCAACAACAAAAACAACAACATTTTGGCTGCGGCCGTCGCGCGCTTCCAAGTTCCCTTGCAAAAAAAAAAATCGGTGGCGATTTTTTGTTGCCCTACTACTACTAATGTAAAAAAACTGTGCCAATCGTTTCTAGAAGCTACCACTACAGCGAAAACCTATGTGAAACCTAAGTCAAAGCTAAGTAAAAGCTAACTAATTGCTAAGTCAAAGCTAACTGAAAAGCCAAGTGCGCGCAATCGACATGCAATTCAATTACATATCGAACGCAACCTCGCATATAACCAGTTAAGTACAACCCACAAGTAAGCCGACTTGGAATTGCCAACTGTTTATAAGTGGTCGGCGACTTACAATCAATTGTTAAGTTTATGCCAACATATATGTAGTGAAATATCTCCGCATGACAATATATAAATTGGGTTACAACTAAGTGCTAAACTTATAAGTACCCCCGCTCAGCGAAGTGGGGCCTGCGGGTCCAGGGCTCGGCGGGCCCCAAATCTCGCCGGCCCAGTCGACCAGCTGCAGACGGCGCAGCGGGCCGAGGTCATGGCCGCGGCGACTGCGGCTCGCGTCGTCGGCGGCCCTATCGACCTCGCCTCGGTCAGCCAGCGCGTTGCGCGGGCAGGCGCGCAGATCGTGGCTGGCGCCAACGTGCGGGACTGGGGGCACGCCGACGCTGCGGGAGCAGCTGGTGGGCGCCGTGCGCAGCGGGCGGCTCCAGGCCCGCCGGGTGCCACCATGAGCTTACTATCTGCGCTAATTAGCAACCCATCGCTAATTAGCGCAGATACGTATATGAAAATCTACTAACTAGCGCTGTCCATCCTAATCAGCGAGTCGCCAGCTCTAGAATTAACGGGCGCAAGCTAATTAGCAAGTGCACGCGCTAATCATAGCTGGTTGAATTAGCGAGTAGTAATTAGCGCGCGTGGTTCAGTGCGGACGACGTCGCCTTCGACCGCTGGCGCGCTCTTTTTTTCGCCGCTATAACCATGAGCGCGGCGCCGAAGCCCGCGATGTTTATCCGCGTTCATAAATATAGTTCCCACCGAGGCACACATGCAATAATCCAAGGCCAACGGCGAGAGAGAGAGAGAGAGAGAGAGAGAGAGAGAGAGAGAGAGAGAGAGAAAGGGACAGGGACAAAGAGAGAGAGAGAGAGAGAAAACAACAAAAAAAAACAAAAAAAGAGAGAGAGAGAGAGAGAGAGAGAGAGAGATAGAAAGAGAGAGAGGGAGGAGAGAGAGATAGAGAGGAGAGAGAGAGAGAGGAAAAAGAGAGATAGAGAGAGAGAGAGAGAGAGAGAGAGAGAGATAGAGAGAGAGAGAGGAGGGAGAGAAGAGAGAGAGAGAGAAGAGAGAGAGAAGAGAGAAAAAAAAGAGGAGAAGAGAGAGAGAGAGGCAGGAGAAGAGGAGGGATAGAGGAGAGCGAGAGAGAGAGGTAAGAAGGGGAAGGAGCGAGGGGGAAGAGAGAGAGAGAGAGAGAGAAGAGAGAGAGAGAGAGGGAGAGAGAGAGAGAGAGAGAGGGGAGAGGGAAGGAGAGGAGAGGAAGAGGAGAGAGAGAGAGAGAGAGAGAGACAGAGAAACAAACGCAGAGAGATAGAGAGAGATAGAGAGAGAGAGAGAGAGTAGAGTAGAAAGAAGAAAGGAGAAAGAGAGAAAGAGAGAAAGAGAGAGAGAGAGAGAGAGAGAGAGAGAGAGGGAGAGGGAGAGAGAGAGAGAGAGAGAGAGAGAGAGAGAGAACAAAAAACAAAAATGAGGACATATCAATAAACAACAGGACAACCAAGAGAGAGACAGAGAGCTAGGGGGGATAATTCGCATCCGCCGTCACAGGCGGCTCTTTTTTTTTTTTGCGTTTGTTTCGCCGCAGCGCTATCGCACGCGAACCAAAAGCTCCATGCGGAACCTGCCCATCACATTGGCAGAGAAGGCATTTGTGGTCATCGGGGCGCCGCGCCCCCGTGGGATCCTGCTGGCGGTCCCTCCAAAATCCTCGTCGCGGTAAGTCCAATTAGCTTTCGGGTCAGATTCCTGGGTGAGGTGCGCGAAAAGATGGAGTTTGGGCTTGCACCTGAAGAATGCAGGGTGCCGCTGTGCGAGTGCGTCGCACAGGAGCACGAAGCTTTCGCCGTTCGTCGCCATGGTGTGCCTCCTGAAAATAACAATTGTCCGCAAGGCCTCGTAAGAATTATGGAGGTGGTTCGTCGCTGCGAGAATTGTGTGCTCCAGTTCGCTGCCACCGCTGAACAGTCTGTTGCATTCCTCCCACGCCCAACCCTCCAGAGCCCTGCGCGCGCCCGCCATGGCCTTTAGTTTCGGGGCGCTCCTGCGGCTTGCCTTTTTGATCATCAAGAGCGTCAGCTTGCGTAGCCTGTCGCCCGACTTGTTCCTGTCGTAATAGGCTTGGATGGACGACCGCATCTTGTCGAGGCGTTCGGTCCGATTCCCGCCGCGATAGTATTTGCTGTCACTTAGAAGGAACCGCATCGCTGATCCGAACCAATCCTAGGCAAAGCCCTGGCCCACACAACGCAACCGATCCACTCGAAACAAGGGGGGGTCATCCATGCAGGGTGCCGACGACGACGGCGACGGCGCGCATCCGTTGCGCATGCTCCGAATGATAAGTGCAGATTTGGGCAGCTGCGTCCTCCGCCATGGCGCGCCCTCCCGCGCGTCGCCAACATGCGGGGGGAACAGATGCGCGTAATCAGCCGCCTGCCGTGGCGCCCCGCCCACCAACCCGCCCCCCTGCCCCGAGGGGCGGAGAAGCGGGCTGGGGGGGCGCGGGCGGAGGAAAGAAGGGACTTCACTGTCAAACCGCGGGGCTGGGCGCCTTATCGGGCGCGCACGCGCGCCGCCAACAACAGCCGCCCGCCTCGCTCCAAGCAGGGGGCCCGAACGTGCATTTGCAGCTCGCCCAGTCTCCTCTGACGCCGACCAGAACACCCTGGAAGCCCAACGGTTTGTTGGAGCGACGCTTGCGGTGCGAATCTGTCGCGTGCCAAGCGGCGCCGTCGCGCCGACGCGACGGAAAGGCACCGCGTGCCATTGCCGAAAGCGACCGCCGCACGATGTCCATGCAGTCGTTGCGCGCGTTTGAACTCACGCGGGATTCGGGCAAAGCTGCCGCAGGAACCCGCAAAGTAGAGTTGTCACCACTCAGCCCTGGAAGATTTACCTGAACGGGTTCGACTGAATCGCTCCTGTCGAAATTGTTGGGCACGCCGTCCGTCCAGATACCCACGGGTAAAAAGGCCGGTGCGCCTATCGCCGCCTGGCATCGCAGCAGATGGTTTTCGCCTCGACGTCCAAACCTTCCGCGCCAAAGAATTTCGTCTCATCCGAATGCGAACATCTGACTGACAACATTTCGCGCGGCAGCAAAAACACATATCTGAACGCACTTCTCTGTTCAGTTTCGGGTTCCACGTTCTCACCTCGGCCGCGTGCGTCGGAGGCCACTTGCGCGCCTTCAAGAAATTCCTCTTCAGATCTCTGGCGACGTTCTTGCCTTTTCCGCGCCGCACCGCGGCGGCGTTGGAATCGCCGAACTGATCAGGGAGCAATTGGCCAGGCGGTGCCAAGAAATTATGTCAGAGCTCCCGTGCTGAATGCCTGTTTTCGAGAAATGAATCCCTGATGGCGCCGCGCAGGCGCTTCGAAGGGGAACCGTCGCCCTGCCTCGCCCACGGTTGGCGCTTCTTTCCCTTGAGCATGGGCCCACCCCAAAGCGGCGCGATAAAGAAATAGGCTTGAGCACGGACGGCTACGGATCAGAAGAACCAGCGAGCGACAGCTTGACTGCCCGCCCCTTCTGGTCTCGTCGAAACGGCCAGCGCCGCGCGCCCCGCCCCTCTCTGCCTACCCCAATGTCACGCTATGCCATCTCCATCGTCTCCCCGTCCTCCTCCACCCCCGCTTCTCCTCCCCCATCCTCCCCCTTCCGCTTCCTCCTCCTGCTCCACTACATTATCTTCCTCCTCCTCCTCTTCCTACCTCCTCCTCCTCCCCCTCTCCCTCCGTCCTTCCTCCTCCTCCTCGCCCTCCTCCTTCCCCCCCTCCACCTCCCCTCCTCCTCCCCCTCCTCCTCCTCCTCCTCCTCCTCCTCCTTCTCCCCCCCCCTCTTCCTCCTCATCGTCTTCCCCCTATTCTTCCTCCTGCTCCTCCCCCCCCCTCCCTCCCCCCCCTCCCCCTCCCCCCACCCCTTCCTCCTCCTATCGTCGCGATGCTGTTCTCGGGGGTGTCGCCCCCTGCACAGGACACGTTTTTTTTTTATAATAAAAAAATGCAAGTCGGCGGGGGGGTCTTTGTCCAGCGGCGGCGGCGGCCATGCCGGAACGCCTCTCCGCGGCGCGGCGGGCAGATACGGAACATATGGAGAATATTGGCATGGAAATATGGAAAATACGAAGGAGCACAACTGAAACGCTGCATCGCTCTAGCATCGAGGTGCCGAGACGTAGACGCTTGAAAGAAGTATTGCAATCTGTGCGCTCAGACATCGCACCCCAGTGAACAACCGACTTCACGACGCCGCGTCGAAATGGCGCCCCCAACGCTTTTTCCCCTCCTTGAAGCCCGTCCTGCGTTGCTCACCCGCCCTCTTCGCACTCTGCATCCGCTCGGTGATCTTCAGCGCGGCGTCGTCGTCATCCGAAGCATCCACGGACGCAGCCTCCGCGAGCAAAATCTCCGTTTCCTCGAGAAGTCCTGCCAGGAATTCCTGCGCCATGGCAATCTCGGTCTCGCGCTGCTCGCAATGGCCGTCCTTCTTGCGCAGCATCGAGGCTTTCGCCTTCAGCGGCAGGAGGGCGCCCTGGTTCTTGCGCGGCGTGGCCGAGATAGCCCTGCAAGGAGAGGCCAGCGAAGGGGGGGGCACGAATGGCGATGAGAAGGGTGATGGGAGGCCATGGGTAGGGAGGAGATGGCCCTGACGGGATGCAGCTCCTTTTGCATTATGTCGATGGCCACTGACTCCACGATCGCGCCACGCGAAGAAGAAGATGCGCCCCCAGGGGCATCGGCGATCTTCCTGAGGGCGGAAACCGAGCTCAACCTGTTTTTTCCTCTCGTCGGTGCTGGCCATGGTCTTCGTCATGTTCCTGTAGTAGCGCTGCGACAATGACGGCTCCGCTTCGTCGATGGCACTGCGTGTTCTGAGGGTCCAGGCCAAGAGCGATGACATATTGTTCTACCATGCGAATGCACGCATCGCTGGCGCGCTGCTGTTGCGCCTGATCCATGGTGAAGACGTTCGCGCGGATGCCGTTGAACTCCATGATTTTCGCCCTGGGCAAAATTAAGAATCATCGCGCGCCGACGACGGACGCCCCAAAATGATTGATTCATGCCGGAATGGGGCGGTTTGCTTGCCCCCTTTCTCTGCCATTTTTGAAGACAAAGTAACCAAATGCATTCCATCGCGATATAACCTCTCCACATTCAGTCTAGCGTAGGTGGGGGGGGGCACAAGGGCGAGACTGAAAGATGAAACGGGCAGCGGCGGGAAGCCGGAGGAGAAGGCGCGATAACGGGGAGGGCGGGGGGGGAGGGGGGGCGCCACGATTGGACATCGTCGGCAGGAGAGCCTGGTGAACATGCCCTTCTGGTGGGAATGCGTCTCGCTCTCGTTCTTCTCGTGTGACTCAGTGCAAGAATGGGCCCATTTCACATTCTTGAAGCCACCATGATTCTCCACATCAGCGGTGAAACTTTGTCTGTCGCTGTTCCCGCCAGGCATTTCCAACCATAAGTCTAAGGCCTTCTGAGCGTCAGCGCGGGGCCCTTCGGAGGCGCCCTTCCTGTGGTTCGTGGCACGGTAGCGGAGCGAGTGCTCGAAGCTCTTCACCGCTTCGGGATCAGCTGTCGCAACCTCCCGATCGGTATCAGCAGGCGCCTGTTCCTGGTGGTCAGATGGCTTCTTCTCTTGTTTGGTCAGGGGCAGCTGGAACGTTTTGGCCGTCTCCTTCTCTGACTTCGGAGCCAATGATGGGGGCGGCGCTGGCGGTGAAGATTCTGTCGCCGTGGGATGCGCAGGCGCTGCTTCAACTGGAGCCGCGGCGGGCCTCTTGAACGCGGGAGGATGCGCATCCTCGTCGGGATCCTCAGGCATCGCAGCTGCTGGCATCTCGGCCACCATATCTGCAATTCCGACGCGGATTGATGCTGCGCGGGTGGGGAAGCTCGCGAGAAGAACGATTGCGCAGAGGCAGAGCGAGAATAACGTCATCGCATGATCCAGCAAACAGCTACAGACATGTCGGATCGTTCAGAGCACGATTGCGGATGCCAACGTCGCGACCAAGCGAAACGACGCGCTGACTGACCACAACAGGTTGCTTATTGCGCGCACCGTAAGCCGTTGAGGAGGCGGATGGAGAAGGAAGCAGTCAGCCAACTCAACAACCAAGCGCACGAAACTCTGAGTGACGAAGACGACCAGACCGAGGCTATCAAGTATCAGCAGAATGAGCCACCACCACCATGCCAGACCATACCATACAGGATATCATGCAATATTACATGGTGCTGATAAACTCAATGGTGCACGTACACACACCACCACACATGGTAAACTAGTTTACCAAACATGTGTTTTACTTCTTGTTCTGTGAAATAAATTGTTACGGGTGATATCTTTTGCTTGTATATTTGGTCCTCCCTTGGGATGCACAGGGTATCGCGTTTGCTGACAGAACAGATGACTACCCATTTGGGTGGAAAAAGGTAGTTTTCCATAGCGGCAACCGCTGTCTAGAAACGAGACTCGTTCGTAGCATGAGCGACGGTACGCGCAACGTGCAATTTAGATTCCGAAGCTGTCCAGAATTTCACGCACTGTTGTTCCTGACAACTATGCGTTGTCGACCATGCGAAGCATTTACCGTCAGTCGGCTGCGATTTGTTCATGAAGAATCTGCGTCGCACTTGAACCGCATTTGGGTCCCTTCAACTCAAGCTGCGCGATCAGTTGCCCTGCCTCCTTCTGAGGAGGCATACTACAATATGAAATGCAAGACTCTACCCATTCAATATGCCTCTACCCCCCCCCCCCCCCCCCCCCACACACGCACACACACACACACACACACACACACACACACACACACACACACACACACACACACACACACACGCACGCACACGCCCCACCGCCACCACCGCGCTGCAAGTCTCGCCGCGGGAGGGCGAGGGCACGGTTTCAGGCGCTGAAGGTGGCGAAGATTCAAGGGGCGCGCCTCCTTGATTCAGTGCGAACGGGCATGGGGGCTCCCACTCCTTCCTCGGTTTCTTATTGGGGCGTGGCGCGTCGTAATTGGCGGCATCGCTCTTGTCCTTGGGCCGCCTGCGAGATGGCGCGGATCCGCCCCCGCTGCCGCCGCTTTCGTCATCATCGTCTGGGGGCTGCTTTACGTTGCTGGGGGGGCGGAGGCAACCTCCGACGATGGTGCAATTCTCGTCGGCGTCGGCAGTGGTTTCGTGCTTCGCGGCAGGGCCTGATTTCGCGGCAGCGCGAAGCCCGTCGCTCGGCTCGATCACTGGTGACGGCGGAAGAATGAGAGGAGCGATTGGCGCAACTGGTGGAAAAGGGTGCTGTCCCACAGCTGGCGCTGCCACCAATGGAGGCGGTGCTGCCTGCGGGATCGGGGCTGGCGGTGCGAGCGGCGCTGCTGCTGCCATCTGCTGCTGCATCTGCTGAAGCTGCTGCATCTGAAAATGCTGCATCTGCTGCATCTGCTGCATGATCGTTGCTCCTGGGTCCGAATCTGCCGCCCCCGTCGGCTTCGGAACGGGATCGGGGGCTGGCTCTGCCTGCGGAGGCTCTAGCCATCCCTGCGGGGCCAGCCGTTCAGCAGAAGACACTTCCCGTCCCTCCGTCGCCTTCGCCGACGAGGTCCACCTGCGGGAAGGGGGCGGGCGCGCTCGCTCTCTCTGTCTCTTTCTCTGTTTTTCTCTCTGTCGTTATCTCTCTCTCTGTCTCTCTGTCTCTCTATATCACTACTCTTCGTTCTTGGTCGCCCTTCCCCTCCTTCCTTCATTGCTTCCCTTCTCCGCCTCAGTCCTGCATTTCCGACTCTGCACTCCGTGGCCCAATCAGCACTCTTGTAAAGGAGGGCAAACTGTCTGGCGGACCCAATGGCCTACCGCGCGCCTGGCCCTTGTTCTGCTTCCTGTGTTTGATCGGCTTCATGGGCCATGCATTGCGCCCGTTCGTTGACACGGCATCTAGCTCAATGGTGGTGGTCCGGCCAGACTGTCAACAATGCGCTGCAGGTTACATCACCACTGGAATGCTGCCGTGGGAACCCGCGGCGCCCTCCATGTCGGCGCGCTGTTGTTCTGCTTGGCACTGCGGAGACACGCAGCCAACCCCGCCTCCCATATAAGCGAAACAGCTGCATGTGTTGCAACGCTTTGGCCCGTTCCGAAGAAACAAACGCATGGGCTGCCCCGCCCAAGCTCGGCCCTTCTGTCTGCAGCCAGCCGTCGCTCTGGGCGATGAGCCAGTGCAACTCGTCGTGCTCCATCTCCTCCTCCTCCTCCTCGTCGCCCTCCCCCTCCTGGAAATCAGGGCGCGTGCCCCTTCGGTCGCCGCGCCCTCCTGGTGGTGGAGCGTCGCCTCCAGGCGCAGCTGCCATCATCATCGCCTGACCCGCGCGCGCGTGCATTCTCAAAATCTGCGCTGCTACTGCTACTGCTACCCCTGCCAACTTCTCTGCTACGGCTACTTTCGCTGCCGCTGCTGCCCCTGCCATGGCCACCCCTGCCCTGCCCCCTCCAGAGACGGCAGCAACGCCGCCATTGCCGAGAGCAGGGCGAGCAGCGCCATCTGCGCCGCGGAAGCCGTCGAGAAAGCAACTCGAAAGGTCGCCACTCGTCGGGCGCCTTGCATTCGGCGTGGCTGCGCGGGAAAAAAAATGTCAAACT
>CAUYUJ010015839.1:247500-297515 GCA_963575745.1 Prorocentrum cordatum
AAGGATCTCGCAGGCGCTGCTGCGGCAAAAGGCGCCGAGCATCTGGCGATGACTCAGGGGATGGTGATGGCGCTGGCAGATGACTCGCTTTGTGCAGAAGGATCCTGACATGGGGGGAAGCTCTCTCGCCTGTCGCCACGTTGCGCTCCTTGGCGCACACGTAACTCACAGCGTACGAAATCGCTTCCCCGTGTTTCTGCGCCTGCTCCTTCCCGAGCACCGTCTTGGCCAAGATAGCCTTGGTCAGCGGCGCGCGGCCCACCCTGCGCGCGACGCTCAAAGACCCCATCATGCCCATGTTGTTCTTGATTGTGTACTCTGCATCGCCCTGCTCCGTCTTCATCGCCTCGATCTCGGCGACGTGCTCAAGCGCGATGGCCTGCAGGTCATGGTCCGAGAGCTCGCGCCTCGCGCGGGGCATGCCGGCGAACTGAAAACGCTGCGCGCGCGTTGGTCCTCGAGCCGCAATGCCTTAGGACAGCGGGCGCAACGCTGCCCTGCTGAGGGGGCTAGCGATTGTTGCTGATACATGCGTCAACTTGCAGCCTGAGGCTATTTTCTGGGAGGCGAGGAGGCGGGGCGGGCGGGCGAAGGGGGGGGGAGAGGAGAAAGACAACAGCAAACGATATACGAACATCACGGCTGTGCTCACAGACGCATGCTGGATGCGCGATCCCCATGGAACTAGCCAGAACCAACGCTAATCGTCAGCCCTAATAAGAGCGGAGTCAGCACTACTGATGTAAGAGCGAATCAATACTAATTAGTGCATGCGATTAGCGTATATAGCTAATTAGCGCAGGTAGGGAGCTCAGGGCAGCGCGCAAGACGCCGGCAGAGGCGCGGCGCTTGGGTCTGAGCGAGCGGGACCGCCTCGGCAACGCGGCGGCCGACAGCAATGCTGGCGCCGCAGCAGCAGCCCGGGCCCCGCCTCCAGAGCTGGCGCGCTCGCGCCGCCGGGAGCTCGAGCTGCTGGAGGCGGCGCAGCGCGTCATTGCAGCCGCGCAGCAGGCCGCCTTTGCGGCAGCGCCGCCGGCCGCGCGACGCCGGCGGCGCGACTGGCGTGGAATCCGCCGCGGAGCTCGGGCGCGCACCGCGTCTGCCCCAGCGGCCGGCGCCCCAGCCGCCGCCCAGCTGTCTCTGGCGCCTTGCCCGCGCCAGGGCCGCCAGAGTGGTGCTGGCGCGCCCGTCAGCAGGTAGGAGATGTTGGCCGCTCATGGCGGCCCCGTGCCCGTCTTCTGCCTCCGCTGCGGCGGCAGCGCGGCGTCTGCGGCGGAGATGCTGGGGGGCGCGTGCCCCGGATGGCAGGAGCGTTTGCCGGCGCGGTGCCGCGCGGCCCTGCTCCTGGGCGACTTGACCTGCGCTGAGGGCTGCCCAGCGGCGTTTGCGCGCTTGGCGGCGCAGCGAATAATCGCGCAAGGTGCCGGACTAGGCGCCGCGGTTCCGGGCGCCCGCGGCTGCGCGTCGCGCCCGTTCTCGCAAGTGTAAAAAAAGCGCGCCTGGGGCGCTGGCGTGCCGCCCCGCCAGGGTCCGCTGGGGGCGCCGCGCGCGGCGGCCCGGAGAGCTCGCCCGCCCCCCTGTCGGCGGCCGCCTTCGACGCTGGCGGCGGAGCGGATGGCCGCGCCGAGGCGCCCGCGCGGGTTGGCGGCGCGCGCGATGGGGTAGGGGGAGGGGGGGGGGTTCTTAGAAGGAGGCTGGTTCTTAGAAGGTGCCAGACTTGCATCTATAGAGAAGGCCCGCGCCTTCTGAGAAGCAAGGGTGCTTCTAAGAAGCCCCCCCCCCCCTCCCACCGCTGCCCTCTGCGCGTGGCCGAGTGGGCGCGGCGCCCCATCCTGGGCCTCCGGCGCGCCTCCTGACGGCCAGCGACACAAGCTGGCGAGCCAGCTGGCGCGGGCTGCTGACTGCCCATGCTGATGCTCCTTGCGCGCAGGAGGCGCGAGCGCCAGCTGGCGCGGACTCGGTGGCGCTGGCTGCCGGTGGCGCCCGAAGCCCAGGCCTTCGCGCGCAGCTCGGGCGCGCCAGTGATGGCGCTCACTTGCTGGCGCTCGCAAGCCGCGATGGTCTGCGCGGCCTCCGCTCGGCGGGCATGGCCAGCCTCGCCGCGGAACAGGCGCTCCGGCTGCTGCGTGCCGCGCTTCACCTCGGGGGCCAGCGGGCCCGGCGCATTGTGCAGGTTCATGGCTACGCTGACGGCCCGTCCGTGGCCGAGGACAACGAGGCGCTGCTGGTGGCCGCCGTTTCGGCTTCGCTCGCCGGTGCCCGGTATGGCCGGACTCCCTGGCCCGCCCGCCCAGGATGGGCTGCGTCCTCGCCAACGGGGACCGCTGCGGCACGCGTCGTGGCGACGCACGCAACGTTCGAGGTGAACCTGGCGGTCGAGCCGCAGTTTGCTGCCGCGCGGAGGCGGCCTCTGCCCCGTGCTGGGCCCGCTTCGAACTGGTGGCCCGACGCCCAGCTGGCCGTCGCCGACGAGGCGGTCCGAGTGCGCGGGGGGGCCCTCCCAGGCCTCCCTACGCGACGGCAGCGCGGCAGCGGCGTGGGCCGCACTGGAGGCCGCCATGCGCCACCGGTTGGGCCGTCGAGCGGGTTGCCTGCAGCCGCCCCAGCGGCGGCATGCCCGCGCGAGGTGAAAGGCCCTTTCTGCCCCGCGCCACCAGCGCGGACGGCGAAGCGCGCGACAGGGCCGCGGATGCCGCGCCGCTCCGGCGCCTCTGCTCCGCGCAGCGCGCCGCGCGGCGAAGGGGCCTCGGTCGCCGGCCAAGGCGGGCGGCGGCCTCGGCGCCGGGCAGAAAACATCCCAGGGGCGCACGGTTGCCAGACCTGCAACGCGCCTGACGACCGCGCCGGGGCATCAGGAGGCGCAGCGGGCTCGACAGGCGCCGGCAGACGGAGGCGGGCGTCTGCGCCGCTGGATCCGAGCAGACAGCGCCCTCCCGCGGCGACGATGAAGGCGCAGCTGGTGCGGGGCACGGGGGCGGGTCGGCGCGCCGTTCCCCTCGCGGAGGCGCGGCTGCCCAGCCCGAGCACTTCGAGCACCGTTGGAGGGCGCCGTTGCAACGGCGCGCCCCGGCGCCGCCCGACATCGAGCGGCGAAGCCCGTCTCGCTGCCGCCCTTCCCGGAGAGCGCCGCGGGCGGCCGCGCTGGCCCGCTCGATCCTCGCAGGGCCGGCGATGTGCAGAGGCGCCCAGCCTCGAGGGCTGGAATGTGGACGAGCCCCCCCCGCCCCCTGCCGAGCTCCTGGAGCGGGTCGTGAGCTCTTCGAAGCAGCGGAGCGGCTTGGCCGATGGCTGGGCCAAGTCTCCGCCAGCCGGAGGGCCTGCTGAGCCACGAAAAGAAACGGTTCTTTCACGCACGACGACACAGCTAGCGGCCCTGCGCCGCTGCTTACGCGGGCCGCCGGCGCGGCACGCCGCACTGGACACGAGGGCGCTTACGCGCGGCCCGACGCGAACGACTTACGCGCAAATGTCCGCGCAATCGACCCCGTTTTTCCACGTCGCTCGTGCGGCGTCGGCCTCCTGCACGAGGGCACCCTGGGATCTCGACACCTGGGGCTCGCGCGAGCGGATCCCGGGGGAGCAGCGAGCACCGCAGACTCCAACGCAGGCAGGGCGGGTCTGTTGGACAACTCCCTGGGGCGCGGCTGTTCCCCCCTGGTGCGCCCGCACCCGCTCCTCTCCGCAGTCCTGGGGCCAGGTGCAAGCCCGACAGGGGCGACTGACGGTGGACATGATGGTCCTCATCCCCGACTGTGGGAGACTCTCGATTGGAGAGAACACCAGGGGCTCCACTCGAGGATCTACGAGGGGGGTGCGTGCATATGTGATAGGGGTGCGTCCGAATCTCCCCCTGGGGGCATACCCCGAGTTCCCCTTCTTTCCTGAACGGCCAGTTTGTCTGGGGGTGGAGCTCGGGGATTGGGAGGTGAGAGGTCGCCCGCGAGCTAGGACCCCACCTGAAACGCGGCAAGCTCGTGCCGTGACGACTTGCGCGCGGGTTTCTGACGCCGTCCGCGTGGATCGTTCAACCTCGTGATTCTGCGATAATGAGGATCGCTCGATATTCGCCGATTCCAGGCCACTTGCAGCGTTCAACCTTGCCCGCCCGCGCCACGGTCGTCGCCGCGTGGAGTTTTCCCCTCCAAGCGAAAGTCCGAGGCGACCATCACAACCGCCTCTCCACATGCCGACACGGCATGAACTCATGCCTGGCGCCCGGAGGAGGAAGATGAGGAGGAGGGCCAGGAGGAAGCGGAGGAGGAGGCGGCGGCGGAGAAGGTCCCAAGCGCCCCCCCTCCGCGTCCGGGAGGCATCCGCGCGGTGCCCCCAGCCCGTGGCTGGGCCCTCCGAGGAGGCCGAGCGGAAGCGCCGAGGACCGCCATGCCGAGCAGCCGCAGGCGGGGCAGAGTCATGGTCGGGCATGTCCCCCCTGCTGGCGGATGTTGGAGGACAGATCCAGACAATGGTCAACGAGTGCTCAACAATAGCGAAGAACGTGTCGAACAATCGTCCCCTGACTCTGTTTTTTGACCATTCTTGAAGTTGCCTCCTGTGTAAGGACACGCCCGACTCAAGGGTGGAGGGTGGCAGGAAGACGGCGATCCAAACAATAGTCAACAAGTCCTCAACAACAGCGAAGAACTTGTCGAACAATCGTGCCCTGACACTGTTTTGACAACTTTTGAATTTGCCTCCTGTGTAGATTTAAGTCGGGCGTGTCCCCCCACAGGGGGATTTTCGACGAAGAATAAAAAATACTCAAAAAAAACATCAAAATTGTAAAACAATTATATATATATAAAAAAAGGGTCCTCAGACTATCTTTTGACTATTTTCCCATATTTCCCCTGTAGAGGGACAGACCCGACTTAGGTATAGGGACGCGCCCGGCCCTTCGCCGAGGCCCTCCCCGATGGCAGCGCACGCGAAACCGGACCGATCGAAGGCCACACGCGCCACCCATACCCCGCCACCCCAGGAGTTCTGCAGTGGGGGCCCGACCACAAGAGACTTGCCACAAGAAACTCGGGCCGGGCGAAAGGGGGGGATGGCCAAGGGGGGATTTGAGAATCAGCTCGCGTAGCTGATTTTCCCGGCGCCTCCCGGCGCCGGGAGGCGCCCATGTATGTATCGAGGAATGGGCCCCTCGGTTGGGCCGAAACCAGCTGCATGTAGCAGATGTCGTAACCCCCCCTTTCCCTATCTGAGACCCCAGGACGTCCATGGATTTTCGGCGTGGGAGCGTCGCTCCTTCCGGAGCGAAACCCTCGAAACCCAAGGAACGCAGGGCACCCTGGAGGCAAGCAGGGTGTTTCTTTGCATGGGCCTCCACTGTACCCCACCAGGATTTCTAAGGGGGGTGGAGGGGCAGGGTTCGGATTTGGCCTCCTAGCCGAGCCGGCATCGAGACCGAATATCGACCGAGACCGATTATGCCGAGAACAGTCCAGCGACAACCGACCGAATCAAGCCCACGGAATGCAGCCGATCGCGACGCGGCCGAATTGCCGAATCGTGGGCACCTCTCCTCACCACTCCTGGGGTGCCCCAGGAGGGTTCGCCACGTCGCTCGAAAAACGCCTCCCCCGTGCCACCCTGACGGCCCACTCCAGTCTCCGCACCCGCGCGGCGCGGGCCAACCCCGCCCCTCTCCCTCCACGCGATCCAAGCCCCCTCGCCCGTGAAGCTATCCAGAGCAAGGAACACAGCTCCGCCCAATCGCTGGCAGCTTGCCTCAACACTCGGCTGCCAGTGGACTTTTCCGCACACTCCGAGCGGCAGGTTCAACCGCGACGTGGCCGCTGTAGCTGCCGCGGCCGCCGCCGTTGCGCGGAAGGTGCGGGATGTGGAGGCCGAGAGAACGCCAAGAAGCTACCCCTCGAGCGTCTTCTCGCTCCGCGATTGTCAGAGAAAGGCCCTCCCCCAGGGATGCCACCGAGGCCAGCTTGGCCGCCGTGGCGCTGCTGGGAAGGCGCCTCTGCTGCCTAATGCCCACGTGCCGCGGCGACACCGGCACCGTCACCGACACAACTGCTGCTGGTGCTCGTCCCCTCTCTTTCCGTTCCCGTGTCTCGTCGGCGCCCAGAAGGGGATGGCGCGAGGGGGATGCGCCCCCGAGAAAGCGGAGGGGCTTCTCAGAATGCGGGGGCCTCCTGGCAAGGGCCTGGCGGCTCGAAGCCTTCTCAAAAGCCGGGCGGGCTTCTAAGGCCCTCACCGCCTGTTGGACCCCCCCCCGGGTGCTGCGCTCTTGTGGGCGCCACCAGAATTGGCTCGTACTTGCGTTGTGGGAACAATTTGTTTTGGAAATCTCTGGTCTTCAGACGCTCCGCGTGGCGACGCCACGCTACGCACGTCGCTACGCACGCCCTGTGAGTGTCGACTGGCGTCGCTACGCACGCCCTCTGCGCTGCTGCGACTCATTTTGAATCCCCCAAAAAACCAAGTGCTCTCACCGATCAGGTACCGACCCGCTGCCCCTCGGCCCGTCGGTACACCCCCGGTCCCCGGTCCTCGGCGACGGGCGCGCTGGTGTGGTTGCGGACCTGCGGCGCGAAGGCGCACCTCCTCCGCCTCGCCCTCCTCGCCGCATCCTCCCCGCCCGTGTCCACCTCCAGAGGAAGGAGCAGCCGCACGAGCAGAAAGCTCTTGCAGCTCCGCGCGGCTGACGGGGATCGGCGCTGCGCGCCCTGGGCGGCCGTCCCGAGGAGCTGTGGCGACCTGTGGGGCCGTCTGGTGGCGGTCTGGAGGCCTCTTGGACGCCTGACCGATGCCCTCTGGGGCCATCTCGGGCCATCTTTTTTCATCTTCGAGCCCATCTTGGAGACCGTCTCGCCTGCCTTGCACAGGCACTGTGCGACGCGGCACGCGCCAACCCCGTAGAAGGATAAGGACAAAAATCCGCCACCGTGCCTCGGGCACGAAGCGGAGTGCCACAAGGCTCACGCAGCACTGAGAGGTAGAGGCTTTGCTCCTGCTGCAACCAGAGACGTAACTCTCGACTGGCCCAGACCAGTCGTTTCCCGGGCCGTTTCGGGCAGTCCTGGGGCGGCCCCCTATGAATTGTGGCATGTTTCACGGGGGTCCTCTGGACGCTGTGCCCGCGAGAAACGTTTCAAGAGAGCCCCGACTCGCCGAAGCATCGCCCAAAGACGCCGTCAATGGCCTCCAGACGGTCCAAGAGCCTCCATGACGCCCAACAATGCTTCCAAGAGGCCTCCCAAGAGGGCCCCAGGAGGCCCAAATCACAGATTTTCCTGCCCTGAAGTTTTTGAAAGATTCTGGCGTTCTCGCCGTTTCGGCTTCCCGACGCTCCCAGATGGCCCTAGAGGCCCCCAAAACCGCTCCATGACGGCCCAGCAGGCCCCAAGAGGGCCCCGAAACGGCCCATGAGGGCCCCAAGACAGCCCAAGAGGCGCCCACAACTGCCCAAGAGGGCCCCAAGACAGCCCCAGAAGGGACCCGAAAGAGGGAACGCAAACTGAAAATCCAAGCCTTCCGCCCCAAGAGGGCCCCAGGAGGCCCCAAGAGGCACCGAGAAGGCCCCAAGAGGCCCCCAATATGCCCTGAGAGGCCCAACATAGGCCTCAAGAGGCGTCCAAACTCTGGCCACGAGATCCTAACGAACAAACCATAGGTTTCACACCCACAACCCAGGCACGGTTGCGGGACGGGCCGACGGCCATTAGGTTCGCCGCCCTCTGTTCATGTCACAGGGGTGCCTGGCGTGCTAAATCCTACAGTCTTTGATGTTGCTTCTTTTTCGAAAAGAGTTCCCCCTGGGGCTTCGGCCCGTCCCGCTGGCCACCCCGAAAGGACTGCAAAATGTATGTATGTCAATGCCTTTCCCGGCCCAAGATGGCCCAAGATGGCCTCTAAGACGGCTCAGATTGCCTCTCAGTTCGCCCAAGATGGGCCAAATATTGCCTCTACGACGGCTCAAAAGAGTCCTAGGTGCCTCCCAGTTCGCCCCAGAAGCCTCCAAGACGGCCAAAGACGTCCCAACAGGTCTCCAAGGGGCCTCCACGACGGCCCAAGGGGCCTCCAAGTCGACCCATGAGATCTCCCAGAGGTCCGCCAGGAAGGCCCGAATAAGCCAAAATCCTTGATTTGCCCTCGGTGTTTGAGGGATGTTAGCACGTGCTTCTTTCAACCTCCCAGCGGCCCGAGACTGCCCAAGAGCCCCCACATATCGCCCCAAGATCGGCCAAGATGCCTTCAAGAGGCATCCAAGCTGGCCCCGGAACGGCGCAAGAGGCCCCCAATACGGCCCGAAGAGGGCCCCAAGACGGCCCAAGATGACGGCCCTGGAGCACCCCAAGAAGGCTCCAAGTCGGCCCAGAGAGGCCATCAAGACGGCCCATGATGACCACCAAGAGGTCTCCAAGACGGTCCAAGAGGCGCCCAAGGGGGCCTCCAGGAAGACCCGAAGAGGCGAACAACATCGATGTTCCTTTGGTGTTTGATGGATTTGGCATTGCTTCTTTTCTGACGGCCCGAGACGGCCCAGGAGCCCCCAAAGATCGCCCCAAGAAGCCTCCAAGAGGCCTCCAAGATGGCCCCATGACGGCCCAAGAGGCCTCCACGACGCCCCGAATGGCCTCCAAGGCGGTCCTGGAATTCTCCAAGAGGGCCCCAAGTCGGCTCAGAAAGGCCCTCAAGACGGCCCCAGACGGGCCAGGAGGCCATCGAGACTGCCCAAGATGGCTCCCAGACGGCCCCAAGACCGCCCAAGAGGCCACCGAGACAGAGAGGCGCCCAGGAGGGCCTTCAGGAAGAGGAAAGAGAACTATGCACATACACCGATTCCCAATCCTGAGCCCAGGATCGGTACATACGCCCTCTTACCTTGGCCAAAAAGGTATATGCACCGATCACGGGTCAAGGATGGGCGTTGTCAGGATCGGTGCATGTGCACAGTTCTCTTCGCCCGATTAGGCAGGCCCGAAGCGACCAAGATCACTCGTGTCCCTTCGGTGTTTGAAAGACTTTGGCACTTGCTTCTGTTCGGCCCGGCGGCCCGAGGCGGCCCGAGAGCCCCCAGAGATCGCCCCGGGATCGCCCCAGAGGCCTCCGGATGGCCCCAGAAGGGCCCAGGAGGCCCCCGCGACGGCCGGAGAGGCCCCCAAACGTCGACCCAAGAGGCCTCCCGGACGCCCGAACGGTCCTGCCCTGCCCGCTTATCCCCATGAGTATCCCCGTGCGCCCGCACGGACCCTCGGGCGAAGCACCGCGCGCGGCCGGACGGGGAAGCCCGGGAGACCCCAAGGTTGAGCCGGGACCGACCGTCCCGGCATTCCTATAGTCCTACCACGACATGTTCTTAGAACCCAAACATGTTCTAAGAGCAAAAACAATGTTCTTAGAACATGAACCCCATGTGTTAAGACAAGACAGCCCCCGCCAGGAATGTCCTGAGAACCTTTCTCGTGGGAACCACGCAAGGCTCTCAGAACATTGCTTGGTAGGGCTATAGGCGAGCCAGGACGCCTCGCCCAAGGTAAAAAAGGGCTAGGATCGGGATAGATCGCTCCAGAGCGTTCCGGAGCGCTCTCGGAGCGTTCCGGAACGCTCTGGAGCGGCCGCGGCGCCCAATACATCCTCCAAACCCGCCGATTCTCAGAGATTTCGAGTTATCCCGATCCGATTTTGTCCCGATCTTCGCGTCGTTTTACAAGGACCCCCGAGACCCACCCCGCCCGGCCGGCGCACGGCACACCCAGGCGAGGGCGGGCGGCAAAGCTGGCACCGCCGGCGGCCACGGGCGGCCACACGGAGCGGCCCGCGCCAAGCGGCCGGCGGGGGGGCGCCGCCCGACCAGGAGGCGGCGACCCCAGAAGCTCCCCTGCGAGGCCGCCGGCCCGCAGAGGAGCCACACAGCTCCCGCTGGAGTTATGTGGCTCCCATCGGACTTGAGGGCCACCTCGCAGAAATCATTTCGAGCACCCAGGAAAGTGTCGAAAGGGTGTCGAAAGAATATCGAAACAGTGTCGAAAGAGTGTCTCCTAGGGCCCGACACGTGAAAATCCTCAAGTTTTGGGGTGCTTTCTTGGAGCTCGAAGGCTAATGTAGGTTGGAACATCATAACACTGGAGAAGAGGCCGAAACTTGTTACCCCGCCTCGGGCCCGGGCGGCAAACGGGGTAGCGGAGCCGTCGGAAAGGCAAACGAATCCCCGAATCTCCGGATGGAGAAGGACGCGGCTTGAGAGAATCTTCCTCCCCAGAACCAAGGGTTATGGATGACTGGATGGCCTCCAAGATGGTCCCGGAGCACCCCAAGAGGGCTCCAAGTCGGCCCAGAGAGGCCCCAACGACGGCTTCCGACAGCGTCACACAGGCCAAGAATGCCCTAAGACGGCAAAAGAGCCTCCGATAAGACCCTAAAGGCCCCAAGAGGTGCAAGGAGGCCCCCAAGATGCCTCCAAGAGGCTCCCTGGAAGCTCCCAGGAGGCCCTAAGAGTGCTCCCAGAGGCTCCCAAGATGCCCCCTCCTCCTCCTCCTCCTCCTCCTCCTCCTGCTGATGTTCCCCAACATCCTCCTCCCCCGAATGTTCCCCGAAGGTTCCCCGAAGGGTTTCGACAACGGCTCGTGGAACACAGGGCCCGATATCTTGGCAGAGTTCTTACCAAAACGCTCGGCCACATGGGCGATTCCAAAAGGCAGGGGGCGGCGGTGATTCGCCGTAGGCGTCTTCGATATTGAACAGCAGTGCTTCTCGAGGGTAGCTGGGCCTTCTGAGTCTGGGGCCCTCTCGGAGCCGTCCTGGGGGGCCGCCTTCAGGGCCTCTCGGGCGCCTCTGGGGCCGTCGTGGGCTCCTCCTGGGCCCTCGTGGGGCCTCTTCTGGGCCGTCCTCTCCGGCCGTCCAGAGGCCCCAAGAGCGCGTCGGAAGAGAACGAATGGGAAACAGCAGCATCATTGAAACACAACTTGTTTCTACAGCGGAGGCCAGTCCACAAGAAACCTTCCACAAGAAACCCAACTCAGAGACCCCAGAACGTCCATTGATTTCTTGGTGGACGAGCGTCACGCTTCCCACAGCAAAACCACCGAAACCCAGGAAACCCAGGGCACCCTGGAGGCAAGCAGGGCGTTTCTTGGCATGGGATTCCACTGTAAATGGTCTCGGCTCTTCCAAGCCAACCTTGAGAGGCACCGTGCTCTCGTCAGGTCGTGCCGTAACCCTGGGATGCCTCAACGCAGCAGCGCCGATGTCCCGCTCCACCACATCGAGTCCCACCAGCCCTTTCGGCTAAAGTGGTCTGACGAGTCCTTCCCTTCCTCTTCCGGAGACCCTCTTCCCTTCGGGGAGGGGTACCCTCCCCCTCCCCTCCCTGAGGTTTTGTTGGGGCGGGCCGCGATCGGCCAGGGTGTCCAAGATAGCCCAAGATGGCTCCAAGAGGGCCTCCGATGCTCCAAGATGACCTCCATGGCGGCTCAAGATAGCCGAAGATGGCTCACGATAGCTCCCGACATGCCTCCGAGAGGCCTGACGAGGGCCACAAAATAGTTCAAAGTGTTCTCGGAGCCCCCTCAGGACCCCCCCAAGAGGCGAACATTCTCCAAACACCCGAGGGACATCAATGAGTTCTGGCTTCTCGCCTTTTCGTTTCCGATGCGGTTTTGAGGCCTCAAGATGGCCCCAGGATGGCCCAAGAAAGCCCCAAGAGGGGCCCAAGAGCCCCCCCAAACGGCACCAAGAGCGCCCAAGATCGGTCCAAGAGCGCCACGAGATGCAGTGTTGCTGGCCCGAGAGGGGGGGAATGCAAATTGCGACACCCCTCTTTTGATCGATGGTCCCCAAGATGGTCCCAAGAGGCGCTCCAAGGCTCACAAGGGACCCCCAAGAGTGCTCCAAGAGGGCCCCCAGACCCCCTAAAGAGCTCCAAGAGGGCCCCAAGATCCCGCAGCGAGTCCCAAGAGGACTCTAAGAGGCGATTTTGATGGCTCGTGCTCGTGGTCGTCCTCGTGGTCGTGTCGTCGCCTTCCTCCTCCTCCTCCTCCTCCTCCTCCTCCTCCTCCTCCTCCTCCTCCTCCTCCTCCTCCTCCTCGTCGGCCGTCTCCTCCTCCTCCCCCTCCTCCTCCTCCTCCCTTCTCCTTCCCTCGTCCCCCCACGCGGGCCCCCGGGGCGGCCCGAAAAGGCAAGCTCTGTTTCACTACACGTGCCTCTTCGCTCCTTTTCCCGCAAACTCTCATGGGCGGTGGGGATACTTTTTAGTCAGCGGCCGCGGGCGAGCGCGCCGGCGGCGAGTCCAGTCAGAGCGGGGCTACGCAGAGACGAATTAGGCAATGGAAACGCAAAGGCGGTGGGGATACGCGAAGCATGAAGAATTATGTGCCTCTGTCTTGCCCGCTTTACGAGCGACACGTCCGCTGCCCGTCTACAGCCTTACCAGAACCGTCTTGGATGCGTCACACGCCGGTCATGTGCCCTGAGGGAGACTGGAGATATTCATCTGCTCTATTAGGGGCAGTCCCTCCTCTTGGGTCTGGACAAGGGGGCGGAGAGCGGTCAGAGCGCCCAAGATGGTCTCAGAGAGCCCAAGATGACCTCCAGAACGGCATAAGGAAATCGACAATGGCTCACAATGGCCTCCAGGATGCTCCAAAGAGGCCCCATGACCGCCCCAATTCGGCACCGAATGGTCATGGAGCTTCCCAGGGATGCCCCTGAGAAGCCAACATCTTTCCACGACCATAGAACGAGATATGTGTGTTGACCTTCTCGCCCTCTCGCTTCCAATGCTGTAAACGCAAAAGGATGGCTCAAAGATGGGTCAAGAGAGCCCCAAGAGGGGCCGAAGAAGGTTCCAAGACGGCCCCAAGAGCGCCCCAAAGCGCCCAAGGAGGTCCCCCAAGCGGAGAATTAGTTTGCGTTCAGATGGGCAAGGCTACTGAAGGACACCCCTTCGCTCAAAGCAAGCTCATGGAACACACATTTAGTTTCAACGATTTTGGCATCTCGGGAAGCATCCTTGATATGCTTTTGTGCCAACGTGGCTGCATAATGGTTCTGGATAGCTCAATGTGTTCTGCAAGACGGCTCAGCGAAAAACGGTCCAGAATTGCAATGTCCTCCAAGAAGCCCCGACACCGCCCCAATAGGGTTCCTAGTGCCCACAGAGCCTCCCCAGGCCGCCCCCAAGAGGCCCGAGCAGGCGTCATGAAGGGCTCCTCTGGAGGCCGGGGGACTTCTGAGCCTTCTGAGAAGCCTTATCCTTTTCACTTCCCCCCCCCAGGGCTCGCCGCCGATAGGATTAGAATTAGGTCGGGCACAGGGGGATTTTGGACGAAGAATAAAAAATATTGAAAACGTGCCAACAAATAGCCAAACCATAATAGAACAACCGTGCCCCAATTACTTCTGGACTGTTCTTAAATTGTTCCTCCTGTAGAGGGACACGCCCGACTTACGATTAGAAGCCAGCCTGGCACGCCCGAAGTGGGGGCTGCAACCAACGGGGACGCCCACCAGCAGACGCTGCCCAAAGCCCACGGCGCTCGCCCTGGATCGACGCCGCCCGTGGCAACACCGACAGCGCGTCCTCGCGAGAGGGACGGGCAGCGGCGAGCCCGGGGGGGAAGCACGAGAGGATACCCGGACCCCCGGCAGCTCGGCTTGCTCGAGTGGCCGGCGCCCGGAACCCCTGACGATTCTCGGGTGTTGCTAGAAGTGCCCCTTGCCCAAGGTGCCCCCAGGATTTCCAAGGATGCCCCTACGGCCTCCAGAGCAACCCTCACGAGGCCCAGAGGGTCCCAGGGGCTCCAACATTGAGCGAAAAGCTGGGGGTACCTTGGGCCAGGGGCACCTTTCGCAACCCCCGAACGATACCCGACGTCCTCGAGTTCCTCTTCCCCCAGACCAGTGCTGCACCCCATCGTTGTTTGCCTCGGCGGCGAGCGAGGGGGGGAAGCGAGAGGGGGCGGGCCTTCCGAGAAGGCTCGGAAGTCCTGCGGCCCCCCGAGAAGACTTCGACGATGCCCTCCCCGAAGACACAGCAAACCTCTCAAAGGGCCGCCTCCTCCTCCTCCTCCTCCTCCTCCTCCTCCTCCTCCTCCTCCTCCTCCTTCTGAGAAGCCCCGCCGCCGCCTTCCGAGCAGGCTTTCTCCTCCTTCGCGGTTCCCCCGTTTTCGCTCGCTGCCGACTGGTCCTCGCCCCCACGCCTCCCCGTCCCCGTGCTCGGTGGGACGGCGGGGGTTGTCGAGTTCTGGGTCGGTGGCATGGGACGCGCAGTATACATACTAATGCTGTACATGTCCTCCTTGGAGGCGCGCGTCCGACCCGAACGTGTAGTATACCCATCTGGTAGCACATCGCTTCCCGAGCGGTGTGGCCGGAAAGCGCCCGCCACGGCGCACAACTGCAAGACTTCTCGGTGCGCGCGTCTCCCCTGGGGGGCGACGCAATTGTTTTATTTTTTACCATCCATGAGGAGCCCAACGACAAGAACGGGTGACAACAGAGCGCAGAGAAGCCGGAAGAGGCAGAGGAGGAGGGGAGGAGGAAGACCGAGGAGGCAAGGCAGCGCGCCCCGGCGAGCGCGCGGAGCAACTAACTACTAAGTACAACTAATTAGCATGCTGGGGCGACGGCGATGGCAGGGCGCCAGGCAGCGGCCCTCTCCCCGGGGCGTCGGTGCCGAGCGCGGAGGCGGCTGCGCCGCCTCGTGTGCCCAGGCGTCTCGGCCGGTCCCGCCCCGCGGCCGGCTGCACGGGCAAGTCCGCAGGTCCCCGTGCTCGGACTTCCGATGCTCGACTGTCGGTCGAGAGAAACAACTAGTGAACACCCCCACTGCCCCCCAGACTCAAAGTTGGCACCGTGCGGGGGAGACTGCGGTCGAGGGGCAACTCAACAGACCCACCGCCAACTTTGAGCATTGGGGGCACGGGGAGGCGTTCACAGATGAATGTGGCATGAGTGTTCGCTATCTTTGTTCCGAGGCCTGGCTTTCTTACTGCGGGCTGCCCACACGTCCCGGCGGCCCGCCGCGGACCGTCCACTCGTGCCGAGCCGCCCGTCGCCACGGCCCCGCGGGCCCGAGCGAGGTGCCTCTCCCCACTCAGTGGAGAAGGCGCGGACAGCTCCGCCTTTGTTTCTTGCTCGGGGCGTCGATGGACTGAGCATCTTCCCCATTCGATCGCCGCTCGCTTCTTCTTTTTCCCAACCATCCTGTGGTGTTGGGTCCTCGTTTTGAAGAGACGGTGCCCCGCGTCTCTCCTCCTCTCCTCCTCCTCCCCCTCCTCCTCCTCCTCCTCCTCCTCCTCCTCCTCCTCATCATCAGCATCATCATCATCGTCATCGTCACCGTCATCATCAGCATCATCATCATCGTTCTTATCACCATCGTCGTCATCATCATCGCCGTCTCCATCATGGCCACACGTTTCGTGGACCCATAGTGAGCTCCACCGAAGGCCCCAGTGGCAAGGTCCGCATGCGGTTCCACCTCCATTTCGGCGCACCCCTCACACGTTTCGTGGCCCCATAGGGAGCTCCACCGAAGGCCCAAGTGTCAGGGTCCGCATGCGGTTCCACCTCCATTTCGGCGCACCCCTCACACGTTTCGTGGCCCCATAGGGAGCTCCACCGAAGGCCCAAGTGTCAGGGTCCGCATGCGGTTCCACCTCCATTTCGGCGCACCCCTCACACGTTTCGTGGCCCCATAGGGAGCTCCACCGAAGGCCCAAGTGTCAGGGTCCGCATGCGGTTCCACCTCCATTTCGGCGCACCCCTCACACGTTTCGTGGCCCCATAGGGAGCTCCACCGAAGGCCCAAGTGTCAGGGTCCGCATGCGGTTCCACCTCCATTTCGGCGCACCCCTCACACGTTTCGTGGCCCCATAGGGAGCTCCACCGAAGGCCCAAGTGTCAGGGTCCGCATGCGGTTCCACCTCCATTTCGGCGCACCCCTCACACGTTTCGTGGCCCCATAGGGAGCTCCACCGAAGGCCCAAGTGTCAGGGTCCGCATGCGGTTCCACCTCCATTTCGGCGCACCCCTCACACGTTTCGTGGCCCCATAGGGAGCTCCACCGAAGGCCCAAGTGTCAGGGTCCGCATGCGGTTCCACCTCCATTTCGGCGCACCCCTCACACGCTTCGTGGCCCCATAGGGAGCTCCACCTGAGGCCCCAGTGGCAGGGTCCGCATGCAGTTCCACCTCCATTTCGGCGCACCCCTCACACGTTTCGTGGCCCCATAGGGAGCTCCGCCTAAGGCCTAAGTGGCAGGGTCCGCATGCAGTTCCACTTCCATTTCGGCGCACCCCTCACACGTTTCGTGGTGTCATAGGGAGCCCCGCCTAAGGACCAAGTGGCACGGTCCGCATGCAGCTCCACCTCCATTTCGGCACACCCCTCACACGCTTCGTGGCCCCATAGAGAGCTCCGTCTAAGGCCCAAGTGGCAGGGTCCGCATGCAGTTCCACCTCCATTTCGGCGCACCCCTCACACGTTTCGCGGCCCCATAGGGAGCTCCACCGAGGGCGCCAATGGCAGGGTCCGCATGCAGTTCCACCTCCATTTCGGCGCACCCCTCACACGTTTCGCGGCCCCACAGGGTGCTCCACCGAAGGCCCCAGTGGCAGGGTCCGCATGCAGTTCCACCTCCATTTGGCGCACCTCTCACACGCTTCGTGGCCCCATCGGGTGTTCCACCAACGACGATACTTACAACGGCGGCATTCGGAATTGCGTATGGTTGGGCCCTTCGCCAGGATAATGTTGGAGACTCTTGTTAGCTATTACTTTTGTTGCCGGACTGGAGCAAAGCCTTTGATCGTATCAACCCTGCAGGACTCGTACACGCGCTGCAAGAATCTCGAGTTCCGCCTTTGTTTCTTGCTCGGGGCGTCGATGGACTGAGCATCTTCCCCATTCGATCGCCGCTCGCTTCTTCTTTGTTGGAGGCTCTTGTTAGCTATTACTTTTGCTGTCGGACTGAAGCAAAGCATTTAATCGTGTCAACCCTGCAGGACTCGTACAGGCGCTGCAAGAATCTCCAATTCGACCGCAAATGGTTGAGATGATCAAGGGCATCTACAAGACGCGGAAGCGTATGCAGGGTATCAATGATCAAGGGTATCCACAAGACGCGGCGATGGTCGCGATGTCCAAGGGCATCCACAAGACGGGGGCACGGTGCATTCGATCGCCGCTCGCTCCTTCTCTTTTCGAGAGGCCTCCTTGCTTGGATCCGAGGCGGACGGGGTCGGAAGACCGCACCGCACCGCCCATGCACTTCGGCGTTCTGTCGGCGCGGAGGAGATGGGGCTCCGCGGCGAGGCGCGTCGGCGATGCGGCGCGATCCTTCGTGCGAGGCGGGGGTTTGTCCACATCCACCGCCTGGGAGCCGACGTCCTGGTGCCCCAGCGGGCGGTGGACACGGACACAGTGCGGCCCCCTGGGGGCCCGAATCGGTCCATGTCCACCGCCTGTGAAGGTCCGCGAGGATCGATCCCCCAGGCAGTGTTTGTGGATAAATCCCCGCCTCGGACTTCGACCCCATTTGCTCGGACCCCATGTCAGACGCACAGAGTCAGGTCGGGAATGTCCTCCTACAGGCGGATCTGGAAGAAAAATTGAAAACTACCCTGGCGAAGAACCCAGCCCCCTTCTACGTGCGTGGAAACTATCAACAGGACCAGTCGATGCACAACCGCTCCACTGGAGCCTGCGGTGGAACTCTATGCAAACCCTGCCTCTGGAGCCTTCGGTGAAGTTCCCTGTTGAGCCACGCAGCATGCGAGAGGCGCGCCGAAGTGGACAAAAGTACGGATGCGGCCCCTGCCACTGGAGCCTTCGGTGGAGCTCCCTATGGGGCCACGAAGCGTGTGAGGGGTGTGCCCACATGGACCCGAGTACGCATGCGGACCCTGCCACTTGAGCCTTCGGAGGAGCTCCGTATGGGGCTACCAAAACATGTGATGTGTTCGGCAGAGTGGACCCGAGTACGCATGCGGACCCTGCCACTGGAACCTTCGGTGGGTCTCCTCGTGGGGCCACGAGACGTGCCAGGAGTGTGCCCAAGTGGACCCGAGTACGCATGCGGACCCTGCCACTGGAGCCGTCGGTGGAGCTCCCTATGGGCCACGAAACGTGGGAGGGGTGTGTCCAAATGGACCCGAGTACGCATGTGGACGCTGCCACTGGAGCCTTCGGAGGAGCTCCCTACGGGGCGAAGAAGCGTGTGAGGAGTGCGCTGAAACTATGATGATAATGACGATGGTGGTAATGATGGTGGTGGCTGTGATGGGAAGTGGGGGAGGGAGGATGAGGAGGAAGCGAAGGGAAAAGTGAGGCGGAGCATGAGAACAGGGAGGAGGGGGAGGAGGAAGGAGGAATGAGACACGCGGCGCTGCGAATCCAACACGAGGACCCAACACACGGGAGGGTTGGGAATAATCATAAATATTCAACAACTGCCAAACATAGTCGAAACATCGTCTCCAGAGTATGTCGAACCATTTTTCAATATTTTTCCTGAATAGGGACGTGTCCGACTTAGGCAGAAAGAAAACCGGCGGCGCCGACCGCGTCAACCACAAGGCGCACGAAGCCGTCCCTCGCCCCGGCCGCCCCGGAGGTCCTCCCGACGGCCTGGAACGTGTGCTCGAGGGGGAACCTCGCCGCCCGTGCCCGCGACGGTGGACGACGGCCGACGACGACGGCGACGAGCGACGACGAACGCCGGGGGCCGGGGACCAGGCCGCGCCCAGGGCGCCCAGCCGCGGCGCTCCGGGCGCAGCGGGACGGCACGCTTTGGCTTCGTCAGCGCCCCTCTAACGGGGGGGACTCCACCAACGGGTGCTTCGGCCGGTGGCCCGGCGAACCCAGCCCTGCCCGACATGGGCAACTCTGCATCTCCAAAATTGCTCGAGCCACTCAGGTCATGGTAATGATAGGAAACCTGGGATTTAGAAAAACGGCCCCTGATTTAGAAAATCCGTTTCTCAGTTTAGTAAACCCGTTGTTGCGTTAACCAAATGATGTGTGGTCTTGTTTTGCTAGGCGGCGCAATTCTTACAATTCTGTTTCTCGCTTTAGCACATCATCGTTTTTGCAATACGTTGTGTTAAAACAGCGCGATCATTCATTACTCGGCGGTGGACAAACCTCCCTTTAGTAAACCTCCCTTTTGGTGAAAACGACCCAGGGCCGAAATCGACGGGCCTGGAACCGCAAAAATAACGGCCGCGACGCCCTCTCGTGAACCGACAACGGCCAGTTCCTCAGTCGACGTGTCATCGTGTGAGGTCTATCCGCCTCCGAATTATTACAACGACCTATGTTAGCCGGTGAAATACGGCGCCGCTGACCTCGGCAGGCCTCTGGGCGGCCGGGGGGGCCTTGGCACCTCCGACCGGCGCGGCCTGCAAGTCCGCTGGCACTCTCCGCCGTCGCTGCGGCGGGCCTGCCTGGCACCGTCGCGGGCGCGGGGCGCGCCCCGCGTGCCGCGGGGCGCGCCCCGCGTGCCGCAAGGCCGCGGCGCGTTCGAATCCTACGCCGTGAGTCGGGGAGGGGGGGGGGGGCGTCTGTACCTTCTCGTGCGCGGCTCGTTGGGGGCCGCGGGAGGATCAAGCACGAGCGCGCAAGACGATACGACCGCATCGCGTTCGGTGGCCGGGGGGCCCCGGTGAGCCCGAACCAGAAGGTTACTCCGGCGAGCGGCCAAAGACAATGGGGGCCCAGACAGTCCGGGCGAGGCCGTTGGGCAACAGACGCCTAATCACTTCTGGCGGCGCGCTTGCTTCGGCAAGCAGCTCACCGCGAGGTCGGGAACCGCTTGGGCGGCGCCCCATCGCAATCCGTTGGTCTCCTCGATGGTTAGACGACTGTTGCCGTGCAGGTCCGTGCTCGTGGTCACGACCTCGCTTGGTGGGGCCGCAAAGAACCTTCGCGAGGTTGCGATCGACCTCGCTTGCGGCCTCTTCGGTTTGAGGCCGCTTGGCCTAGCGGGGCCGCGGAACCGTGCTATCTCCTCGATAGATTCCTGGTTGCCGTGCAAGTGCGTGCTCGTGGTCTCGACCTCGCTTGGGGGGGCCGCAAAGAACCTTCGCGAGGTTGCGATCGACCTCGCTTGCGGCCTCTTCGGTTCGAGGCCGCTTGGCCTAGCGGGGCCGCGGGGCTGTGCTAGATAGATTCCTTGTTGCCGTGCAAGTCCGTGCTCGTGGTCTCGACCTCGCTTGGGGGGGCCGCAAAGAACCTTCGCGAGGTTGCGATCGACCTCGCTTGCGGCCTCTTCGGTTTGAGGCCGCTTGGCCTAGCGGGGCCGCGGGGCTGTGCTATCTCCTCGATAGATTCCTCGTTGCCGTGCAGGTCCGTGCACGTGGTCTCGACCTCGCTTGGTGGGGCCGCAAAGAACTGCAACGCAGTCGTCGGCCTTGGCCGTCGCGATCTGCTTCAGATCCGCCCCGTGGCCTTGCCGTCAAAAAAAAGCGCCCACCCCGCGCGCAGCCCGGTCGCAACGCAGCGCGCAGCCAAGCGTTGCCGCGCGCTCGGGCGTGTCGCAACGGCTAGTGGCGTGAGTCTTGTACTGCGTCGCAGCAAGCCCAAGCGCGCATTTCAGTTCCACTGTCCTGCAATCAAGCGAACAGCGTCTCCATCGGGGCGCATCGGGTCGACGTGCCTCGCTGGCCTCGCAATCCCACGTTTGACGTCGCGTCCCTGTGTGAGACCTCAAAAAAAATACATCGCTCCGGACGTGGAGACGCAGGCCTGCCCCCGCTGCGGAAACTGTTCCGCCACGCGCGTGCGGCCCTTGCCCGTCGGACTCTTCCCAAGCTCTCTCGTTTCCAGGACGATTGCTCGGCGCTCCCCCCTGGCGGCCGCGCCGGCGCAGACCTTGGGCGCGTCGCTAGGGGCGGCAGGTTTTGCAGCGCCGCGCTCGTGGAGTTCACCCGTGCGCTGCTCGGTGGCGATGGCGCGCGCCGCCATGTTCTGCGCGGCCTGCAGCTCGGCGTGGAACGCGGCGGACATCTGCCAAAACCCCGAGTCGCTCGCGCCATCTACTGCGATGGGACACTCCGCCGAGTTTTCCTCTGGAGAGGCTTCGAGCTCTGCGGCGCCTGCTCCATCGACGCATCCGCGGGCATCCTCCGCGAGGTCTCCCCATCTGCATCCTGGTCTGCAGCGTCCGTGGGCCTTGCAGCGCCGGCCCGGCGCCGGCCGACTCATGGGCCCACTTTGAGTCGCGCCCGCCCCTCCTGCTGCCTCCGCGTGCTGGGCCCGCGCCAAGATTATGTCTGGAACGCCGTCGTCCGGCCTGTTCTCGGCGCGCTCTTCGTGGGCGGGGGGCGTCGGCGTAGAAGTCGCGCACCTGCCGCCGCGGTCGCGCCCGTTGCAGATGCGCGCCCCCGCGCGCGCGCAAAATCTCGCCGCTGCTCACCTCGGGGAGCGCGCGGGCGAAGATGGCGACAAAGGATTGGGCCGCTATGGGGGGGCGAGCGTCGGCGACATTTCTGGGCCTCGCGTGGGCTAGGGGAATAGCCCTCCCCGCGATCTCCTCTGTCCAATCATCCGCAAGGCCTTCGCCGAGCATCAGCATGCGCTGCGCAGGCCGGCCCAGACAAATCAGCGTGCGTGCGCCTGCAGAGGTGCCCCGGCACATCGGGCACCCCCTGCCCGACCGTGGCAGATTAGCCAGCGCCGCGGGCGGCATGGCGATCTCCGCGTCGCGTCTGTACGAGTTATCGATGCATCCGTGGCAAGGCCAGACCGCCTCGTCGTTGTCGCCGACGCCCGCGCTTCTGCGGCCGGGCGCCTTTGCGTCTGCCGCCAGATCGGCGGCTGCGTCACTCCGTTCGGGCGGGCGTGTGGGCCCGCGCGCCCTGGCCTCTTTTTTTTCGGACAGTCCCCTAGAGCGCGGAGAATCCGCATCATCTCCGAATGCCAAGAATCTCTCATCATCTGCGGAGAATCCGCATTTCCTCCGGGAAAATCCGCAGCACGCGCTCGGCATACTTGCCGGTCGCGAGCATTTGGTTTACGCGGGAGACATCCCCCGCGCAGTCCGTCGCGCCGGACATCGCCCTTCCTCCCAATGTCAGCCCGCCCGTAATTGACGCCTGCAGCGTAGACGAATCTCGGGCGCGGGTCGCGTTGGTCGGGCTCGCGCCAGAGATGCGCTCGATCGCGGTGCTCAGGCCGATCCTTCCGCGCGCAAATGGCGCTGCCGACCTCCTGTCTGGGCGGCGCAATCTCGGCTCCCTTGGTCCATCTTCTACTCGACGCCGTCGGACTCAGGACTTGAGGCGCGTTGGAAAAAAGCGAGGTCGGCGAGCTGCGGCTTGAGTCCGTTCTCTTGCGCGAGCCACATCACATGCTATCTGCATTCCGCGCCACCCCGGCGACGCCCTTGGGCACGGCTGCGCATGTCCTGCCGCGAGAGGGCGCCGCGCCCGCAGCGCCGGCGAAGATCAGGGGACGTCGAAATTTCCCGCGAGAGGAGCGCGCGCGGCCGGGAATTGCACCGACGGCGAATACTCGTCCGAGCCGAGCTTGTCTGCTGGAACATACCGCTTTGGCCCTCCGGGCAGCCCCCTCGCTGGGAGCTCCTGGGCGCACCGAGACTGCCGGGCTCCCAGCGCGGCCGCGGGCGAGAATGGGCTGGCGGATAACCGCCGAGCAGCGGTAGCTACTATGCGGCAAAAAAACTGGCGAGGTTCATCGCCGCCGCGCTCTTCGGACAACGGGCTTTCCAGCGCTGCGAGCGCCTTGGCCAAGACCCCCTTCGCATGCGCTCATTTCCTCGTCGTCTCTGCGCGGTCCGTCCCTTTAAAAACATGGCGCTGAGCCATCGTCACCTCTGCGGACGCGTCAGTAACCCCTGTGGGATCAGCTTCGCTTCGTCTGCGTCGACGCGCTGCGCGGCGGGCGCGCGGCTCCTCAAGTCCTCCGGCGCCCCTCCGGCTTCGCGCCCCTCAATGGCAGGCCCCGCGGCCTTGGCCGCGGCAATTCCGAAAAATCAACGCCAGCCAAAACAGCCAAGGGCTTCCTAGCTCGTCGGCCCCCGGACTCCAGCATCGCCCGCTGCGTTGCATGGCCGCGCAATGACCTTCTTCAGACCGTCCTTCGCGCTGATGGCGCTCGCACCGGAGCCCGGCCTATCTCGCGAGACTGGATGCGGATCGATTTCTCCTTCCCCTGTTTAGCGCAATCGCTATGGCAGATGCCCCCCCGGTCGCGCGCCGCGCGAAAACGCGCGACGAAAATCGCGCGCGCGCATTCTCGCGCACCCCGGGGGAACATGCTCGAGCTCTCCGCGACTGCCTTCAACGACATCCCTCGCGGGCTTCGCCCTAGAAGTCCGAGATCGGGGGCGCCGAAGGGCGGTGAGGTTTGAATGCTGATGTGCCCCTTTGCGCCGGCGGATTGCGACGATCGCGCGCCAAGAATGGATTCGCGCAACGCGAGAACCACGCCGCCTGCTAGCCGCCGGCTTATTCCTTTCAGCTGGCTTCCGCTTCGGCCCTTCCTTCGCCCTTCTGATGCTGGTGTATTCGACGCCTGCTTGGGCCCGGCGTTGCACTGCTGGCCGCGGCCGCGGCTCACGACCTCGCCCCGCGTTCCCCGGCGCGCCGCGGCAAGCTCGCGGCCGCCCTGTGCCCTAGACTGAATTAGCATTTGCGCTGAGGACGGCGGCGCATCTGCCGACGCCGCCGCGCGCGCAACGTCGCGGGCACGGGCGCGCTCGCAAACGAGCGCGCCTCGAGCTCTCGCGCCAAATCGCCCGGGCGCCGCGGCGGAACCCCCAACCTGCTTTCGCAGCGTGGCCGCGACAACGTTGGCCCCGGCGCCCTGCGCTCCGCTCGATGCCGAGCATATGAGCCGTATAGACATTGCATGTCGGATGCGCCACTGGCAGAGTGCCGCTTGCGCCAACGCAGCAGGAGCTCCACGTCTGCGAGAGACCCCCCCCCCCCCCCTTTTCTGCAGCGGCTTGTCAGCGCGAAGATCGGCGAGCACTCGCGCGACGTCTCGCCCCCGCTGCAACGCCCTGCCGCGCAGCTAGCGCCGCTGGCTTCGCATCGCCGCTACGGGCCGCGACGCCCCCCGCGCGTGACGGGGGCGCCTTGGGCTTTCCAGCGCCAATGCAGGCGGCGGGCCCGCCCCGTGCTTGAGCTCGCTCTGCGCCCCCCAACTGGGCCCGAAGCGCCTTCTGCAGGCTTGCCTGAGCTCGTCCGCGATGTCCTCCGCTGGGCGCTTCCTCCTCTACTTCCTGCGCTGCGCTCCGTCGACGCTGGCAATCTGACCAATGCAATCTCGCGCTGCGCGCAATGCGCGCCCCGAAGAAGCGTCGCCCCAGGCGGCCCTGGAACGGCAGTTCGCAACGCAAGTTCGCAAGCGCACATTCGAGCGAGCCGCGCGGGGGGCCTCTTTCACCGATAGTTCGCGCCACTGGCTGATCAAGCTCAATGACCGCGCCCTGCGACGATGACGCATCGAGGTGCATTGGCTGCGATGGGAGCGCCATAGGCTCTGCCGCACTGCGCAAGTGAGGCATCTCTTCGCGCGCCTGGGTTCGCTCTGCCGCTGCGTGCAACGAGCGCTTGTCAAGCTCCGCGGCAACCACCCGCGGCGCGCGTTCTCCCTGCTGACATCCACTTCGCCCCACGCCTGTTGGCAACCTTGCCCATCGCGTCGCGCTCGGCGCGTGGGGGCAATTTCCCCAAGATGCTTTACTTCCATGTCAGCAACGTCTCCATGTTGTTCTTCGCAAAGAAATGCTTGTTGGGGGTCTGTCGGGGCGCGTCGCGAGGTCGCCGGCGTGCTCTTCATCGCCGGGTCGCCCGTCGCAGCGGACGAACGCTGCGCGGCCGACCCAGCGGACATTTCAACGCTAGCGGCGCGCACTGGGCCCAGCCCTGGACCCGCGGCGCCCGCGGCCAGGGTGAGGAGGATGCAGCCGCCAAAGAATGTCGCGACAGAGCGCTGCCGCTCCCGCGAAAATGCGCCGCGCGCCGCCCGCGGCGACGCGCGCGCTACGAGCGGCGGGCGACGAAGATTGCGAACGGAGACCGCGACGGAGATAACGCAGCGCGCCGGCGGGGTTGCACCGCGGTGACTCCGTTAGGATACGCGGGCTATCAGTGAGCTACCGTGATCGGCTCTGGCCCGCTGCGTATTTGGTTGGGAACTAGCAGGCGGGACATAGAGGCGGGGCGTTCAAAAGTCATTTCGCGCTGCTCCAAACTCGGCTGCCCGCGCAAGGAGATCCCTACGGTTGACGCGGCGCTGGGACACCCGCCCGCGGAAGCTGCGGCACCTGTGCAAGTGGCAGGGGGCTCGGCCCCGTGAGGGCACGAGCCCTTGCTGCCATGCGGCCTAGTCGACGAGTCGACGGACCCCCTGTTCCCCGCGTTCGTCTCGCAGACGCTTTGCGTTGCGAGCCGCGATGCCAGCTAGGCAAAGACCACAAGGCAGTGTGGTGATCTGGTGCGGGTGCTCCATTGCTCCACTTGCGCTGGCAAAGATGGCGGTTGGGAAGTAAGCGCTTGCGCGCGGAACCCCAGAGCGCGCGCGTCCACATGCGTTCGGGACACATCTGCTCTGCTCTGGGTCGCGGGCTTCTCGCCTCTTCTTGCACCCCCGGAGCCCTCGGGCGCGCTTGAGCCACGCGGCTGCGATCATCGGCGAAAGCGTGAAATGGTGGAGACCGACGCGGCGGCGTGATTGCATGCGCGTGCATCAGCGAACGTGCGCGCGACACGGTCGAGTCTGTCGCGGTGGCAGCAGGGGGCCCAGAAAACCGGGGAACCTGAGAAACCTCCGGAGAACGGACAACATAACAATGCGGGGCAGCACTGGGCGGGGAACCTGGGGAACAGGAACCTCCGAGGAACTGGCGAAGCAACGACAAATAGCACGGGGGGCCGGGGGCGCCAGGAACCCGCGGAAACCGGGGGGGCCTCTGGGCAACGGGCAAGGCAACGCGCCGCGGCGCCAACCTTTAACCGAATAGAACCCCTTAGGCAAGCCTACTGGGGGGGCGAACATGTCTCGTCTTCCGTCTCCGTTTCCTCTCCTTCCCTGCTCCACCTCCTCCTCCCGCGCCTCCGCCCCCCCCCCCCCCCCTCTCGGCTTCCTTGCTCCACCCTTATTCCTTTGCCCCCCCCCCCTGCCCCCGTCTGTCTTGAGAGGTGAGATGGGGGCGGGCGCCGCGTGATTCACCAGCGGGTCGGACTCCACAGGCGCAGGGGCAGGAATAGGAATAAATGGGGGAGGGGGGCGAAGGAAACGACCAAAAAGAGGAGAGGGGGAATGAAGACGGCCGCTAGCACGCAGAAGTGCGCAGCCAGATAACGAAGCTGGGGGACCGGGCGCAACAGACAAACACCGCGCACAGGCTCCACGCTCGGGGGCTTCCCGAGGGCGAGAAGAGGAAGAGACATCGGAATCGGAATCGAGCTCTTTGGGCAGATGGAGCAGCTCGTCCATGTGAATGGCCTGGGCCACTCCTGGCGATTCTCGCCTCGAAACTGCTTGCCTATTCGCCATGGGGCCTGCCGAGGTACACGCGTGGTCTCCGTGCAAGCAAGAGCGCTGCGCGGGCTGGAGCACCGTCTCCGGCCGACGACGCCGACGGGCGCCCCCGCGCCGCCGAAAAGAAGGAGAGAGAGAATAATCATATATATATATATATATATATATACATATATATATATATATATAAGGGGGGGGGGGGGGGGGAAAGGAAAACAAAAAAAAAGAGGAAAACAATGAGACAAAAAAGGAGATAACAAAAGGGTGAGGAACGGAACAGAGGAGATGACAAAAATGAAAAAAAGGGGATGAAAAAAAAGGAAAAATAAAAAAAGAGGGGGACAAAAAGACAAAAGGGGGAGGAGAAAACAAAGAGGAAGAGAAGAGGAGAGGAAGAAGAAGAGGATCAAACAAAAAAAAACAACAAAGAGGGAACAAATGCGGTGGGGCAAAAAAAGTTTTTATATATGTATATAACACGCACACACACAGAGTGTGCTTTCGCAAACAGCTCGTTACACTCACCACGCGCCACTCCTGGCCCAGGGCCGCGGGCGCACGAACGCAGCCCTGCATTCCAGGGTCGGGGGGCAGCATGGGCAGGTCAACGAACTCCCCGCTGTGAACTTTAAAAATGAAGTAGATGAGCATTAAACCCCAGCGCGCCACGCTACAGGCTGCTGAGGTACACGCGATGAGGGGTAACCGCCACTGCGATCAACGACCGACTCCGCAGCGACAGCGACAGGCTCGACGACATCAACGACATGTCTTCTGTCGGCCACCCTCCCCCTCTGCCTCCGCACTGGAGGCTGCGAAACGAGACTGGCTGACGCAACTCCGGGATGCCTCAAAGCGGCCTCCAAGGCCACTTGGCCTCTTTCCACCAACTGCAGTAGACGATGCGAGTATTGCCCGATCTGCACTCGCTTGATGGCCGTCGTCCGCGCGCCCGTGGAGACACACGCGCTCACTTGGCTTTCCCCTTGCCCCCCCCTTGCCCTTGTCCTTCTTGGACGACCTGCCACCCTCGAGCTTCTCTAGGAACTGCTGGGCCGCTCTCTCGAGAGGGCCGCGGGGGGCGGGCGCGCGCTTGAGCGCCCCGCCGTTGGCCGTCAGCGCCATGACCAGGCAGCCCTGGAGGGTGGAGCACACGACGCCCATCGCGATCGCGACCTTCGCGAGGTCAGGCTCGCCCTCCTTCTGCTTGGCGGGCTTGCACTTTCAGTGCAGCACTTTGCCTGGAAGGTCCGTCGGGGCCCTGCCGCCCTGGGCGACCTGCCCCCCCCCCCCCCCCAGAAAGAGGCTCACCCGACCCTCGTGGTAGCCTCCAGGTTGCGCCCCGCGACGCCCTTTATGATACCTGTGAAGACGTGCGCGCATGGCGGCCCCAGTGCCTCGAGGGCGGCAGGGTCGTTCTCGGCCGTCTTTGTGGCCTCGTGGTAGACGCGACCCTGCTCGAGCATATGCTTGGCGACGCTGTCGTTGACGTCCACGAGCGCGGTGCTCCGCAGGATGCCAGTGATCTCTCTGGTCTCCGAGGCGCTCGTGAGCGACAACTTCGCGCAGGCCGCGGGCAACTTCGAGACCGTGCTGACGTCTTCCCTTGAGGCCAGCAGCTCCGATAGCTGCTTCTTGCTGGGAGGTGCGTCCGCGACTGCACTGGCGTCGCCCTGGCGCTTCAGGCCCCAGCTCGGGGCCGCGGGGGAAGACATGGCGGCCTCGATGCTGGTAGCGTTCTCGATGCGTCGGAACGAGGTCCGCAAGGATCGCGAAGGGGGGCGCGTAGGAATGGAGATGCTGCTGGAGAAGCTCGAATGTCTGAGCCCTATGATTGCAGAGATGACACTCGACTCGCTCGGGGCGAAGACGCCCCCAATAGAAACGTGACCTCTCGATGCATCTGCCCCTCGGGCGACCCCAAGATAAAGTGACGCTGCGCTGTCTTGACACAACTGAAAGTCGTGAGACAGAAGGGGCACACACTCGTAGTCACTAGCCTGGTCAAGATATCTCGTTGCCCACGCTTTGCCGCGCGATGCTGCGCAACGCCCTTGTACGTGTCAAAACAATGCGTGCTCTCCCCCGCCGTCTCCGTCCGATACCCGCATGTCCATCCTCCTCCACCTTCCGTTGTAGTTGCTGTGGCGGCTGGCTGTGTAGGTGGTGTTCCCCTCCTCCATCCTGGCGGCGGCGCAGCTGACGCGTAGACCCCATATCGTAACGCCGTGAAATCCTGCACCACAAACTCATGCTCAACGCCCTGACCTGTGAATACCTGTGTCGACCCCCACGTATGCATGCGCCCAGGTATCCACCCTCGCCATCAAGTCCTTCCGCGCACTCAAGTACGTCAGAGACAGGTTGATGTGCCCATGGAATTGCTTTTGTAATGACACCTCGCACAAGGTCGGCACCTCCTCTAACGCGAAGTGCCCGAATAGAGAGGTGAGAATCTGGCTGTTGTTCCACTGGCGGGCGACCATCAACTGCATCCCCTTCAGGCGCCGCGCCCGCGTCTCGAGGCAAGCGGGGGCCATGCGCAAATGCTCCAGGACTTGTGACGAGCTCAATGACATGTGATTTGTCCCCGTTGATGTTTCGACTTGCTCATGGGCAGCTCCTCATTGCTCGACGTGCATACCTAGCTACCACATGATCTAGTTCGATGCACTGTTGCTGCGAGCATACGCATGCGCATTAGAATGGAGGGCGGTGTCCTGCACATAACAGATTAGATGGGTTCGCCTGACTCTCGCGGTGCTCTTTTGAGGGGCCAGAAAGCCCCCAGGGAGTACATGGCCGGCACCGCCTTCTTACGATAGCTGAATTCAACCGCGTAGCTACAGTCTGGTCCTACGCGAAGTATCCAGCGCGCGCGCAGTGCGGGGCGGGGGAAGCAACTCTTTGCACGCGGGGGCCCCTTGCATGGGCCCCCGACCCCGCCCGAGACAAAACGGGTAGAGCTTCCGGCGTGCTCCTGTTCTGCTTGCGCCCTACCCCCGCTAGGGCCTGATCCCAGAAGGAAGTTTGCTCGCTCGCCCATTGCTGCAAGCTCTCGCAAACCCTGGCGAGACCCCGCGAGTAAACATTTCAAGCTATCATCGGCATAAAGACTAAGAGAAGCGTCCACGGCCCGGTCCAGGAAAGGGCGTCGCGCGACAAAAGCACCCCCGCCCACGCATCAAGACTCCAACTTTCTTCCCCAATCCTGGATAGCCGTTTGAAACGCCTGAACAGACTGGCGCACAACGTAAGGGCACCCCATTAGGCCGCCGCAGCCTGGCTTGAAAAAGCGGTGGCCCTCCTCGCACTAAAGACAGACTGCTGCTTCCTCGAAGCGTTGGCATCCTAGTCGTTCGAGCCCATCCTCCATGAGCGCAAGCGCCGCCTTGCGCACGTCGGCCCACTTCGCACCGGCGAAAGCAGTCGCGAGGCCACGCAAGTGCACAAGGCCCAAACGGCCAGCACAACGGACCCGCCACATCATGATGAGTGCATTGGCGATTGCATTTTCCTTGCACCTGCGTGGCAGGAAGCCCAGCACTCGGGGTGGCCTCTCTGGGGTTTCGGAGTGACTGGAGCACCGGCCCTTGCCGAGAGGAGGGAGGAGGCGGGTTGTCCGTGGCCCCGACGCCGTTCCCCCAAAACTGGTGCCATCCATTTTTTTGGACCAGGACACGCCTTGACTAGGGTGCCAAACAACAGGAGTTCGCAAGCCAGCGCGCATGCGCAGACAGGCGCCCCCCAGATGGGATCGGAAAAAGGGCGCCGACATCAATTGTTCGTTCTTCGGCACCAACTCCACTGTTTCTAAACGAGGCAACCGTGGGAGGGACCAACAAAGTAGCCAAAAGCTCCACAGGGGCGGCCCAGCACGGGACCGCCTTCCTTTTGGGGCCCGCAAGCCCCGCCTCTCAAGTTTTGCAACGTCGGCCCGCGCTTTCCTGCGCTGCCGCTCATCTAACCTAGAAACATAACCAGGCGCAATATCTTCGTCCACGCGTGCTCGTGCATACTGAATCCAAGATGGCACGAAGGTCGCCTGCAGACCTCCCTCACTTCCTGGCTTGGCGGGCTGATCTGTCCATTCCTGGCGGCGCCACCTGCGCAGCAGGCAGTGGCATCCGCTTTGTTCCACAGTTGCATCCCGCCGCCCTTCTCGCCAACCTGCGCGCGTCATGCAAGTTTCTCTGTCGCCACATCTCCCGCATCTCATGTGTCGTCTCTTCCTGGGAGGCCTCCCATTCAAGCGCGCGTTCCCTCGTCGTATGCCGAATCAGCTGTCTAAGCTCTTGGGGGACTCAGCTTCTCGGGGATGATGAGGTCGCTGCGCAGGTTGGCGTCAGCCTCTTGTGTGATAGACCTCGCCGTGCTGAGTGCCATTCATAGCTCCGGTCGCCTGTGGAGGAGTGCGCGCCTATGTGCCTGCATCTCCGCTCGTCGCGGGTCTGCAGCTTGATCAGCCAGAGAATTATCCCAGTGCGGCCCTACCTAGGAGTTGGAGCCTCCAGGAAAGCAACATTACTAGGAGCGGTAAACGCCGTCCTCCTCCTTCTCCTCATCCTCGTAGTTGTAACAGTAGCGGTAGTAGTAGCATGGAACATACGTGCGCACACACACATATCAATCATACATGTATATATATATAACAGCAGCAGCAGAGGTGGATGCTGCGTTGCGCTATGCTATGTGTTGCTATGCTATGATATGCTATGCTATGCTGCGCAATGCTATGCTGAGCTATGCTATGCTGCGCTATGCTATGCTGCGCTATGCTATACTAATCTATGCTATGCTACGCTTTTGCTTTGCCTTCGCTTGTGCCTTCACTTTTGCCTTTGCTTTTGCTTTTGTCTGGCGCCCAGGGAGCGCAAGTGGGGGAGCCGCGCGTTTGCTTTTACCCTTGCTGTCGTTTTTGCTCGGTTCCCAAGGGGCGGTGGGAACCGCCCGGGGCGCTTTCCACTGCCCGGCCCCTTTAAGCTAGAGAGTAAGAACCCTTCTAGGCAGAGCCTAGGTAGGGAAAAAAACCTCAGCCCCCCCCCATCACTACCCCTTCCAGTTGCGCCCACAGCGCGTCCGGTAGCGTCCGCATAATCAGCTCCCGCATCAACTCCTGATCTGCAGCGAGGCGACTCTCCACGGCGTTGGTGTACTCATCTCTCTCGGGCGCTCCGTGGAATGCGGTCACCAGCTTGTTGCGATCCCATCGTAGTCGCGCCGTTGCCGCCCTCTGCGTCTGCGACCAAGCAGGGGGCCGAAAGTGCACGTGCACGAACTGGTGGCCCCTCTTAGCCTTCGCGGGCATGAGCTGCAATCGTCGCGGTAGCTGGTGTGGAACGCCTGCGCTACTATGATACAAAGAGGTCGGCAGGCGCATATAATCAATGAGGCTCTCCACATCTCTAGTTCCATACTAAACAGATTGCCCATGTTGCGCCGTCACCGCCGTTTAATAATGCGCCCCCCCCAGTAGCTCTCGCATAAGCTGTCCCGCTAGGTGCTCGATGCGCGTACCGTCCTCATGTATAGCAGGGGTGTCCATTCTAATAGTGGAGGGCGGCGCCGATACCCCCATGCCGTCGTTGAAATCCATGCATAGTGCGGGGGTCGATCTGCTAGGTGTTCGTGCTAGAATGCCCGCCACCCGACCCACCAATGCTCGAACCGTTCGATCATACTGTCTGCCCTCCTGCTTGGCTTTCATTTCGGTGGAACATATACTCCAATGAACGTGACACCAAATACTACTGAAGGTAATCGAGCAGAAAGCCCGCGGCCAGCCAATTCAGGTCCTGGTACGTCCACTCGTCGAAGGTGGCGTTGTTTGATCTTTCTCCCAAAGGTCATCGTGATCCCAACAATGCGATTCGTTATTTGACCTGGCTTCCAGCCCGCTTCAATCTGCCACAGTTTTTCCATATTTCCGTTGTTGGACCCGGAGGTCAGCTCGCAAGCCCGTGCCCACTAGTGTCACGCTATCAAAATTCCCGCACGCCAGATTGGTATCCTCCTGCCGATCTCGTCTAGATGCGGAGAAGGGGTTGAAGTGCCCATATCGCCATACATGTGGCAGCAGGTTGACCCCAATAGGCGACGGTTGGCTGCTACGAGAGGGGGTCCCGATCCACCCAGGGGCGGAGTCTGCTGCGCGGACAAGGTCTGAACCAAAAGATCCTGGCATTGTGTGTGTGCGTTCGTGCGTGCGTGCGTGCGTGCGTGCGTGCGTGCGTGCGTGACTGCGTGATTGCATGCGTGCGTGCGTGCGTGCGCGCGTGCGTGCATGAGCGTGCGTGCATGTGCGTGCGTGCGTGCGTGCGTGCGTGCGTGCGTGCGTGCGTGCGTGCGTGCGTGCGTGTGTGTGTGTGTGTGTGTGTGTGTGTGTGCGCTTTGTTTCCTGACCATCCTGTGGTGGTGGGACCTCGTTTTTTGGTGTAAAAAAACAACGGTTCCCGCGTTCCTCTCCTCTTCTCCTCCTCCTTCCCGTCCTCCCTCCCTACTTCTTCCATGCGCTTCACCCACCCAGCACAGCGCTACGTGGCCCCATAGGGAGCCCCACCGAAGGTCCCAGTGGCACCGCCCGCATGCGCCCGCCACCACCCAGCACAACCCTTGCTCCCTGCGTTTCGCCCACCCAGTACAACGCTTCGTGGCCCCAGAGGTGGCTCCATCGAAGGTCTCACTGGCACAGCCCGCATGCGTCCGCCATCACCAAGCAGAGCCCTTTGCTCCCTACGTTTCACCCACCCAACACAGCGTCTCGTGGTCCCATAGGGAGCCCCACCGAAGGTTCCAGTGGCACCGCCCGCATGCGTCCGCCACCACCCAGCACAGCCCTTGCTCCCTGCGTTTCACCCACCCAGTACAGCGCTTCGTGGCCCCATGGGGGCCCCACCGAAGGTCCCAGTTACACCGCCCGCGCGCCTCCGCCACCACTCAGCACAGCCCCTGTTCCCTGCGTATCGCCTACCCATTACAGCGTTTCGTGGCCCCATGGGGAAGCTCCACCGAAGGTCCCAGTGGCACCGCCCACATGCGTCCGCCACCACCCGACACAGCCCTTGCTCCCTGCGTTTCACCCACCCAATACAGAGCTTCGTGGCTCCATAGGGAACCCCACCGAAGGTCCCAGTGGCACCGCCCGCATGCGCCCGCCACCACCCACTACAGCCATTGCTCCCTTCGTTTCACCCACCCAATACAGCGCTTCGTGGCCCCATGGGGGGCTCCACCGAAGGTCCCAGTGGCACCGCCCGCATGCGTCCGCCACCACCCAGCAGAGCCCTTGCCCCCTGCGCTTCACCCACCCAATACAGCGTCTCGTGGCCCCATGGGGAGCTCCACCGAAGGTCCCAGTGGCACCGCCCGCATGCGTCCGCCACCACCCAACACGGCCCTTTCCCCCTGCGTTTCACCCACCCAATACAGCGCTTCGTGGCTCCATTCGGAGCGCCACCGAAGAAGATATTCACAATTGCGGCATTCACAAATGCATATGGTTGGGTCTCTCGCCAGGCTAATTTGTGTGTGTGTGTGCGTGTGTATGTGCGTTTATGTGAGTTGGTCTCTTTATCCAGCCATCCTGTGGTGTTGGGTCCTCGTCTTGAAGAGACAGCGCCCCGCGTTATCCTCCTTCCTTCCTTCCTCCCCCCCTCCTGCCTCCTCCCATCATCATCATCATCATCATCATCATCATCATCATCATCAGCATCATCATCATCATCAGCATCATCATCACCAGCATCATCACCATCGTCATCATCATCATCATCATCATCAGCAGCATCATCATCATCAGCAGCAGCATCATCATGATCGTCATCATCGTCGCCATCGACACCAATGTCGGCCCCCCTCCTCTGCCGGCACACCCATCACACGCTCCGTCGCCCCATAAGGAGCTGCACCGAACGTCCCAGAGGGACCGCCCGCATGCTTCCTCCACACCCAGTACACCCTTTCGTGCCTCCATAAAGAGCTCCACTGAAGGTCCCAGAGGGACCGCCCGCATGCTTCCTCCACACCCAGTGCACCGCTTCGTGCCCCCATAAAGAGCTCCACTGAAGGTCCCAGTGGGGCTGCCCGCATACGCCCGCCACGCCTAGTACAGCACGTCGTGGCCCTATAGGGAGCTCCACCGAACGTCCCAGAGAGACAGCCCGCATGCGTCCACCACAACCCGTATATACACCGTTTCGTGCCCCCATAGAGAGCTTCACTGAAGGTCCCAGTGGGACCACCCGCATGCGCCCGCCACGCCTAGTACAGCACTTTCATGGCCCCATAGGGAGCTCCACCGAACGTCCGAGAGAGACCGCCCGCATGCGCCCGCCACAACCAGTACACCGCTTCGGGGTGCCATAGGGAGCTCCGCCGAAGGTCCCAGTGGGACCGCCCGCATGCGTCCGCTTCGCCCAGTACAGCGTTGTGTGGCCCCAAAGGGAGCTCCAGCGAAGGTCCCAGTGGGACCGCACGCCTGCACCCGCCACAACCATTGCAGTGCTTCGTGGCTCCATGGGGGGCTCCACAAAAGGCCCCAGGGGGGCCGCCCCCATGCGTCCGCCACACCCAGTACAGCGCGTCGTGGCCCCACGGGGAGCTCCAGCGAAGGTCCCAGTGGGACCGCCCGCATGCACCCGCCACAACCATTGCAGTGCTGCGTGGCTCCATGGGGGGCTCCACCAAAGGCCCCAGGGGGACCGCCCCCATGCGTCCGCCACACCCAGTACAGCGCGTCGTGGCCCCACAAGGAGCTCCAGCGAAGGTCCCAGTGGGACCGCCCGCATGCACCCGCCACAACCATTGCAGTGCTTCGTGGCTCCATGGGGGGCTCCACCAAAGGCCCCAGGGGGACCGCCCCCATGCGTCCGCCACATCCAGTACAGCGTTGCGTGGCCCCAAAGGGAGCTCCAGCGAAGGTCCCAGTGGGACCACCCGCATGCACCCGCCACAACCATTGCAGTGCTTCGTGGCTCCATGGGGGGCTCCACCAAAGGCCCCAGGGGGACCGCCCCCATGCGTCCGCCACATCCAGTACAGCGTTGCGTGGCCCCAAAGGGAGCTCCAGCGAAGGTCCCAGTGGGACCGCCTGCATGCACCCGCCACAACCATTGCAGTGCTTCGTGGCTCCATGGGGGGCTCCACCAAAGGCCCCAGGTGGACCGCCCCCATGCGTCCGCCACATCCAGTACAGCGCTGCGTGGCCCCAAAGGGAGCTCCAGCGAAGGTCCCAGTGGGACCACCCGCATGCACCCGCCACAACCATTGCAGTGTTTCGTGGCTCCATGGGGGGCTCCACCGAAGGCCCCAGGGGGACCGCCCCCATGCGTCCGCCACATCCAGTACAGCGTTGCGTGGCCCCAAAGGGAGCTCCAGCGAAGGTCCCAGTGGGACCACCCGCATGCACCCGCCACAACCATTGCAGTGCTTCGTGGCTCCATGGGGGGCTCCACCAAAGGCCCCAGGGGGACCGCCCCCATGCGTCCGCCACATCCAGTACAGCGTTGCGTGGCCCCAAAGGGAGCTCCAGCGAAGCCCAGTGGGACCACCCGCATGCACCCGCCACAACCATTGCAGTGCTTCGTGACTCCATGGGGGGCTCCACCGAAGGCCCCAGGTGGACCGCCCCCATGCGTCCGCCACATCCAGTACAGCGTTGCGTGCCCCAAAGGGAGCTCCAGCGAAGGTCCCAGTGGGACCGCCTGCATGCACCCGCCACAACCATTGCAGTGCTTCGTGGCTCCATGGGGGGCACCGAAGGCCCCAGGGGACCGCCCCCATGCGTCCGCCACATCCAGTACAGCGTTGCGTGGCCCCAAAGGGAGCTCCAGCGAAGGTCCCAGTGGGACCACCCGCATGCACCCGCCACAACCATTGCAGTGCTTCGTGGCTCCATGGGGGGCTCCACCGAAGGCCCCAGGGGGACCGCCCCCATGCGTCCGCCACATCCAGTACAGCGTTGCGTGGCCCCAAAGGGAGCTCCAGCGAAGGTCCCAGTGGGACCACCCGCATGCACCCGCCACAACCATTGCAGTGCTTCGTGGCTCCATGGGGGGCTCCACCGAAGGCCCCAGGGGGACCGCCCCCATGCGTCCGCCACTCCCAGTACAGCGTTGCGTGGCCCCAAAGGGAGCTCCAGCGAAGGCCCGTCCCCCCCGCCAAGTACAGCGCTTCGTGGCCCAGTGGGACCGCCTGCATGCACCCGCCACAACCATTGCAATGCTTCGTGGCTCCATGGGGGGCTCCACCAAAGGCCCCAGGGGGACCGCCCCCGTGCGTCCGCCACACCCAGTACAGCATTGCGTGGCCCCAAAGAGAGCTCCACAGAAGGCCCGTCCCCCCCGCCAAGTACAGCGCTTCGTGGCCACATGGGGAGCTCCAGCGACAGTGGGACCGCCCGCATGCGTCCCCCCCCACCCAGGACAGCGCCTCGTGGCCCCATTTGGGGGCTCCACCGAAGGCCCCAGTGGCACCGCCCGCATGCGTCTGCACAACTTATGTTGTCCCCGTCCTACTTAAGACATCATAATGCACAACCCACTACAGCGCGTCGTGGCCCCACAGGGAGCTCCAGCGAAGGCCCCAATGAGACCGCCCTCATCTGTCCCTCCCACCCATTACGGCTCGCCCTATCATGCTACTCCCCTGCTTCTGTTGAGGGGGGCATCCGCCCCCCAGCATGCTGGGGCGCGGTGGTGCCTCGGGGTGGCCGGAATTGCCACCAACAAGAGTCAAGCAACATATCCAAAAGCACATACGAATTCGGCACGCCAGAAGTTGTGACGGAACATTTGGGGACGGTGCCAAAGAGCAGCTTGTGCCCAAATTCGGCAGCGGCCGCTGTTGGTCGGGCGACGGCCGTCCCACAAAAAGACGTCCGCGGCGAGACCGAAAACGAGCCCTGTTCAAGATGGACAGGCAGGCAGCGCTGCCGTCTTCGCCAATAGCCTTTCCGCCCCCATCTCGGTCCCTCTGAAGAGTCGCGAGTCGCACGTCGTGTAATCTCTTGAGCAAGGCAAATCCCGCAGACTCACTCTCGGAAAAACCGTGGCCGAAGCGCGAGAGGGGGGGGGGGCAGGGAGTGATGAGTGATGGTGATGGCCGAGGTGCAGCGGCTGGTGGTGGGAGGCGTAAGCTTTCCTTGCGGAGGCGGCGAACTCAAGACGTGCCCCTCAAGACGTGCGCAGGAAGCGCCCGTCATCCAGCCAGATCCGCCGAATCCGATCCTGGCTGGGCCCATCCTTCGGCGGCGAGCGAGGAGGGGGAAGTGAGAAGGAGAAGGCCTTCTCAGAAGGCTGGGAAGCCGTGCGGCCTTCTGAGACTTTGCTGAGCCGTCCCCGAAGGCACAGAACACTTTCCAGAGAAGGCGCGAGGGCTTCTGAGGAGTCCCGCCGCCTTCTGACAAGGCCTTCTGCTTCTCTGGGGGCCTCCTAGATGTTGTCGGAGTACCTAGGGTCGTAGGATCGCGCCGCATCGCCGATACATCGCCGATACATCGTCGATGCATCATCGATGCATCGGCGATGCAACGGCGACGCATCGGCGACGTCGGCGATGCATCGGCGACGTCGGCGTGGAGAACATCGGGCTCCACATCGAGCCGCATCGCCGATACACCAGCGATGCGGAGCGATCCTCCGACCCCCTCTACTCGGACCCCATCTGGGAGACCTAGATTCTCATTTTCCCTGAGGGGCAACGATAAGGGGGGACTAGCATAGGGGGGGGGATACCTCGACCTGGAATCGGCGACACATCGCCGATGGATCGGCGCTGGGCCCCCGATCGTGAGCCCGCACCTTCCGGTGCAGCTTGGGGCCACCGGGCCCCTGTATCGGCGACCCATGGGCGATTGGGGATCGATGCATCCCCCCCGTCTGCCTATCCCCCCCTACTTTGGACGCCCGAAATGGGTACGGCTAAAATTGGCACAATGCCCAACAACAAATGTTGTCCCAAACCAACAGCGGGCGCTGTTGGGCAGGCGGCCTTCTGTCTCAATTGGGCACAGGCCGCGGCGGCGCGGACAGCGAGTCCTGTTAAAAATTATGCTGGCGAAGGACCCGACCATATAAAGTTGTGGGTACCGCAATTTTGAATATCTTCTTCGGTTAAGCTCCCAATGGGGCCACAAAGCGCTGCGCTGGGCGGGGGGGGAACGCATGCGGGCGGTAGCACTGTGGCCGTCGGTGAAGCTCCCTATGAGGGCACGAAGCGTTGCACTGGGTGGGTGAAAGTACACAATTCGGCGAGTGGGACGCATGCGGGCGGTACCGCTGCGGGCTTCAGTGGAGCTCCCTATGGGGCCACGAAGCGCTATACTGGGCGGGTGACAATGCCAAATTGGGCATGGAGGACGCATGCGGGCGGTACCACTGGGGACTTCGGTGGAGCTCCCTATGGGGTCACGGAGCGCTGTACTGGGTGGGTGACAATGCCAAATCGGGTGCGGGGGATGCATGCGGACGGCCCCACTGGGGGCGTGACAGTGCCAAGTTGGGTGTGGGGGACGCATGCGGGCGGTCCCACTGGGGGTTTCGGTGGGTTTCCAAATTGGGCCACGGCGTGCTATACTGGGTTTGCGAAAATGCAAAATGTGATGTGGGGGCGCTGTACTGGGTGGGTGAAAATGCCAAATTGGATGTGGGGGGCGCGTGCGGGCGGTCCCACTTGGGGCTTCGGTGGAGCTCTCTATGGGGCCACGAAGCGCTGTACTGGGTGGGTGCAAATGCCAAATGGGACTTGGGGAGCGCATGCGGGCGGTCCCACTGGGGGCTTCGGTGGAGCTCCTTATGGGGCCACGAAGCGCTTTGCTGGCTGAGTGAAAATGCCCAATTGGGTGTGGGGGACGCACGCGGGCGGTCCCATTGGGGTCTTCGGTGGGGCTCCTTATGGGGCCACGAAACGTTATACTGAGTGGGAGAAATTGCCAAATTGGATGTGGAGGACGCATGTGGGCGGTACCATTTGGGGCTTCGGTGGGGCTGGCTCCCCACGAAGCGCTGTACTGGGTGGGTGACAATGCCAAATCGGGTGCGGGGGATGCATGCGGACGGCCCCACTGGGGGTGTGACAGTGCCAAGTTGGGTGTGGGGGACGCATGCGGGCGGTCCCACTGGGGGCTTCGGTGGGGTTCCAAATTTGGCCACGAAGCGTTATACCGGGTGGGTGAAAATGCCAAATTGGAGTTGGGGGCGCTGTACTGGGTGGGTGAAAATGCCAAGTTGGATGTGGGGGACGCATGCGGGCGGTCCCACTGGGGGCTCCGGTGGAGCTCTCTATGGGGCCACGAAACGCTGTACTGGGTGGGCGAAAATGCCAAATTGGATTTGGGGAGCGTATGCGGGCGGTCCCATTGGAGGCTTCGGTTGGGCTCCCTATGGGGCGGGGCCACGAAGCGGTATACTGGGTGAGTGCCAATGCCAAGTTGGGTGTGGGGGACGCATGCGGGCGGTCCCACTTGGGGCTTCAGTTGGTTTCCCTATTGGGCCACGAAGCGCTGTACTAGGTGGGTGAACATGCAAAATTGGATGTGGGGGACGCATGCGGGCGGTACCACTGGGGGTCTGGGTGGGGCTCCCTACGGGGTCACGAAGCGCTGTACTGGGTGGGTAAAAATGCCAAATTGGGCGTGGGGGACGCATGGGGGCGGTCCCACTGGGGGCTTACTGGGCGGGTGAGAATGTGTGGGGGACGCATGCGGGCGGTCCCACTGGGGGCTTCGGTGGAGCTCCCTATGGGGCCACGAAACGCTGTGCTGGCTGGGTGAAAATGCCAAAATGGGTGTGGGGGACGCACGCGGGCGGTCCCACTGGGGGTTTCGGTGGAGCTCCCTATGCTGCCACGAAACGCTGTGCTGGGTGGGTGAAACGCATGGAAGAAGGAAGAGGGAGGGGAGGAGGAGGAGGAGGAGGAGGAGGAGGAGGAGGAGGAGGAGGAGGAGGAGGAGGAGGGGGAGGAGGAGGAGGAGGAGGAGGAGGAGGAGGAGGAGGAGGAGGAGGAGGAGGAGGAGGAAGAGGAGGAGGAAGAGGAAGAGAGGAACGCGGGGCGACGTCTCTTCAAAACGAGGGCCCAACACCACAAGATGGTTGGGAATGAACAGGAACTGCTGTTGGGCATTGTGCCCATTCATTCCGTGCCCATGTCGGTCGTCCCCCCCTACCGTTGCCCCTGATTCCCCCCTCCCCCCGCTCGCCGCCGAACCCTGGGCCCAGGATCGGCGCGAGCGCTCCCCCCGGCCAAGCCCATGGGGAGGCGCAGGGCGCCGCCGAGCGGCCGAGGCCAGGGAGCGGCCGGGGGCCGCGCTCGGGCGAGGCGGTCGGCCGGCGTGGCCCGGCCGGGCTGCCCTCCTCACTCCTTGTCGTTCAGCTTCACGAAGCCCTCGTCGTCGGCCGCCTCCTGCTCGGGGGGGCCGAGGCCGCGCAGGACGAGGACCACCTTGCGCACGCCCTTCGTCAGCGGCACGAACCACATGGCCGAGAGCACCAGCAGCATGACCGTCACCGAGGGGTAGATGTATCGCTCCATGGGCGAGCACGGGGTCCACGTCAGCTCGGGGTGCGTGACCACGTCCTGGTACCAATAGTAGAGCCACGCTGGGAAGAGCATGATTCGGAAAATAACGAAGGACAGCCAGAGGCCAAGCCCGTTCACTGCGAAAACCTTGGGAAACAAATCCTCCAACCTCCTGTCTTGGATGGAGAACTGCTTGCCACAATACATAAAATTCAGGAAGACGGTGGACACCTCGCAGCAACCGTCAAGGCAGCCCCAGAAGTGCATGCGGCCCGTCAAGAGGCCACTTCCGAAACACGTGATGCTAACCGCATGGTGGACGGTCATCATGATAAGGAGCTTCGGGCTCATCTTCTCCATGGCCTGCACGGGCATGTGCACCAAACAACGCGCGATGTACAACAGCAGAAAGAATCGGGTTCCGGGCGTGACACCTGTCCAACGCGAGGTTACTGTATGGCGCAGATCCAGCACGCTGCCAATAGCTGCGACCGCGAGCAGAGGAAAAACAACCAGCGAGACTAGTAAGTCGGCCACGTACCACGGGTCCTCGTGGTTGGGGCATAGCTTCTTCCCCAGCAGGAGGCAAACGGCTATTGAGGTCACCTGCACGACCAGGTGGTTCGTCAACTCCACGACCACCCCGTCGTCCATCTGGGGAAACGCGGGGGGAAAAAGCGAACGCTTCAGCGTACAGTTTCGAGATGTCCGCGCGGATGTCTTGGGTCGGCGCCCGGCACTGGAGGCGGATCGCGCCACGGGCGGCGCCGGAGGCGCCGCCAGGGGGGGCCTGCGCCGACTGAAGAAATTCGTGCGGACTTCCGCGGTGCCTCCTCTTGTTGGTTTATGTCGTTCCCATCCTACTTAAGAACCACATCCCAGAAATAATTTCGAGCACCCGGAAAAGTGTCAAAAGAGTGTCGAGACAGTGTCGAGACAGTGTCGAAACAGTGTCGAGCGAGTGTTTCCCAGGGCCCGACACGTGAAAACCCTCGAGCTTCGGCACTTTTTCTGGCGCTCGAAACTCTTTCTGGCGATCAAGGCTAAAGTACAGGGCAGTTTTTGATACATGGGATTTTAAACAAAATATTGGATTTGCAATTCATGACTAAATTATGGATAAATTTATGCATGAACTCATCGTTGTTTTTAGTACTAAATTCCTGCATTTTAATACATGATGCGCACGCGGAGCATGTATGAAAAACGGCACTCTAGGTTGGAGCAGCGCTGCCTTCGACCCCCCGGGGCTTTTTTTGCCCAAGAAGCTGTTTTTTGACGGAGAGAAAGCCTTCTCAGAGGGCGACGGGACTTCTCAGAAGCCCTCGCGCCTTCTGAGAAGTGTTCTGCGTCTCCGGGGAATGCTCGGAAAGGGACCGGACTCCATACACCGACGTTTCTACAGCCCCGCACTGAAATTCGCACAAGAAAGCGGATCCTGGTGTATACGGGATCCTGGTGTATACATTTTTCGTTGCTTCCACGGGGAAGCGGGGAAAATAGTATACAACACACCACTCCGACGTCGTTCCCGACCCTCAAAAAATTCTGGGACTGAGAAGCAGCCTGCCACTGGTAATGTATATGTTCCAACTTCTGACTCAGAAAGCTTCGCAGAAGGCTGGGAGACTTCCGAGCCTTCTGAGAAGGCCCGCCCCTTCTCAGTTCTCCCCCTCGCTCGCCGCCGATTCATGCTGACTCAAGGCGCCGGCCTTCCATCTACAGAGAAGGCCCGCGCCTCCTAAGAAGCAGGGGTGCTTCTAAGAAGCCCCCCCCTTCCCCCACCCCCCTCTGCGCGTGGCCGAAGAGAAAACGACCACTTTGGCCTTCCCCGTCCGCCTGCTTCCTTCGCCCTCGTCCTGGTTCGGCTACGCGCAAGAGTGACCCTGGGCAAGAGTGACCTTTGGTGCGCAGCCGTTGGGGGGCCGCGGGGGGACCAAACACGAGCGCGCAAGACGCTACTATAGAGGCCTCCTAGATGGGGTCGGAGTAGATGGGCTCGGAAGATCGCGCCGTATCGCCGATACATCGCCGATGTACCGGCGATGCATCTGCGATGAATCGCCGACGTCGGCTATGCACTGGCGATGCCAGCGTGGCGAAAACCGGGCTCCACAGCGAGCCGCATCGCCGATGCATCGCCGATGCACCGGCGGTGCGGCGCGATCCTCCGACCCCGCCTGCTCGGACCCCACCCCGGGAGCCCTGGGAGCCTCGAGACCAAAAGACACCGATCGCTTTGGCCCTCCCCGCCCGCCTGCTTCCTTCGCCCCCGTCCGGGTGCGCGGCCCGCCGGCGCGCACGCGGGCCGCCAGCCCAGGCACGGCGCGCGGCCGCGGGGCCGCCCGCCGGGCCCCGGGAGCTCCGAGGGCTGCGGGCAGGCGTGCGCGCACGCTCGGACCGAAGGGGGCCCAGGGGCACACACGAAGAGATGGGCACAGAGCACAGGATTCCCAATCTTGTCCCATGTTTTCGGTGTTCGCGCCTTCCCCCATTTTCCATGTTTTTTTTTTTTTCTGGGGAATCGACGACGAATTGTGTCTGTGTGCTTTTGTCCCTCCTGAGCAGCAGGGACCGGCTGTCCCGGCATGCCTATAGGCCTACCGCCGCCTCCTGATGTTTTTGACTACCTACAGACCACCCCAACCCAACCCAACCCGAAGACCTGGATTTCGGGTTGGGGTGGGGGGGGGTAGCGTTCCACACGTGATTTTTCAATGTTCCCCGACCCGCCCCCCCCCCTCCGGAAATGGAGGGCAAATTGAGGCCTTCGGGTTGGATTGGGGTGGCTTGGTCGGTGGTGAGTTTTTCAACAACTGCGGGGTGCTACGTTATTATTGGTCCCAGCGGTTGTTCATAGAGTCCACCCGCATGGTAAGGATGAGCAGCTTTCCAAGGTTACCCTTGCATCCTTACACGTCGTTCATTTCTAGTTGTGCTCATTTCTAATTGTGCTCGTTTCTAATCGTTCCTGGCCCCCGTAGTGGCCAGGGAGAGGCCCAGGATAGAAGAATTAGAAATGAAAGGATCTTGGCCCCCCCAAAACATCAGGGCACTTTCGCAGAATTAGAAATGAACCATGTGTACCCTCGGGCCCATAGTTGGCCGCTTTTGCTGGACGCGCCCCGCCCGCAAAGAATCCCACCAGCCCTTTGGGCGTGAGTGGTTTAGCGAGCCCTCTCTGTTCTCAACCCCCCTTCTTCCCCTTCGGGGAGGGGTTTACCCCTCCCCCTCCCCCCTCCCCCTGGACATGGAGAGGGGGTTCCGCGGGTCGTCAGGGGGGTAATTTTCGACTCCTGGGAGGGCTAAAAAACGACACCCCTCACGAGGATTCTGGCCCAGACGGGGGGGGGCAGAAAAAACCCTCTCCTCTTCTTTGAAACCAAAATCATTGATTTTAATACGGTTCTGGCCCCATTTTGGCCTTCTGAGGGGGCAGCGCTCATGAAAGCTCCCCTCTTCCTTCAAGACAAAATCATTGATTTTACGAAGGTTTTGGGCTCATTTTGCCCTTCTGAGGGGGCAGCGCTCATTAAAGCTCCCCTCTTCTTTGATCCATTCCCTCCAAGATGGCCCCAAGAAGCGCCCAGGAGGCACCAAGAGGCCCCAAGATGGCCCCAAGAGGTCCCCAGGAGGCCCCCGAGAGGCCTCCAAGAGGCCCCAAGATGCCCCTCAGAGGTCTCCAAGAGCCCCCAAGATGCCCCCAAGAGGCCCCCAAGAGGCCCCAAGAGGCTCCCCCGAGGCACCCAAGACGCTCCTGGAAGCCCCTGGGGCCGCCAAGAGGCCCCCAAGACGCCCCAAACGGCCTCCAAGAGGCTCCCAAGAGGCCCGAAGAGGCTCCCCCAAGGCACCCAAGACGCTCCTAGAAGCCCCTGGGGCCGCCAAGAGGCCCCCAAGACGCCCCAAAAGGGGACGAGGTGCCCGAACGCCTCACGCCACGAGGAGCCCGAACGACTCACACCAGGACGAGGGGCCCGAACGACTCACACCACGAAGAGCCCGAACGACTCACACCAGAAGGAGGGGCCCGAACGACTCACACCAGGACGAGGCGCCCGAACGACTCACACCACGAGGAGCCCGAACGACTCACACCACGACGAGGGCCCCGAACGACTCACACCACGAGGAGCCCGAACGAGTCACACCAGGAGGAGGGGCCCGAACGACTCACACCAGGACGAGGGGCCCGAACAACTCACACCACGAGAAGCCCGAACGACTCACACCAGGACGAAGAGCCCGAACGACTCACACCACGAAGAGCCCGAACGACTCACACCAGGAAGAAGGGCCCGAACGACTCACACCAGGACGAGAAACCCCAAACGACTCAAACCACGAGGAGCGCTTTCTCTCCCTCCTCCTCCGCCTCGTCCTTCTCCCGCTCCCCCCACAAGGAGGATGTACAAGGAGGCGGGAGGAAGGAGTAACAGGGGAGATATGCGGGGCCAAGCGGACACACGCCTGAAAAACACGACTGTCGGCATGCTTCGCAAGAGTTGCTGTTGTGAGATGGGCTGGTGGGGATACGCGAAGCGTAAATAATTAGAAATGAACCATGTGTACCCTCGGGCCCATAGTTGGCCGCTTTTGCTGGACGCGCCCCGCCCGCAAAGTGTCGGAACAGCCTTCCAAGGGCCCTCCCTACATTCTTCCTGTGCGACGCAATGTTCGCAGATCACAGAAATGGTCCAATCACAAAAGCAATGATCTCAGAACATAAGCCCGACGTGCTAAAACGAGGCAGTCTCGGCCAGAAATGTGTTAAGAACATGTCGAGCAGACCGCAAAAGGTTCTTAGAACAGTCTCTGGTGGGCCTATAGGCCAGCCAGGACGCTCCGCCACTGCTTGACACACGAGCCCGAGAGCCCATGATCGCCCAGGAAGCTTTTATCGTCCGCGGGCTTGACGCAGGCGCGAGTTGGCCGTAGCAAGCGCTGGGCCACAGCGAAGCGGATTCCGCGCACGGGGGCAGGAAGGAAGGGCGCGGAGAGCGGCGGCCGCGGAGACAATCACAGAGGACACGCGCACCGCCCCGGGAGCGAGCGCACGGCGCCTGGAAGAAGGCAGAAACCTCGCTTCGGCGAACCAGCCTCGAACTTATGCCTATCCCTAAGATTGACATGCCCAAAGGCGATGACAATCTTAGGGATGCACCCTCAGAAACCGAGGGAATCCCTCAGATCGCCATCCTGATGAGGCGATGCCCACCATAGGGATAGGGATAGGCTCCAGGCTGGTAATCCGCGGCGTGGCACGCGACGGGTGCAGCAGGGCCCAGGAGCCGGGGGCGCACTGCATGTATCCCAGGGCATCGACCACCCACGTAGCGCCCCCGCGAGGGATCAACCGCTCGCTGGTCAGGCACAAGCGGGGCGCGCCGGCACGCATATGCCGTGCGCACATACATATGTGGTGCTGCAGCAGAAACCGCGGCTTCCCGGGTCCACCAAGAGACGCGCACACACACACACACGAACGCACACGACCACAAGCACGCACGCGCACCCTCGAACACGCACCGGCGCACACACACACACACATACACACACACGCACGCACGCACACACAAACACACACACACACGCACGCACACACACACACACACTCACGCGCGCACACACACACACACACCCGCGCCCACACCCACACCCACACCCACGCTCACACTCACACCCGCATCTACAATCACACCCCAACTCACACTCACACAAGCGCACACACAACACACAACTCAACACAGCACACCACAGCACATGACAACATAACACACATACATAACACACACACACACACACACACACACGCGTACATTGTATTCTCCATCGGCGAGGCGACGGCATCGTCGCGAATCGCTGGGGGACTGGACAGAGGCAGTCCCTGGGAGTCCCTTGCAAACGCGCACACACTTACACACAATCGCCCTCACATGTTTTTCGGTCGCGGCCAGTTGGTTCAGCGCAGCGGACGCTAGGGCGGGACACGCGTAGATCAATCAGTTACCACCCAGGCTTTGCCGGTATATCGTCAGGACGTGGCTGACGCGTGCAGAGATATCCGCCGACCCTGTCGGCCTGTGTGAGGGGCTTTTCCGTTCGAGTCGTCGTCGCCGTCATTCGTTCATCGTCGTCTCTGTCGTCCTCTTTGCCTGCGCATTTCCTCCCCTTTGCCCGTCGCCGCTCCTCTCCCCTTTCCTGGGCTCTTCTCCTCAAGCGCGTCAGCCAAAGCGAAATTGAGCAACGTCGTCATACACTCGAAGGGAAGCCCATTCCCTTTGATCCCTCCCCCGCCGGGGGGGGGGGTCGACTGGCCTGGCCCGGGTCCGGACCAAAGGGGGGTCCCGGGTCAGATACGTTTCCCCTCCGGGGGCTCCTGGGCCGCAGAAAAGCCTCAAGACGGGACAAGAATGCCCCAAAAGCTCCCAAAGACAATCCGCGAGGCCCCGAATCACCGAACGATCTGTCCAAGACGCCTGGATGGCCTCCAGACAGCCCAAGACACCTGCAAGACGCTCAAAGAGGCAGTCCTAAAAGCGCCTCGAGTCGAGAACAAAAGCAGTAGGTTCTCCATAGGCTTTGGGATGATTTCGGCGTTCTCGCCTCTCCCGCTTCCCAACACTCCAAGACGGCCCAAACGGCCTCCCACATCGCCCCCCGCAGCCCCGAAGGGCTCCACGAGCGACCCAAAACGGCCCAAGAGAGTTCCAAGACGCTTCAAAAAAAGCCTCAGAGGTCCCCAAGACGGCTCCAAAACAGTGCCGCGACGGCGGACCAAAACTGACATTTCGAGCCCCCAACAAGCCTCAAAGAAACCCGACGAGACCGAGACCCCAAGATGATCCCAGGAGGCCCCCGGGAAACCCCAACAGGCCCCCAAGAGGCCCCCAAGAGACCCCGAATCTGTCCCCCGAGGCCCCCCAAGAGCGTTTCGACCAGACCCCAAAAAGCACCCCAGAGGACTCTGACCCACGTCAGCGTCGTCGTCGGCAGCCCGACGGTGTATACACAGTAACGTGGTTGCCGCGCTGCCTTTTTGTCCTGGTGGCGACACACCACCCACATCCTGGTAGTTGGGGAATCCATGGCGAATCCTCTGCCATCCAGCTCCTCATCCCTCCTCCTCCTCCTCCTCCTCCTCCTCCTCCTCCTCCTCCTCCTCCTCCTCCTCCTCCTCCTCTTCCTAATTATCATCTCTCCTCCATCCTTTTCCCCTTCCCCTTCACCTCCGTCCCCCTCCCCTCATCCCTCCCATTCTTTAGCTCTCTGAATATTTTCATCGTCGCTGTCTTCGTCGTCGTCGTCCACCTTCAGGGTCGGCGGTAGGGCCTTCGCAACAGAAGGCTGAAGCCAGCACGTGGAAACGGCGACGTGTAGAGGGCACGCAGAGGGGTGCAGCCACACCGCCGGCACGCGCGAGAGCCACGGCAACGCCGCGGCCCGCAGCCCACGGAAGAGCGTGGAGCCCGCACGCACGCGCACTCGTCTCCGTCGGCGGCGAGGCAGAAGCGATCCGCGCCCGCGCGGGGCCAATCGGGGGCACCGATCAAATCGTCCGGCGCGCAAGCACGCACGCTTCCTGCGCCGGCGGCTGGGCAGAAGGTGGCTGCTCCGGCGGATGGGCAACAGGCGACACGCTGTGTGCAAATTGCGGTCGCCATGCACGGAGGGGGAGGAGCCCCGGCGAAACACCCCCCCCCACCCCACCCACACCCAATCCTTGCTCCTTATTAGAATATACCCCCACCTACGTCGCATTCCGGCCGATAGCGACCCAATCCGGGACCCCCCATCCGGACTGTAAAAAATCAATACAAAGTGGCCGCTTTTTCTCAACATCGTCTTTCTTGTCGTCGACGATGGGAAAAGCGCGGCAGGAATGGGACGCGGCGCACATCGCGCGCGGTAGTCAATCTGGGCCCGCCCATCCTGACTGTAAAAAATCAAAACGAAGTCTTCGTTTTTTCCTCTCAGCATGGCCTGCCTTGTCGCCGACGGTGCGAAATATGTAGCAGGAATGGGACGCGGCGCACATCGCGCGCGGACGTCCATGCGGGTCGCGGGCCCTCCCATCCTGACTAGTGCTGCTAGTACCATTGGTACGACAACTACTGCTACTACTACTACTACTACTACTACTACTACTACTACTACGACTACTACTACTACTACTACGACTACTACTCCTGCTACTACTTGTTCTGCAAATTGTACTACCACTGGCACTACTACCAGTCTAGCAACAGCACAAGTATTACTAGTACTTCTACTTCCATAGTGCTACGATTCTGTACTACTACTCGTACGAGTACTTGTACTACCTGTAGTACTTATGCTTATACTACTCGTATTATTACTCGTACTATTAGTACTACTACCCATTCGTATCCCCACTTTACTACTACTACTACTACTACTACTACTACTACTACTACTACTACTACGACCACTACCACTACCACTACTAGTACTCCTACTACAACTACAACTACCACCAATACAACAAATACTACTACTACTACTACTACTACGACTACTACTACTACTACTACTACTACTACTACTACTACTACTACTAGTACTACGACTACTACTACTACGACTACTACTACTACTACTACTACTACTACTACTTACTGCTACTACTACTACTACTACTACTACTACTACTACTACTACTACTACTACTACTACTACTACTACTACTACTACTACTACTACTACTACTACTACCACTACTACTACTACTACTACTACTGCTACGATTACGACAAAATCTACTACTATTAACCACCACTACTGCTACTACTACTACTGCTACTACTAGAACCACTACTACGTTAACTACTTCTCATACGACTACGGCTAAGACTACAACTAATACTACTACTACTACTACTACTACTACTACTACTACTACTACTACTACTACTGCTACCTACTACTACTACTACTACTACTACTACTACTACTACTACTACTACTACTACGACTACGACTACTACTACTACTACTACTACTACTAC
>CAUYUJ010015839.1:302615-309685 GCA_963575745.1 Prorocentrum cordatum
CCAAGAGGCACCCTGGACGCCCTTGCAGACGGTCACCTGTGCTTTCCGGGGCTCCTGAAGACCCTGCTGGGCTTAGGCGGCCAGGACGGCCCCCCGAGAGCCCAGAGAGGCCCCAGACACCCACCATACGTCCGAAGACGACCCAAAGAAGAACCCCAAGAGGCATTCGAAACGCAGAAACACATGATGTCCTATGGTGGGAAATTATGTCCTTCGGTCTTCTGGGCGTCCGAGACCGCCCAGGAGGCCAGACAGAGCATCGCCCCAAATTTCACCAAGAGGGCTTCCAGGCAGTCCTAGAGCCCCAAGACGGCCCAACAGGGCCCCAAGATGGCCCGAACAGAGCCCCATGACGGCGCAAGATGGCCCCAAGACGCCTCCCGAATCATTTCAAATCGTGACCATATCGTTCAGGGAGATCGCGGTTGGAAGCAGGGTGGCCCGAGGAAGCCAGAGGCCTCCAGAAGGAACCCAACAAGCCCTCGAAAACCTTCGCGAGACTCACAAGAGGCTCTCCCAGGATGAACCTGCACAAAAAGAGCTGAGAATTGGGGCGAATTCGCAGGGTAGGGCGAGACAGAGGAGGAGGAGTAACCATGAGGGTCAACTGACGAATAGCATTATGACAACGACGATGCCAGAAAAGGCAAACAGCAAATTAACGCTAACTGCTCAGTTTTACCTTCTTGTCTTCCTGCCTGCATGCCAAACCTCAAGGACCAAAGTGCATGGCTCGAAGCGCCAATGCAGTCTTGTATGTATGTATGTATGTATGTATGTATGCATGCATGCATGTATGTATGTATGTATGCGTGTGTGTATATGAATATGTATATATATATATATAAATAATCCCGTGGCCGAGAAGGGCTCACGGGCAACATCGAATTGGGTCGGATCGGAATGTGCTTCGAATCGGCCCGCGCCTGCACCGAGCCGGGATCGAGCAGCAGCGCCATGCAAGCATCGGGCCGCATCGGATCGACGAGAAGTCGGGCTTGAATCGCACGGGCGCCTAACTTAGCGCCTCGCGCTGCGCGAAGCGCGAACAACTTCGCGCTCTCGCGCCGCCCCCCAGGGGGAGAAAAGGAGGATGAGGAGGAATCGGAGCCGAACCACGAAGCGCGAATAACTTCGCGCCCTCGAGGGCGGTCGTGAATATCGAATCGGATCGATCGTATCGAAGTGGGCCCTGCGAGGGGCCCACAGGCGAGTCGTTGGCGCACGGGGGACGCCGTGCGCGGATCTCCGAGAAGGCGAACGCTGCGTTGGCGGCGGTCGGCCCCAGGGAAAATGAGAGGGGGCGGGCCTTCTCCGAGAACTCGGAAGTCCTCGGGCCTTCCGAGAAGTTGTCTCGGTTCCCCGAAGACATGGAAACTATTAGCCAGCGAGGACCACACACGATGGTTTTTAGCATACCAGGTGATGCGGTCTACGTGGTGCAAGCTGTGTGGTGCAAGCTATGCGGTGAACGCTATGTTGTGTAAGCTATGTGGTACAATCCACATGGTGCGATCTATGGGGTGTGTATAATTCATGTGGTGCAATCTATGTGGTGTAGGCAATGTGGTGCTCTCCGGGTGGTGCAAAAGATACAGTGAAATATGCACGGTGCAATATACGTGGTGTGAGCTATTTGGTGGGAGCTATGTGGTGCAAACTATGTGTAACCAACGTGCTGATCCAGGTGGTGTGAGCAACGTGGTGTAAGCTAGGTGGTGCGATCTATGTTGTCCGGTCCATAGCGCGTAGTGCAATCTATATATATATATATATAAATATGTATGTATATATATATATGTATGTGTATAGTGCACTCCATGTGTTGCGAGCTGTGTTGTGTAAGCTAGATCGTGCAGTCTAAGTCGTGCAAGCTAGGCAGTGGAGTACATGCGGTGTTGGTACGAGCGGCGGCGAGGCGGCGACGAACGGCGACGGGGCGGCGACGGGGCGACCACGGGCCGGCCTGGGCGGCACGCGAGCCCACGCCGACGCGGCGACGGGCATGTGGCGCAAGCTATGTAGTGCAATCGAAGTGGTGTAAGCTATTCAGTGAAATCTGTGTGTGAAGGGGCCCTGGGACACACACATAAATACACACAAATAACAGGATCCCCCATATTTCCCGATATTTCCTCGGCTTTTGTCTTCCCCCCCCTTCCCATATTTTCCTATATTTTCTGCGGAATCGACAATTAATTGCGTGTGTGTGTGACTGAGAGGCGACAGGGCGGCGACGGGCGGCGACGAGCGGCGACAAGGACGGCGACGGGGCGACCACAAGCCAGCAGGGGAGGCACACGAGCCCGCGACGAGGCAGCGACGGGGCGGCGACGGGGCGTCCGTATGTAAGCCTGTCGGGACGGCACACGAGCCCCGTTCCTTGAAAGAGGATTAAGAACTCCCGGGTGCAAGCGCTGGTTGGGGAACTTCTCAGAAGCCGCGAGGGCTTCTGAGAAGCCCTCATGAACTCGACCGGAGGGGAACTCCATCGCAGGCTGCAGCAAGAAAGCTCAAGGCGGACCAAGATGAGCCAGGATACAGTCCAACCGCATGGCAAGGACGGGCAACCTTCCCAAGGGTACCCTTGCATGCTTGCCTCCTCGGTCCATCCTGGGCCACTTTTGTTGGCCGCGCCCCGCCCGAGAAGCTCCGAAATGGCCTTCCAAGGCCCTGGCATCCTCATCGCGCATCCTTACTACACGCGCTGACTGTACTCAGACTTTCTGGCGCTGGCCTCGCAGAGAAAAAAACACACACGTCCAAGCGATGTCGAGACACATATGCACTCCTACACGCAAAAGCACACACACACACGATTTTTGGGCGTCACGGCCGTGCGCGTGACGACCCAGCGGAGTCGGGCAGTCATGAGCGTACAGAAACACACACACACACAGACACGCACACACAACACACACACACACACGCACGCACGCACGCACGCACGCAGACAGACAGACAGACAGACACGCACACACAAACACTACACACATACGCACAAAACATCCAAGCGCACACACAACGACAGACACAACATGCAGACAGACACACAACATGCATCATAACAGACAACACACACAACACACGACACGAGGCGTGCACCACGTGAACACAATGCCACAAATCATACAGCATGTGGCAACCACCACACACACGCAAAAGGCAACCACCACACACACGCAACACAAGCAGCACACGCACAGTAAGCATGTGAACATCAACACATGCAACAAACATACCATGAAGAAACGAACCGCAATCCAGAGACCTAACGGAAGACTGACGGGCAACTATGGCTTCGATCATGCACGTCTCCGAAGTGTGACCGATAAAACGGACATCCAGACGCTTCGTCGTGTGCCAATGCCCGTGGCGATGTGCACCAGTGAATGGGGCGCGCCGCTGTTCACTCAGAGGGGGGGGGTGAATCCTCCCTCTCCCTCGCCCGCCTTTTCCGATCCGCCGACCCTGACCCCCCCCCAGACTTCTGGACCATCATCCTGGGCCGGCCCCCCTGCCCCCCCCCCCTTGTCCAAAGGGGGAGGGCAGTTCGACCCTCCCCCCCTCCTCCCATTCGGAGCCCAGATGAAAGCCCCCTCACCTGCACCCTGCTGCGGAGCCCCCTTCGTTCCCTGACCACCCCAGCACAAACGCTCTAAATCCACAAGCACCTCAACCTTAACACCCCCGATTGAGCACCCTGACCCCAACACGCTCACCCCCAACATCCTAACCTTTAACACCTAACACCCTAACCCGACAACCCTGACCCTAACACCCTAACCCTAAACACACTGTCATCTAGCCATACCACCCTGAACCTGATCCAACACACCCGAAGCCTAACAACATAAACCTACTCCTAACACACAAGGCTCCGGATCCTACCCGTAACCCTAGCACCCGAACGCTGTAAGCTTGCCCCTCTGACTTAACCCTAAGCCCCCTGACCTTGACACTCTAACCTTAACCCTGAAAGCCCTGACCACAATCCCTTACACCCTGATCGTGCAACCCGAACCGCAGCCTTAGCACCCCAACCCTAACACCCTCACCCCACCCCTTAATCCGAAGCACCCGAGCCCAAACACCCTATCATCCTAACTATAATCTTAAACATGCTAACCGAAAAAAACAATCACCCTAGTGGCCTGTCCAAAACACCCCACCACAAACACACACACACACAGTCGCAACACAACTACTATGACCCAACCAACCCTAGCACCCTGAACCCCTACCATTTAGAATCCGAACTCTAAGCACCGTACCCCTGGCCCTAACACGCTAACCAATTACACATTATGAATATGACATTCCTCTCTCCCTTGGCTCCGTCCGGAAGACACCCAGGTCTGTCCGCGTAATGTCTTATTGCACGCGATATTGCATCATTTATTTGTTCTGACGTTTTGTTTCACAATCCGATGGTGTTCAATGTTTCAAAATGGGTGCTCCCGCTGCGACGTGGGCTTCATTTACGGATCGGCGCCTTGTTCCCGTCGTTCAGAATGGCGCTCTCGCCCCAGCGCGGGCCACTTTTCTGGATCCGAATTCTTTTTCCTCGTTGTCGCCCCCTCACCTCCCGCTCCCTCTACTCCAATTCCTGCTGCTGATGTTCGTCCTCGTCCTCCTCCTTACACATCCTTCTCCTCCATTTCCTCCTGCTCATCCTCCTGCTTACCTGCCACATCCTCCTCCTGCTCCCATGTACGCAGCTCCCCTTCTCCGATTGCGTATAACACGATGGATTCTTGTTGTTGGATTTCTAGGTCGGCTATGACACGCGTCTACGGATGGCGACACAATCAGCACAATGAGACGGGATGGGAGGGAATGATCCTCAGCCCCTCTCCGTAGTCCGAACACCCTACCCCGAACACCCTAACACTGATACGTCCTCCTATACGCTGGAGCCCGCCCCATCCCACCCAGTCTGCCACCAAAGAAGAGATGATGCGGCGTGATTCTCCCCCGCCTGAACGGGGGGAGGGCCAGGATTACAAGCATATCCCCTTGAAGGGGCGAGTTGAATTCAACATTCACACAATCCTCTTCAACTTGCGGGTGAACTACTTGCGCTCTCTCAATACTGATACCTTTGCTCCTGTGTGGTTATCCAGTCCTGGAGCTCCGTTGCTGTCGCCGCTGTGGGAACCGTCGTCGCCGCCGTCGCCGTCGACGCCGTCATAGTCGTCGCCGTCGGAACCGTCGCCGCCCTTTGCTCTGGAGAGGGAAGCGGCCACAGCATGACGACGAGCCCGGCGACACAATCGTGAAGCCACTGAGCTGCCTCGAGCCGTGCCCTCGAATGGATTCGCGAGCGTGGCCGGAAATCGGCCTGTATTACACGTAATTCTACGACGGCAGTAGAGGAAGAACAAATTGCAAAAACGTGAACTTTTGGATGCCCGCGCGGATTTCTCGGAACTGCGCTGGACCCCTACCTGGCGCGCGGAGCGCGCCAGGGGCGGCGCCGGAGGCGCCGCCAGTGCGTTCCAGCACAGATCCCAGAAACCCGCGCGGAGCGCCACAACTTTCTGTTTATGCCATGTCCTGTTCCTCGGGGCAAGCTGAAAACAGAGGGACGGAATTACGGGCATCTGAAGCACTGCCCGCCTTGTTCCACCGTGCGCAGCACAACGCAACGCAGCACTGGCGTGATACCAGGGAGATGTTACGACCCTGGCCATGTTGCCCACACACCGCTCGTCTGGATGCCTCCCACGTGGGACCTCAATAGACGGGGTCGGAGGACCGCGCAGCATCGCCGATGCATCGGCGATGCATCGGCGGCGGCGGCGACGGCATGTAGAATACTGGGCTCCAGATCGCGTTCTACCGCCGACGCGTCGGCGGTGCGGCGCGATCCTCCGAGCCCGTGTGTTCGGGCCCCACTTGGGAGGCATGGACAGCCCGAACCCCCCCCCGCTTCGACGCCCCCGAAACTCGGAGCAGGGCGGGCTGAGACAGTTGAGACAACGGTAACTCAAAATCGGTCCCCGGACCACTGCCGGGTCGAAGCGCACGAACTTCCCGAGCTGCGCCCGGCCGTAGCGACGAAGCCCCCCACCCCGAAGGCAAACTGGCACTGCCTCACTCCGTTCGCCCTCCTCTGAGAAACCGTCGCCGCCGTCGCCGTCGACGTCCGTCGCCGCCGTCGTCTCGCGCGCCCGCGCCTGAGCAGCGCGCCCGTCAGCGCCGCCACGCCCCGCTCAGTGTCCTCCACGCCCTCGGGCACCTCGCGGGGGGCGCGGGCCGCGGCCCCGCGCGCGCTGCCGGGCCTCGATCGAGAGCGGCGCGGCTGCTTGCGCAGGGCCAGTCGGCATCGAAAGGAGAACGTGGGATCGACTGGGAGCGTGCGCCGAACCGCGCCGGGACGGAGTCGGAACGAATCGGCTGCGCCAGGGATCGGGTGTTGCTAGAAGTACCCCTGGACCAAAGTTCCCACAGCTTTTCGCTCCATTTTGAAGCCCCTGGGGCCTCTGGGCCTCGTGAGAGGTGCTTCGGAGGCCGTTTGGGCTACCTGCAGGGGAGAATCCTGGAGGCACCTTGGCCCAGGGGCACTTCTAGCAACACCCGAAAGGATGCACGAGAACGTCGTGCAAACATCGGGCCGCATCGGACCGTCGGAATGCCGGAATCGAAGCGCGCTGGCCGGAATCCATACCGGATCCGAGCGGTCGGGTCGCAGTGGGCCCTGGCGCGTAGGAGCAGGCGCGGGATGCACACGGCGTACAGGCGTGCAGTCGGGGCCAGTCGCAGGGACGCGGTGTGAGGATGCCAGACCCTCGGGCGCCCGCGTTGCCACAACGAGGCCGCCGGCCGAAAAGAGAGGCAGGGGTGCAAGGCACCCGGGGCGAGGCACCTAATCCTGGTTGGTGGTAGAGCGGTCCTCCAGGGCGGGTTGGGCAACCCGGAGGAGGAGGAGGAGGAGGAGGAGGAGGAGGAGGAGGAGGAGGAGGAGGAGCAGGAGGAGGCGGATGAGGAGGAGGACAATGAGGAGGAGGAGGAGGAGGAGGAGGAGGAGGTGGAAGAAAAGGAGGAGGAGGAGGAAGAAAAGGAGG
>CAUYUJ010015840.1:0-10000 GCA_963575745.1 Prorocentrum cordatum
GGGCAATTTAAGTATGATGCGTCATCGAGTTGGCACGCGGGTACCGTAACGGGCGCGTCGGGTCGAGCGGGCGGGACATTTAAAAATAATGCATTATCGAGGTGGCACGCGAGTGCCCTAACGGGCGGGTCGGTTCGGGCGGGCGAGACATCAAAGTATGATGCATCATCGAGCTGGCACGCGGGACCCTAACGGGCGGGTCGGGTCGGGCGGGCGGGACATTAAAGTAGGATGCAGCATCGAGTTGGCACGCGAATGCCACAAGGGCGGTCGGGTCGGGCGGGCGGGACATTAAAGTAGGATGCAGCATCGAGTTGGCACGCGGGTGCCCTCTAACGGGCGGGTCGGGTCGGGCGGGCGGGACATTAAAGTGTGAAGCATCATCGAGTTGGCACGCGAGTACCCTAACGGGCGGATCGGGTCGGGCGAGCGGGACTTTTAAAGTAACGCCCGAACGCCCTAACACGCTAACACCGCAACACCCTGACACCCGAACACTCTAACACCCTAGCGCCCGAACGCCCGAACGTCCTAACACCCGAACCAGAACAGCCTAACACCCTAACACCCTGACACCCGAACGCCCGAACACCCCAACACCCGAACGCCCTAACGCCCTAACGCCCTAACACTCTAACACCCTAGCGCCCTAACACGCTAACACCCCAACACCCTAACATCCTTACACCCTACCACCGAAATACCCTAAAACCCGAACGCCCTAACACCCGAACACCTTAACACTCTAACCCCCTAGCACCCAAACGCCCTAACACCCCAACGCCCAAACGCCCAAAAAAATCAGACACCCGAACGCCCGAACACCAGAACGCCCTAACCCCCTCACCCCCTACCCCCCAACTCCCTAACACCCTGACGCCCGAACACCCCAACACCCGAACACCCGAACACCCTAACGCCCCAACGCCGGCGAACGCCCGAACACCCTAACGCCCTAACGCTGGAACACCCTAACACCCTAACACCCCAACGCCCGACACCCCACCCACCCAGAACACCGTTACGCACGCGCGGGCGAAAACGCCGCGGCGGAATTTTCATTGCCCGTCCGTTGGGTTCCGCCGAGCACGGTTCCGCCGTGGCCCGATTTCGCCGAGGTCCGGTTCCGCCGCGGCCCGGCTCCGCCGAGGCCTGGTTCCGCCGAGGCCTGGTTCCGCCGAGGCCCGGTTCCGCCGAAGCCCGGCTCCGCCGAGGCTCGGTTCCGCCAGAGCCCGATTCCGCCGAAGCCCGGTTTCGCCAAGAGGGCGCCCCTGCATGTGACAGCACGACGGCGGAACAGGGCCGGGCGGAACATGGCCGGCGAAACAGGGCCTGGCGGAACAGGGCCGGGCGAAACAGGGCCGGGAGGAACAGGGCGGGGCGAAACAGGGCCGGGCGGAACAGGGCCTCGGCGGAACAGGGCCGAGCGGAACAGGGCCGGCAGAACACGGCCTCGGCGGAACAGCGCTGGTTCCGTGGGCACTCTTGGGTTGGGTGCTTTGGCCTTTTGTGGGCTGTGTCGAGAGCCTCGGTGGACAGCGCGCGGGGGCCTCTGTGGGCGCGCGAGGGGCCTCTGTGGGCGCGCTTGGGGCTTCTGAGGGCTGGGGTCTCTGTGGGCTGTGTCGGGGGGCAACGCGCTGGGCCCTCTGTGGGCGCGCTCGGGGCTTCTGCGGGCGGCGCGGGGGAGCCTCTGTGGGAGCGCCTTGCGCTTATGTGGGCTGTGCCGGAGGGCCTGCGGGCAGCGCGCTACGGTCCCTGTGGGCTTACTCTGGGCCTCAGTGAGTTGCGCGTTGGGCTGCGTCCGAAGGCATCAGTGGGCAGCGTGCTGGGGCCCCTGTGGGCGCGCTTGGAGCTTCTGTCGGCCGTGACCGAAGGCCTCAAGGAGCAGCGTGCTGGGGCCTTTGTGGTTTAGGGGCCTCTCTGGCCAGGGCATGTAGGAGCACGGGGGGGGGGGGGCGAGCGGGGGCCCCCGTCGTCGCAGGTAGGCCTCCGGCGCCGCTGCTGAATTGCAGTCTCGGGCCGCGGGCTCTCGAAGTACAGCTTGAGGAAGTAACGAACGGGGGCCCCTGTCGTTGCGGCTTGGCCCGCGCCGACATGACTGAATGACGAGGGCGTCTCGAGCGAGAGCGCCGCTCTTGATTTCGGAGGCCTCTCTGGCAAGGGCCTCCGCGAATGCATCTTGAGGAAGTATCGAACGAGAGCTCTTGTCGTCGAATTTGCTCCTCCGCCAATTTGATTGAAGCAGGAGAAAGTCTCGAGCGAGGGCGCCGTTCCTGAGTTCCGGGGCCTTCCTGGCCAGGGGCCCCCCGGGTACATCGCGAGGAAGTATCGAGCAGGAGTCCTTGCCGTCGCGGCTGGGCCCCCGCCAACTTGATTGAATCGCGAGGAAGTCTCCAGCGAGAGCGCCGTTCCTGAGTTCGGAGTCCTCTCTGGCCAGGGTGTCTCGAGGCACACTGTGTGCGAGAAGGGCGAGCAATGGCAGCGGGCTCCGGCGCTGCTCAATGCGACGGGGAATGCGCAGCTGGAGCCCGACGCAATCAGCTATCGCGTCGGGATCGGCGCGCGCGGGAACGGCGATCAGTGGCAGCGGGGTCTGGCGCTGCTCAGCGAGATGCGGGAGTCGAAGCTGCAGCCCGACGTCCTCAGCTACAACGCTGGGATCAGTGCGCGCGCGTTCTCGCTGTAGACCCCCTTGCAATTTACCTTTAAAAACAGCGCCCTCGCGCTGGAATTTCCCGCAATTTCCTCAAACGCCGCTCTCCCCACATTCAGGCACACGGGAGACGCGCGCACGCATGGGGCTCCCTCAAAGATTTTTCGACATCGGGATCTCGCTGCCCTGCGCGGCCCCGTCGCAGCCCTTCGTGGCCTCTTCGCCGCCCTCCGTGGACCCGTTGCAGCTCTTCGTGGCCCCCATCGCTGCCCTTCGTGGCCCCGCTGCGCCCCTTCGCGGCCCCCTCGCTGCCCGTCGTGGCCCCGTTGCAGCCCTTCGTGGCCCCCTCGCTGCCCTTCGTGGCCCCCTCGCTGGCATTCGTTGCCCCGCTGCAGCCCTCCGTGGCCCCCATCGCAGCCCTTCGTGGCCCCCTCGCTGCCCGTCGCGGCTTCGTTGCAGCCCTCCGTGGCCGCGTTGCTGCCCTCGGTGGCCCCGTATATGCGCGCCCTTCGTGGCCCCGCTCGTTCGCGCCCGTCGTGGCCCCATGTGCATCCCCGTCGCGGCCCCGCCGTCGCCCTTCGCGGCCCCCTCGCTACCCTTCGTGGCCGCGTTGCTGCCCTCAGTGGCCCCGTCGTTGCCCTCCGCGGCATGCCCTCCGTGGCCCCCGCCCGTTCGCGCCAGTCGTGGCCCCGTGTGCCTGCCCTTCGCGGCCCCGCCGTCGCTTTTGGCGACCCCCATCGCTGTCTTGCGTGGCCCAGTTGCTCCCCTCAGCGGCCCCGTCGTTGCCTCCTGTGGCCCCGCATTATCTGCTGATGGCCCCCGCTCGTTCGCGCTCTTCGTGGCCCCGTGCGCGTTCCCTTCGCGCCCCCGCTGCCGCCCTTCGCGACCTACTTCGTGCCCTTCGTGGCCGTGCTGTCGTTCTCTCTCTCTCTCTCTCTCGCTCTCTCGCTCTCGCTCTCGCTTTCGTTCGTCGTCGTCGACGTCGTCGTCGTCGTCGTCGCGGTCGTCGCGGTCGGCCCCCTGTCCGCCCCCCTCGGGGTCGGGTTGCCGCCGATCAGCGCCACCGCCGGCCAAGCCGACGGTCCGCGGCCGCCCCGCCGCTTGCCGGGGCCCGGCCTGCAGGGAACCAAAAGGCACGCGCGCACGCACGCGCGCCAAAGGTGCGCGATCGAAGACGAAGAGGGCGGGTATCGAGGGTTCGAACAGTGTTTAAATTATTGTTGTTGTGGTTGACGTTGACGTTGACGTTGTCGTTGTCGTTGTCGTTGTCGTTGTTGTTGTTGTTGTCGTTGTCGTTGTCGTTGTCGTTGAACTCTCATTCTTGAAGAATAATTATTGTTGATCCCCCCCACCGGTGCACATTGATTTTTTCGATTGAAGTGCCACCCCCGGGGCTCGCACTTTGTTTTTTCCCAAAGAACGTCTTCCTGCTCAAACTGTGCCCCTGCCCCCCGGGCTACAACAACAACGGCTCCCGCCTAAGACTTCCTCGATTTTTACTCAGGACCCCCGCTCCCGCCTGAGACTTCCGCGCACTTTACTCCGGAAAGGCGCTCCCGTTTGAGACTTCTCGCAAAATCAAGACCCCCGCTCCCGCCTGAGACTTCCGTGCCATTTACGTGGGAACGGCGCTCCCGCTTGAGATTTCTTCGAATTTTACTCAGGACCCCCGCTCCTGCCTGAAATTTCCGCGCAATTGACTCAGGAACGGCGTTCCCGCTTGAGACTTCCTCGCAATTTAGTGAGGACCCCCGCTCCCGCCTGAGACTTCCGTGCGATTTGCTCAGGAACGGCGCTCCCGCTTGAGACTTCCTCGCAAGTTAGTCAGGGCCCCCGCTCCCGCCCGAGATTTCCTCACAATGTATTCAGGACTGCGCTCTCGCGTGCGACGTCCTCACAAATTATTCTGGAATTGCGTTTCGGCGCTCAGGAACCACGCACGCGCCAAGGACGCCTTCACAACGTGGTATCTTCCCTCTTCCTTCGTCCTTCCCCCTCCCCTTCCTCCCACTCTCCCTCGTTCTTCCCCTCCTCCTCTTGCAGGGCCCGCGCCAATTCCAATGGCGGGCAGAGAGATGTACGCCCCCGAAGGATTGTCCGCCCGTTCCGGTTTGCCCGTACGTCTAAGCCCGCCGGCCCCAGCAAAGAGAAATAATCCCCCCGAAAGGGGTGTGATCGAAGACGAAGAGGGCGGGCATCGAGGGTGTAGGGTATACGTGTTGAGTGACTCGCGGGCAAGTAAGAGCGTACAGCCTTAAAATGGTTGTTGTTGTTGTTGTTGTTGTTGTTGTTGTTGTTGTTGTTGTTGTTGTTGTTGTTGTTGTTGTTGTTGTTGTTGTTGTTGTTGTTGTTGTTGTTGTTGTTTGTTGTTGTTTGTTGTTGTGGTTGTCGTGTCCGCGCGGCCTGGGCCGGCGTCGCACCGAGGTTGATCACGGCCCCCGGCGCGGCCATGTGGTCCACGAGCCCGCTCATCTGTCCCAGCCTGTCCACGACGCCACCCTGCGTCGCCTGCTGGCAGCTGCGTCCGCAGCGGGGGCCGCTGCGCCGAGGGGCGAGGCCTTGGCCGAAGTCTCTCCGACGTTTGCCACCGTCGCCTCCCAATCTGCGGGCGCCGGGCTTCGGGTCCGAACATCGGAATGGCGCTCGTCATAGGCGTCGCCGGCGGGGCCGGGGGTCGAGGTCCCCCCCCCCGTCGGCCGCGCAGCGGCACGCCCGCGAGGAACGCGCGCGGGCGCCGCTAGATTTTCGGCCCGTGGTCAGCCAAAAAGCGACGCGGGCACTCTCGACGCTGAAGGCGCCCTCAGTTGACATGATATCGATCGCATGCTACAAAAGCCATCTGGAACGACCTCGGAGCAAGCGTCGAAAGAGACGTGGGCCAGGGCGCGGTTGTCCGCCTCGAGCGCGTTCGGGCCCTCGAAGGCGATCGCGAAACTGGCCGATCACTCCTGGTCTGACTGCGGACTTCCCAAAAACAGTTCCTCCGCCGATTCGCCGACCAGCGAATGATGAGATCCACGCTGGCATGGGAAGATCATCGTTTGATTAGATTGCAGCCCAGCGCCAATACCGCACCGAAGTTGCACAACGAGTAGGTCATGCATTTCGAGCGAGCGTCGAAACCTCGCGGCCCCCTTCCTACAAGAGGTTCCCTTCGTGCATGGCGTGATCGAGCGTTTCAATCGGCCCCCATTTTGCTGGCTTCGGCGCAGGCCCCGAGAGGACTCGTTGCCGAGTGTGCCGGTGGCCGCGGGAGACACTGCAAGCATGTCGCTCTGGATCGCGCGCGCGGTGAACAGCTCCGACGGTCGATCAGCCAACAAATCCCAAATATTGGTTACCAAGTGTTCGCAATATGTGGTGAAACATGTTATCGGCGCCAGTTGTGGTGTCAGGGGTAATGGGTCGCTCCAGCTCCCTACTATTATCAGACGCTTCCGTTGCCAGTTGCTTCCAGGAAAGCAGCCAGCGGCAAGGCTGGACATGCCGCCCCCCCCTGGCAAGTGGGATGCGCGTGTCGGGATAGTCTTGCAGCCCGCGGCCCCCCCGGTGTTGGAGCGCGGCCCTGGCGCCTGTGAGTGGGCTGGCCGTGGTGAGAAAAAAGGTCATGTGCGCACGTGAGAGAATTTTCGCACTCGAGTATGTCTGCAGCGGGAAGAAACGATGGAGCGCGTGGAATGATCGCATGTAGATCGCGCGCGGCACCGAGCCCGCGTTGGGCACCTCGCATCTCCTCGAATCCGAGGCGGACACACTCTGAAGCGTTCATAGCTGGATACGCGAGTTGATCCTTCAAGGTCTTCCAGCGCTGCCCAACGCCCAATGCTCTCGCGGGGGCGCAGCGAGCGAAGCTCGGGCAGGTACCATCTCGAAAACTTTTGTAATCGAAAACTTTTGCAAATATGCGCAACGACGCACGTCGCTCGAGGCCGCCGCCTAACCGCCTCTCAAGCGCGGCGCGAAACGATGCAGCCCACGCCTCTAGCGGACGCGAGCAAAGGAATACTTCAGCCTGAGCGGCAGCGACGCTGCCGGCGTCGGCCTCGGGCATCAGGCCAGCGCGCAGAGAAGCAGACTGGAATCGAAAAAGCATGAAGAAACCGCGCCCGCAAACGCGCGCCAACACACGCGCAAACACACGCGCACACGCACGCGCACGCACCACGCGCATTCACACACACACACACACACACAGACACACACACACACATGCACATGCACACCAGGGGCGCCGCGGCCACGCGCGCTGCAGCCAGCCGCGCACGCGCGCGCGCGCCTTCCCCTCTTACGCCGGCGACGCGGCGCCGCAGGCGCGACCAAACAAGTGCGATTAGGCAACGTCGCAGTGATTCGCCGCACCGCGTCGGCGACAGCGCTCGAGACTGGGCGCGCGCGCGCGCGCCGCGCGCACGGGCGCGCGCTCGCGCGCGCGCGAGGCTCCACGGCGGCCCTGGTTTAGCGTTTGAGGTTTTGTTGGATTTGGCGCAAAACTTCGAAGACCGAAGCTCGCGCGCAAGACTTGCCGGAGCGGGGGCGTCTGTGACGCCCCCAGAATTTGCAAACCGAGTCGGGCCTTCGAAATCTGCGCATGTAGGTTCTGCAGGTTACCAAATTGGCCCCGCGGCAAACATGTTTTAGATGGCTTTGCGCCTTTCAGGATTCGGAGGTTCCGAAACCAACCCGGACCGACAAAACGTGGGAACTCAGTGAGGCACGCGGCGAGGGCGTTCATCAAGGTTGCAGAGTTTCGAAACTTATTTAAACTATGCAGGAACTGGCGAGTTCGATTCAATTTTGGGGGTTCGAAGCTGATTCACGATTTGCGGAGCTGGTGGAACGCAACTGCGTTTGGAGGGTTCCCTGCTTTGCGCGCGGTTCGCGGGCCTCCTGAACACAGCGACATAGCGGGCCTAATCTTCGAGCGTCGCCGGAGGGGGCCGTTGGCGAGGGCGTCGCAATCCGCGCGCCCGCCCGCCAGGCCCGACCAGCCCGTCAGGGGGCGCGCGCCCAGCTCGGCGAGGCGCCCCACCTTCTACGCCCCGCCAGCCCGCGAGGGCCCGCCAGGTCGCCCCCGCCCCGCTCGCGAGGGTCAGCCTTCCAGTGCCCGTGCGCGCTTTGAGGAGATTGCCCGGAGAAGGGCGCCCGGGTTTGGGGGGCTGCGGTTGGGCTCGGGCGGCGCGCGCCACCTCGGCGATGTTTCGCGCGTGAATGGCGCGCGCGCGCGCCCGATCCGAGCCGCGCGTTTGCGTCGTCAGCGTTCGCGGGTTTTCGGAGTAGAAACTGACCAGAACTTCCGAATCCAATGTGTTTCGGCTTCGGTGGTTTCGAAACCGCGAAGTGCGAAGTCAAAAAAACGTTGCAGCTTTAGGCGTTTGGTTTGGGAGGTTTCGCTTGTTTTGCGGTCGGCCGCAAGAGCGCAAACCAAGTTAATAGCATTCCAAAGTGCGCATTTGGGGTTCGCTGGTTTTGCCGCCGCCCCCCAGGCGCAGCTCGACCATTTAGGCTCTTGTGTTTTGCAGGTTTCGCCTTCCGCCGAAATCCAGGCGCGATTCGCCGCGGGGCGCTGCGGAGGGTTCGAGGCCAAGAGCATGCAAACCCAGGAAACATTTAATTGTTTAACGACATTCGAGACCGCAAGTTCACGCGCCGAACCGCGCGATCGCGCGCGTTTTTTTGCACCGCGGCCGCGCGCAACCGCGCGGGAAACTCATGTGCAACATAAGCCAAGTTAGCGTTGTTTTGCTGCCGGCGCGAACCGGCCCGCGGTGCACCCCGCGACAGCATGTCTCTTGAAAGGCCCAAGGTAGATGATTGTTGCATTCCGGCCACCCTGGGACTCCAAGACTACAATTTACCCTCTGCCTTCACATCGAGCATTTCCTCTAGTTGAGAAGCCCCGCGAATCTGACCGCGAACGGCCCCGCGACAGATCCCGCAGCTGCTGCCCAGTGGAATGCCTGGGCGCGATGCCTGCTGCGTCGCCGTGAGCGCAGGCGCACCGCGGCGCGCCCGTGGCACGCCTTCTCGAGAGGCCCAAACATCGCGGTAAGTATTCATTGGGCACGAAAGGTCCATCTCCACCCCCGAGGGATGGCGCTATCATTTGAAAGGCGCCGCGCATCTAAGCCCGAATGGGCCTGGCATGTGCCCCTTTTTGTTGAAGGCCCGAGCGCGATGCCTGCTACATGGTGTTGATATGTGATTCTGAATTCGCACGAGTATGAGTATGCGTAAGCTTGCATGTGCGTATCAAAAGTCAGCCCGAGTCACGAGTTAAGCGCGCCCGCGCGGCAATGCAAGTCCACGTGCGTGGCGATACTCTCGTGGAACTACCCTGGCCAGCGCCGCCGAGGCTGAGCCTGAGTGCGGTAGGTGATGAAATCACACGGTTGTTCGGGAGTTTGATTGCTCGTGGGCCCTGGCGCGGGCGAGCTCGAGTGCGACCGAGTCGGATTGCGAGCGGGTCTGATTGAGAATACGGCAGAGTATGATCGTGCGCACGAGCGAAGCTGAATCAGAACGGGCCTCGCTGCGATCGGGCCTGGGCATGAGCCATTCGCGTGGGCGCGTTTGACTGCGAGAGCGCGCGCCGAAGTCTATGCGAGGAAGGGAGCGGGCGGGAAAGGGGGAGGGTGGAACGAGGAGTGCGAGGCGGAGGCGTTTGGGCTTCGGTCTCGCTGCTGCCCCCCAGATTGCCGACGCAGCGATTGTGCTTGCGACGGCGCGCTTGAGCGCTTGCTTGGCGGGATGGCGGCGTCGGCGGAGATTGGCTGGGCCTCTGATTCCCGACCGCTGTTTCTCTGGGCGGGGCGCGCCAGCAACTTCCCCCCTGCGATAACCAAGCGCCCCCCCCGTAGGTTCGAGGGTCGATCGTTCTGGGCCAAGGCGGAGCTGGTCGGAGGAGAGAGGCGGCAAGGCCGAACTCCATTATCGCTGGGCAATGCGCGGGTCGAAGTTATCATCTTCGTGTACGTTGAGCCGAGCATTATTTTCCCTACTTCCCAGCATTGTTATAACTGCGGCTACAACAACAACTACTACTACTACTACTACTACTACTGCTGCTACTACTACTACTACTACTACTACTACTACTACTACTACTACTACTACTACTACTACTACTACTACTACTACTACTACTACTACTACTACTACCACGATTACCATCATTTTCATTAGTGATCGGAGGTTGGGGGGTGAGATCGCAGTGTAACGGGGCCCCCCCACCGGGACACCGAGTTTCGAGTTCGTGCTCGCGCCGCGCGCGCGGGCGAGGCGAAGCTGCGCGGGCCAGCGAGAGGAATTCACCCTGCTGTCGCTAGGGGTCCGCCAACACAAATGTTT
>CAUYUJ010015840.1:20000-30000 GCA_963575745.1 Prorocentrum cordatum
GGCGGCGGACGTGCCCGAGACAGGCCCGCCGCCCACGGCCAGGGGGCGGCGTTTGAGGAGACTTCTTCTCATCCTCCTCCTCCACCTCCTCCTCCTCCTCCTCCTCCTCCTCCTCCTCCCTCCTCCCTCCTCCTCCTCCTCCTCCTCCTCCTCCTCTCCTCCTCCTCCTCTCCTCCTCCTCCTCCTCCTCCTCCTCCTCCTCTCCTCTCCTCCTCCTCCTCCTCCTCCTCCTCCTCCTCCTCCTCCTCCTCCTCCTCCTCCTCCTCCTCCTCCTCCTCCCCCTCCCCCTCCTCCTCCTCCTCCTCCGTAGCCATTTTGGCTCAAGATGACCTCCTGGGAGGCTGTTCAGCCTCCAGGCCAATCGGAAGCTGCTGCCGCAGCAAGTCTTTCAGCTTTTCGGCCTGGTCCGCCCCAGGTGAGGAGCTCGGCAATCCAGTGCCGAGCCGCAGCGGCATGGCTCCTCAGCCTCGTGGCGGCGGCGGCGCTGGCGCTGGTGCAGCGAGTGACGCAGTTCAGGGGACGAGCTGGCGCTGCGACCGCTGCCACTACAAGAACCTGGGCTGGCGCGCGAAGTGTCGGCAAGCGGGGTGCACGGGCTGCAGGCCGACCAATCGTGTACCTGCTCCTCGTTCTGGCCCTCCTCCAGCGCGTGGGGCGTGGGCGGACGGAGGTGCAGACTCCCGCCCTTGGCATACGGTGGCCAGCCCGAAGCGTGGAGGTGGCGGGGGCTCGGGGGCGCAACCGCCCAAGCTCTCGCCCGAGGCCCGCGACCGCTTCATGGCCCTCAGTGACGACGACTTCGAGCTGCTGTCCGTCACGCTGGCCGCCAGCGACAAGCGCAGCCTGCGCCAGTCGCGCTTCTTGCTGCAGCAGCAGCTGGGCGTGCTGTCCGACGTCAAGTTCGTCAAGTCTGCGCAGGTCGCAGCCGACGAGGCCTGCAAGCGGCTCCAGCAGGCCAAGGCGGACTACAACAAGAAGCAGAAGATGGTTACGGAGGCGCTGCAGGCAGCGTTCCAGCAGAAGGAGAAGGTCACGCAGCTGCAGCTCGAGCTGGACGAGGCCGTCTCCAAGGCGAAGGCCGCGCTCGCCAACGGCGCCGAGCCCAAGCCAGCTGCTGGAGGAGCAGATCTCAGCGGCATCCTCGGCAACGTGGAGAAGCTCAGGACGCTCGTGGGAACCTCTTCGGAGAGCCAGGGCGTCCAACTTCCAGAGTCCTTGCTGGGACCTCTCCAAGCGCTGCTGGCAGGTGTGTCCGCGCTTGCCGCGCCACCTGAACCAGTCGCTGCTGGAGGATGTGGAGGAGGAGCTGCACCTGCAGGCCGCGCTGCCGCCGCCGCTGGGGCCGGCGACGACGCCGCCGAGAAGCCCGTGGGCGAGTCCGAGGACATGGACCTGCAGGGCGACCCCCTGGGTTTCGCGACGGGCGACACCTTCAAGGCCGCGGCGGAGGACTTCATCGGCACGGACGCGGAGAAGCGGAAGTTCCTCGAGGAGTTGCAGGCCCACCTGCAGCAACAGCACGTCGCCGCGATGGAGGCCAAGCGGCGGAAGCTTTAGCCGCAGCAGCTCCTGGCGTTTCGTCACGTTGAATATGAATGCGTATTCGAACATCGACAAGTGCCTGGTCGAGGAGCTGACGAGCTGCGACGCAATTTTGTTCCAAGAGACGCGGCTGGGAGAAGCGCGCACGGCGGACGCTGAAGGGGAGCTTCGCCGTCGAGGGCTTCGAGCATGTGGTGCAGCCGCGGTGCCATCGCTGGCTGGAGGGCTGGCAACTGGGGGGCTGCTCACTTGTGTGCGCAGCGAGCATGGCCTTGCCACCATGCTGGGGTCGCGGCCTTCTGTGCTTCAAGAAGGGCGCGTGCAAGTACTCCATCACTCGGGGCTGCTGCGAGGCGGCATCGTGATGGCCAACATCTACCTGCAGTCAGGCGTCGGCGTCAACGCGTTCAACGCCCAGATGCTGCGCGACCTGGCCTGCAGGCTGCGCGAGTACGGTCGCCCATACGTGGTCTGGGGCGACTTCAACTGTACCAAGCAGGAGCTGGCCAAGTCAGGCGTGCTGCGGCTCTTCGATGCGGTCGTCGTCGACACGCTGGAGCCCACCTGCGCGCAGTCGAAGCGGACGATCGATATGTTCATCGTCTCGCGTGGGCTCAAGGTGACCAGCATCAGCGTGGTCAGCGGGTCGCCCGTCTACCCGCACAAGCCAGTCATCCTGGAGCTGGAGGCGTGTCGCCAACGGCCGTGGGTTCGGGTCGTGCCAGTGCCCAAGCCCTTCCCTGTCCAGCGGCCTGCTGGATGTGCTCGCGTCGCCCACGGCGACCGCTGGGCCGAGATCGGCCACGAGCTGCAGAGCGTGCTGGCAGGCGCGCAGGAGTCGGAGTGCCTGGACGTTTCCCGTGGGACCTCACCGCCGCCCGTTGCGGGGCCCGCGAGTGAGGGAAGATCGTGCCACTTGGAGGAGTGTGTGCGGGATCAGGTCAAGGGTAGCACCGACGTCAAGGGTAACCTCACCGCCGCATGGCAGAGGTTCCTCGACGCAGCCGAGGACGAGTGGATCGACATCTACCAGGTCGAGGAGGACAGGGTCAAGCACAAGGGGCGAGCTCGCCCCGTGGAGCCACGTTGGCTTCGGCGGCTGCCCGTGAGTGGCGCGCGCTGGCCGCGGGTCTCGGCTGAGGCGACATGGATGCACCGTGCTGCCAGCCTGCTGCGGGACATCGCCGACGTGGAGCAGCCCAACGCGCGTCTCGACGCTCTTCGAGGTGCGCGTAGGCTGCTAGACAGAGCCCCAGCCACAGTGAAGGCGGCACCTGATGCTGGCGAGGTTCTGTCCTGCCCTCAGGTGTTGCCCCAAGCTGTAGCATGGTGGTCGCTGCTTAGCAACTTGCGCTTGGCGGCGCTGACCCCCGCTGAGCTGCTGCAGCTGCACGCTGGGGCGCAAGCCGTGGCGCTCGACATGGCTGAGAAGGACATGGCCCAGCGCACCGTCCAGTTCCAGCACTGGGTCGAGAAGCAGGCCGAAGGCGGTGGAGGTGGTCTACATGCGGTGTCCCGCCTGCCCGTCGGGTTCGACTCCTGCCCGTACGGCGACGCCGAGGACGACCAGGACGCCGACGACCACCAGCAGCTTTTCGAGCCCATGGACCTGGGGCAGCAGGTCACGGCGCTGGAGGTCGAGTGGAGCCGCTGGTGGAGGACTACCTGCGAGCAAGTGCGGCTGCAGTGGCCAGCCGACCTCGGCGAGAGGCCGCCCAGGCCCACAGTCCCCGAGCTCCGCAAGGTGCTGCGCTCGTTCAAGGGCAGCACGGGCATGTCCTTCTGCTCCGTTCGGCCGCGGCAGCTGGACGAGTTGTGCGACGAAGCGCTGGAGGTGCTGATCGACATCCTGGTGGCCGTCGAGCGCGAAGCAGCCTGGCCGCTCATGACAACCAAGATCGGCTTCATCCAGAAGCGGCTCGGCGGCGTCAGGCCCATCGCCGTCATCATGGTGCTGGCGAGGGTGCAGGCGCGGCTGCGCCGAGGCGTCGCGCGCAAGTGGGAGCAAGACAACGACCGCCCCTACTGGTGGGCAGCTGCTGGCCGCAGCTGCGAGCGTGCGGTGTGGCACCAGGCCGCGATCGGCGAGTGGGCCACGCAGCGCGGTGCCGACTGCGGGGACGCCGAGTCGTGGGTGGCCGTGGCGGTGCTGCTCGACCTGCTCAAGGCGTTCGAGCAGGTGCGCCACCACTGGCTGCTGGACGCCGCCGTCGCCACGGGGTTTCCCCTCTGGCAGCTCAAGCTGACGCTTGAGCTCTACTGCGCGCCTCGGGTCCTCTGCATGGGCAGCGCGGCCTCGAGCGTGATCGAGGCCAGGCAGTCGATCCTCCCAGGCGATGGCTTCGCGACGGCGCTGCTGAAGCTCATTCTGATCGGGCCGCTGGATCGACTGGTCATACAGCACCCGACAGTTTCTCTGGCCGTCGTCGTGGACGACCTCATGCTGCACCGAGTTGGCGGGCTCATGCGTGTGACTAAGGAGGTGGCAGAAGCAGCGTTCGAGCTCAAGATGCTGCTGCTGGACGTCGACCTCAACGTGGCGGTCAAGAAGTCGAGGGCGCTCTCCAACCTCCCAGCAGGCCGGCACGCCCTGGCCGCTCGGCTACGCCGTCCCCTCGGCGTGCTCTCCGTCAAGGGCGAGCGCAACCTGGGCATCGACTTCGCCTGCGGCAGGCGCATCGTGCGCAAGGTGCGGCAGGAGAAGCTGGTTCAAGCAGGGCTACGCCAGCGCCGCGTGGCCATCCTGAAGACTGGGGCTGGGCGCAAGAAGGCCGTGCGCAAGGTGGCCCGTGCTGGGATCGAGCCCAGCGTGACCTACGGCGTCGCGGTCACGGGCTGCGCCACCATGGAGCTGGACACGCTGCGCACGGCGACTTTCAAGGCAGTGGCCCCCAGCGTGGACGGTCGCTCGCGCACGCTGGCGCTCATGCTGACGCCCATGCTGGACCCGATGATCAGGGCCACGCTGCTCCCAGTGCTGATGATGCTGCGTGCGGCGTGGGAGTGCTGGATCCCGCAGCATATCATCGCCTACGGCCTCACTTGCTGCCAGGCGGCGAGCTGGAGCCAGGTCAAGGGCCCCTTCAGCGCGGTGAGGCTCACGCTCGAGAGAGTTGGCTGGCAGGTGCTGAGCCCTACCTTGTGGCGCACGCATGAGGGCTACGACATTCATGCTTTCGAGCTGGGGCCGTGGTCGGTCAAGCGCATTCTCCTGCGAGCAGTTCAAGCGTGGCAATGGCGTGAGGTTAGCAAAGGGCCTGGCCTGGAGCACCTCGCGAGCGGGGGGGTCATCGAGCCCCTGATCACGATGACCTCCTCGGGGGCCGTCAGCCGCAAGGGCGTCTTCGGTCGGCAGCTGGCTGTCATGGAGGCCAAGGATCAAGATCCTGTGAGGAGGGCGGCTGTGTACGCGCGCATGGTGCTGGAGAAGCGGCTGAGGGCCTACACCACCTTCTGGATCCAGGACATTGCCACGCTAGACGAGGATGGTAACAAGGCCCACTGGCTAAGGCTATGCGTCTCCTACGTGGCCGACCTGCTGGCGCACGGCACGTGGCTGCCGCTAGTCACCGAGACGGCGCGCTCCCTCGACATCGACAACCTCGGCGTGGCCAGGCTGAAGATGGCCCAGGACCTCTGCGAGTCGGCTTGGTCGGCCAGGAAGCGCATCAGAGCCCGCTACCACGCCAACATGATGCGGCTGGCAGTGCAGGACCCTGACGAGTGGGACGTGCAGGCGGCGCGGCACGCGCGATCCATGATCAGCGCGGAGGAGCAGTTCGACGAGACGCCTGCCAGGCGCGCCGCAGTGGCCTCAGCTGGTGTCGCCGACGCAGCCTCAGTCCCTCCGATGGCGGTGGCGGTCTGCCCAGAGCTGGCGTCAGAACCCGCTGTCCAGTGGTCGTCGTTGCCAAGCTTTGCTGAGCTCGGAGTCAGAACCCCCTGGCCAGCGGTCGCGTCGCCACATGCTGAGCTCGAGAGGTCAGGACCCGCTGGCCAGGGGTCTACGTCGCCTGTTTCTGCTGTGCTCGAGAAGTCAGGACCCGCTGGGCAGCGGCCAGCGTCGCCACGCCATGGCCGAGCAACGGTGCAGATGGACCATGGGCCGAATCCCATGGAAGGCAAGCAGTCATCCATCAAGCTCACGCTGAAGGAGCGAGGGTATCTCGCATCCGTTGTCACCGACGGCCAGTGGTGCCAGAGCCGCAAGTACGAGAAGGGCATGGCCTCTGACGACTCGTGCTTGCTGTGCGGCGAGGTCGGCACCCTGCTCCACAGGCACTGTGGCAGCTGCGCAGGTTGGCCGCCAGAGCTGAAGCTGCCCGACAAGATGCGCGAGCTGGCGGCGGGGTCGGACTTGCCCGAAGTGCGCTGCCTGCTGGAGCGCGTGCTGTGGGCGGCGCCGACTGGCATCGTCAAGCCAGCCCCGTCGCCGCACGTCTGCTGGCTGGGCGAGAGCGACGGCTTCTTCCCCTCTGGCGAGCTCTACCTGGACGGCTCGCAGTACGAGGGCGACTTCGAGCAGTACGCCAGCGTCGCCTGGGCCGTCATCGCGCTCGAGGCCGACGCCGACGCCTTCCTGTGCGGGGCGTCGGGGATGCTGTGCGAGCCCCACGTCGACATCAACGGCGGCGAGCTCATGGCGCTCCTGATGGTCCTCAGGTTCGCGGTGCCGCCCGTCACCGTCGTCGTGGACAGCGGCTTCGTGCACCGCGGCCTGCTGGAGCTGGGCCCGAGGCGCACCACCGCGCACGGCGCGGCGTGGGCCCACCTCTGGAGGGAGGTTTGGGCCAAGCTGGAGGACTTCGGCGGCCTGGGCGACGGCGGGCTGAAGGTCGGGAAGGTCCCCGCCCACCAGACGCAGAGGGCGATGGTCGCCCACGGGAAGATCTCGTACCGCGACTGGCTGGGCAACGGCATGGCGGACAAGGCCGCCAAGTCGGCGGCGGCGGCAGGACGGATCCGCCATCAGGATCGCAGGAGGCTCATCATGGCCGACAAGCTGGTCGAGGGCGTCGCGCTCTGGGTGTCGGCGGTGGGCGGCGCGCTGGACGGCAGGGACACCACCCACCGCGTGGCGAAGCCACAGCGCCCCGCGCCGAAGGCGCTGCTGGCGCAGCCGGCCGCCAGGCTCTCCTGTGCCTGGCGCGGGGAGCCTGGCAAGCGGTGGTGCAGCCGCTGCCGCTGGGTGGAGCGCGCAGGCGAGTGCCCAGGCACCATCGTGCCAGCGGCGCTCCAGCACAACGCCGAGCTGGCCGCCAGGGGGCTCAGCACGCACGTGCTCGTGCGCATCGAGCCCGAGCGTGACGTCGAGCTGCGCCGCGACATGCCGCTGGTCGCGTGCGCCGCCTGCGGAGCTGTGGGGGCGGCCAGGGCCTCCAGCTTCGCGCCGCCGTGCGGCCACGCGTCGGCCAAGGGGCTGCTGGCCGTGGCGCGCCTGGAGAAGCGGCTCGCCCCAGCGATCTCGGGCAAGGTCGCGGTGGCCATCAGCCCGCTCAGGAGTGAAGGGTGACGGCCAGCTTCCCCTCCTCCTGGCGCGACGGGCCGACGGCCTGAGTGGCCCGTGAGGCCGTCGCGCTGGCGGCGCGCCGAGCCCGAGGGGCCGTGGCGTGCGGGCGCTCGCTGAGAGCGCGAGCCCGTCGCGCGTGGGGCGCGCGGCGAGCGCGAGCGGCGGGTCACACGCGCCGCTTGAGGCTCGTGCATCCTCCTCCTCCTCCTCCTCCTCCTCCTCCCTCCTCCTCCTCCTCCCTCCTCCTCCTCCTCCTCCTTCTCCTCCTCCTCCTCTCCTCCTCCTCCTCCTCCTCCTCCTCCTCCTCCCTCCTCCTCCTCCCCCTCCCCCTCCTCCTCCTCCTCCTCCTCCTCCTCCTCCTCCTCCTCCTCCTCTCCTCTCCTTCCTCCTCCTCCTCCTCCTCCTCCCCTCCTCCTCTCCTCTCCTCCTCCTCCTCCTCCTCCTCTTCCTCCTCCCCTCCTCCTCCTCCTCCTCCTCCTCCTCCTGTCCTCTTTCCTCTCCTCCTCCTCCTCCTCCTCCTCTCCTCTCCTCCTCCTCCTTCCTCCTCCTTCCTCCTCCTCCTCCTCCTCCTCCTCCTCCTCTCCTCCCTCCTCCTCCTCCTCCTCCTCCTCCCCCTTCTCCTCCCCCCCCTCCCTCACCCGGTCTGCACAGCCAAGGCGCTGAGATGAGGAACAGGTTGGGTTCAGAAATGGGTTCGACGTTCCTTTCGGCGGCGCGCCCGGGGGGAAAGCGAGAAGGACAGGGCCTTCTCGGAAGGTGGCGGGCTTCTCAGAAGACCTCGCGCCGTCTGAGAAGTTTGCTGCGTCTTCGGGGGAGGCTTTGAAAACTTCTCAGGAGGCCCGGGGGGTCCGAGCCTGCTGAGACGGCCCGCCCCTTCTCACTTCCCCCCCCGCGCTCGCCGCCAAGTTTGGGTTCAGAAGGGGCTCGATGTTCCTTGGGTCCTTCTGTGGCTGCTCCTCGAGCGCTCCTCGTCCACGCAGGTGCTCTTGGGGCCTCGTTCCTTATTTCAGCAGCCCGCCTGCATCCCACGGCGACGCGGTAGGGGCGACGCCGAGGCTGGAAAGCCGCCGAGAACCAGTGACGACGTCCGAAAACCTCGAGCCTCGAGACGTCGTCCCAGACGCCAGCCCCCCCCCCACCCCCCGAGCGGGTGCCCCCCGAACGTCCCCCTTACTGTGGGGAGGGCGCGCTGCCGCCACCGCCGATTGCCGATTGCCACCGCTACTGTTGCTCGAGTGATCACCGGTGTTGCACCCGATCTCGTGAGTGCTGATTGCTCAGGTCAATGCTGGGCCAGTTGCTCAAGAGACTACGGGGGCTGATTACAGTGGGGGCGTTCGTTCAGGAATGTGCCAAGGAGGCTTCAGATCCTGGAGGATTCCTTATCTGACGAGGGCGGCGGTGATACCCAGGCCCATAGCCAAGCGTCAATTGGTGCTCCACTAGGGTTTCAGACCCTGGGTTCCTTATCCAACGGTTCCTTATCCAGTGCCCTCACCGTAACAGGCGTGACTGGCGTGCCCTGATTTCAGATCCGCCGTATTTGGGTTGATTTCCCGACTCGATATTTTGCCCGATGAACCTGAATCTCGAGGATGTCTCGAGCGGGAGGGAGCTTCGTTCCTGAGCAAACGGAGAGGATGCCTCAGGCGCTCTCTCGTCTGTGAGTGAATCGCGGGGACGTCTCGTGCGGGAACCCCTCCATGTGGGGTCCCCACATCATGCTGGCAATCCGAGGCGGCCATTGGAATACCCCGTAGAGGCACAGAACTTGGCACCTGGGGTCCTGCACCCCGAGGAAGCGTCTCGAGCGGCGGCCTCGCCCCGGAGCAAGCTCAGGGGATTATCTCGGGCGCTCGCCTGGAGGTGACTCACGAGAGGGGTCTCGAGCAGGAGCCCATCCTTACGCCCCCCCCCCCCGCTTCACTGTTATTAATCCGAGGCGGCCATCGGGATCCTTTTCTGAGAGCGCAGACATGGTGTCACCTGGGAGTCTGAATTCCGAGAGGGTCTCACGAGGGGGCCCCGTCCCTGAGCAAACTGAAAGGATGTCTCGAGCGGGAGCCTCGTGTGTGAGCGAATCGCGAGGAGGTCTCGAGCGGAAGCCCCCTCCCTGTGGGGTCCTCGCCTCACGTTGGCAATCCGAGGCGGCCATCGGGATACTGGAGCCTGAATCCAGAGAAGGTCTCGAGCGGGAGCCTCATTCCTGAGCAAACTGAGAGGATGTCTTGGGCGCTCGCCTCTAGGTGAATCGCCCCCTCCCTACGCCCCCCCATCTTCATGGTGTGAATCCGAGGCGGTTATCGGGATTCCTTGTAAAAGCGCAGGTTTGGTGACACCTGGAAGTCTGAAGCTTAAGGAAGTCTCGGGCGGGGGCCTCGTTTCTTTGTCGAGCGTGCTTTGTAATCCGAGGCGGCCATCCTCACTCAAGCTTGTAGGCGTCGGCTAGGACCAGCTGATGCCAGACAGACAGGGAGCCCCCGTAGTCACAAGAACGACGATGATGATGACTTCCAGATTTGTTTGGGCGATTATCTTGCGGGATCCTACCGTCGGAGAATTTGCAAATTTGGTTGATTGTCTGATCCAAAAATTTGTCGGAGATGCACCCCGAACGATGCCAACAAGTGGGGCAGAAGTTGCCGCCCCAGAAAAGCAGTAATGCTTCGCCCGCAAACAAAAAGTGTCAAGTAAACAGCGACAACAAAGTAGGGCGGAAATTGGCATCAAAGGAGCTTGATAAGTGGGGCGGGAATTTTCGCCATACTTTCAACATCGTGCAACTTATTGTGGATCAGGGGAGGGGGGGGGGGGGCTGGTAACGTTGCGATGCGCGTTGGCAACGTGGGGATGCCTGGGAATGGCTAGTTTCCAGAAGGACGGCGCCAGCGCGGGTCGTGACGTCTCCAGGTGGTGTGCAGGCAGGAGGGTGGCGGGACTGGCGACGGG
>CAUYUJ010015840.1:32500-85000 GCA_963575745.1 Prorocentrum cordatum
GCCCCAATGCAGGAGCCAGGGGGCCGTGTAGGCCTAAATCTACGACGGGCGGGATCTCTGACCAGCTGAGAAGGATTCGGCTGGGTCGGTTCCCGTCGTGCAAGAAGGACTTGAAGAATTTGACTCTGGGGGCTCACGAGGGCCTGAACCTCGCCGAACGCAGGGTCCTGGCTCAGACGCTACTCGAGGATGGCCTTCCCCCCCAGGGCGCCTCAGGTCCCTTGGCGGGCGGCTTCGCGGGGGGCTTCGCCCCGCGAGAGCAGGTTTTGTGTGTTTTCGGCCTTGTCGAGTCGGATCTACCCTGGGTCAGGGACCTTGGGGCCGCCTCCCTCCGAGCCTCGCGCAACGGCGTCCAGTCAGACTCGGAGGCCTCCGACTTTGGCTGAGAGGTGGTGACGCGCTGGTTTTAGGCCCGTCCCCAACAACAACAAACCTCCTCCCTCCTCCTCCTGCTCCTCCTCCTTCTCCTCCTCCTCCTCCTCCTACTCCGCTATCGGGGGCGGCCAAGAGTCAGGAGGAGGAAAAATACACAGTCACACTTAAACAAAAACTCCCAGGAACACATGGGAAAACATGGGAAGTGGGGAGGGGGAAGACGGAGATCCAGAACATGTATGAGAACATGGAGGATCTTGGGATTAGTGTCTGTTGATTTGTGTGTCCCAGGGTCCCTTCAAAGAGAGGGGTGATGACTAGGGGGGTGGATATCATGGCGTGGGCCGTTGTATTCCCTCAGGTTTCATTGCTCCTCTTCTCATTTCATTGCGTCCCTGCCCCCCCCCTGGGCCACGCACATGCCGCTGGCCATGATTTGCGCCCCCCCCCCCCTCTTGGACCCCCCCTCTTGGCCACCCCCGATGCTAGAACTGCCCCTGGCCCACAGTTCAGAAACACAGTTATCCGGTTGGGAGCTGGGATGATGGGGCTGGGAGACCTGATCCGATCATCCGCAGCCGCAGTATCGCGTATGATATTGAATGTGCTTATTACACAGTCGGGCCCTGTATCTTCCCAGCCCCTCCCCCCAAACACGATACTTGTCTTTCTCAAAGGTGCCCCCAGGATTTCCGCGGAGGCCCCCACAGCATCCGGAACACCCCTCACGAGGCCTCCAGAGGGCCCGAGGGGCTCCAAAATTGAGCGCAAAGCTGGGGGTACCTTGGGCCAGGGGCTCCTTTAGCAACCCCCCGACCTAAGCGCCGAGGACTGGCTTCACCCAAACAGTCGGCGGAGCACCTGGGGGGGAAGTGCTAGGGAGGAGCAGGCTTTCTCGGCAGGCGGCGGGGATCCTCAAAAGCCCTCCACCCTTCTGAGAAGCCATCGCCGTTTTCGGAGGAGCCACCCCCTCCCTCCCTCCCTCCTCCCTCCCCTCCCTATTCCCTCCCTCCCCCCCTCCCCTCCGCTCCCTCCCCCCCCTCCGCTCCCTCCCTCCCCTCCGCTCCCTCTCCTCCCCCTCCATCCCCTCCCGTCCCCTCCCCTCCCCTCCCCTTCCCTGAGAAAACTATTCAGAAGGCTGGAGGCCGTCCGAGCCTTCTGAGAAGGCCGGCCCCCCTGTGACTTCCCCGTGGGCTCACCGCCGGAATCTGCTTCCACTATGTGTGCGTCGCCCCAAAAGGAGCGACGCACGCGCCCAGCAGTCTTCCACTACATGCTCAGCAGCCGGCGCTCTCTGGCCATACCGCTGGGGTAGCAATCTACTGTGGGATAGTTGTACCACATCTGATCAGATCGAACGCACGTCTCCAAGAAGGACATGGTATTAGTATGTCCTTCTGCGTCCTTGAGTATATATCGAGCCACGAGGCACCAGACCTAAGTCGAGTCCAGGATCGGGATAAGCAAGTCGCTCCAGAACGCTCCTGAACGCGTTCGGCTGGAGCGTTCCAGAACGCTCCGAGAGGCCAAGGCACCCGATGCGTCCTCCAGAACCGCCGGATCCTAGAGATCCCATATTCATCCCGATCCGATCGTGTCGCGTTCCTGGTTTTTTTTGGAGACCTCGGCAGGATGCCAGACCTCCATTGCGCTGCAAAACATGGGCGCGTGATTTTGTTATCATGTCTGGCTTCTGTGAGGCCCCTACCGTGCCCCTGGACTGTCCAGGAACGACTCGGGATGAAACTCCGGTCCTGGGCCAGGGAAGAGGCCGAGACCTCCTGAGGTCCACGCCATGAGCAACTCGTGACGCTGGGGGTCTAGGCACGGCGCCTGATGGGTCTCCGCGGAGTCCAGCTCCTCGAGCCTGAGCGGGGGGTGGGGAGCAAGAGGGCGCTGTACCTCTAGGCCCAGGCAAGTTTACTTGCATGCCCCCCTCCCCACACACACGACTTTTGAGACAGTGCTGGGTGGGAAAGGCGTACACGTGTGCCCCGACTTGCGTGAAGACCAGCTTGTCTTTTGGGACTCGCCCCGCCCCACCCCCCGCCCTCCATGTGCAGAATTACGTCTAATGAAAGCGAATCGGTGGTTCAAAGATTGGGTCCCGAGGGATGGGATCCTGAGGATGGGAAGGGATCCAGGGGCGGATACCCACTGGTTGGGGCACCTCGTCCTTAAATCATAGGACCCCGTCCCTCAGGACCCCATCTTTGAACCACCGAGGCGCCCGCAGCCAGGGCCGCGCGCGGCTCGGGGGGCCCGCGCCCCCTTCTTCCCCCGCAGGGCGCGGCGGAGAACTTTGGGACAGCGTGTCGCCACGGCCCCAGCTCCAGAGATCCGACGCTGCAACAAGAATTGGAGCGGCGGGTTTGGGGCCATCTTCGGCCTCCAGGGGCCCTCGCCGGGCCTCGGGGCCGTCAGCAGAGGCTCAGGAGGAACACCGGCCCCAGGGGGGGGGGGTCCGCGAGCCCGCTTCGCGCAGCTGGCTCTCCCGGCCCCGCCCCCTGCGCCGGGAGGCGCCAGTGCTTCGAGGCGGGCGCCTCTCGGCAGCGGGGGGGCGCGAGCAGCCCGCCGCACGCAGCAGACCTCGACGCCATGGATCGGCGGCAAAATCCGGACCCTACTCTTCAAGGGTGTAAAAAAACGCCCCTACCCCAGACCTCCTCGCGCTGTGAAAAAGACACGGCGGGAAGTTTCTCATGATTTTCGGCCCTGGGGGCCCTTCCCGGGTCTCGGGACCGTCAAGAAACGACTCAGGATGAAAAACTGGTCCTGGGGAATGGGTCCGGATCTTTGGGGGTCGACGTTGTGAAAAAAACACGACGTCGGGGATGGGACCCTGGCTTACGAGGCGCTGAGCGCTGAACCTCCTATGGGGCTGACAGGGTAAGCCCTGCATATCGCGCGTGTCACGCGGCGTCCTGGCGGCTCTCTGGCTTTTGGGAGCGCCCAGGAGGTTAACAGATCACCCACTTGTAACCCAGGGTAGGGGCGTTTTCGCATCCCTCAAACTTTGGGTTCCTTAAAAGCGTGGGGGGGGGCCCCCGACGGGGGTCAGCCTCACCTCGTCGTCGCGCCGCGACGGGGGTCGGAGCGCCTTCGGCGCGCGGTGGCTGCCCGCTACGGGGATTGATGTGGGGCTGCCGGCGGGGGTCACGCCCCCCCCATGCTTATGAAGAAGCTCGGAGCACCCCCGCCGATCAACGATTCGGGCAACTCGATGTTCGGCGGTTCGAAATCCGAACCCCCGCCGCCCCCCATCGATTCAGGGGAATCGATGGTTGATCGGGGTAGGATTCGGATGTCGCCACCTAGTGGAGCCCAAATCTGAATCCTTGGACCCTCCCTCCTCTCCCCTCCTCCGAGGTCCTCCTCCCTGGATCGGCTCGTCTTTTTGTTCCGTCTCGGCTTGGCTGACCCACGCTCGTGGACCGTAAGACCAGACCAACCGACAGGAGCGTATTTAAAGTTATACCAGAGAGAAAACCGAATCAGTGGATGGTTTGAAATGGGATCGATAAAGAGATCGATAGTGAGATCGACCGGGAACCCGGGAAGCCGGGAATCCGTGACCCACCGAAATCGGCGCAGAACCAATATCCCGGGATCCCGGGGACCCAGCCGGCTACCAAAATCGGCGGGAACCTCTTGCCAAATCTCTCAATTTCTGCCAGGACCCCGTCGGTGCAGGCACCGGTTGGGGAGTCGCAGGGGTGGAGCAGATGCGAGAGCGAGCCACCGCACCCCTCGCGCTCCTTCCCCGAGGTCCTCCTCCTCCGCCGCCCCTCGAGAATCCTTGACCTCCGCCGACCTGGGTGTTGCTCATGCGACGCGTGCCAGGGAGGTCCCGGCTTCCGGGCGGGCAGTTTCTGTTCGCCCCAGATCCATGTCCGATGGCTCTGTGGCCCCATTTCGGGCCCCAGGACGCGAGATCTGGGGAAAGCTTCTCTGGATTCGGATGGAAGCAGCCATCTATTGGAAGAGTGGGCTCGTGCTCACAGAGGACGTGCGCTTCTCCCCGTGGCGATATCGGGCGTGCCCGGGGGTAGGGGGAGGGGGGGAGTGCAGGGGGCTGGTCACGTCACGATTCGCGCCGGCGCCTTCATGGCTAATTCCCAAATCAAAACGAGGCCTCACCGTCGTGAGCCATTCTCTTCGTGTACCACGTGTTGCCACATCTGTGTGTACATTGTATATGCGTATATAATTAAATGGCTCCGCTCCGCTCCGCCAGAGAGGGGCTCACGAGAATATGCGTGATCGTATAGTCGAAGACTCGATTCTTGCTTACAGCGAGAGGAGGTCCCTGAGGAGCCTCCTCCCCGCGCCCGCCCCGAAGGCGCCGCTGCTGCCGCGGGCCGCCTCGCCGCGCCGGCGCTGCCTCGGGGAGCTCGGCCGCCTCGGCTCGCGGCCTCGGCTGCCCCGGCCACGGGCTGCGCCGCTCGCTGGGGCTGGCCTCGCGCGTCGTCGTCGTCGTCGTCGTCGTCGTCGTCGTCGTCGTCGTCGTCGTCGTCGTCGTCGTCCGTCGTCCGTCGTCGTCCGTCGTCCGTCGTCCGTCGTCCGTCGTCCGTCGTCCGTCGTCCGTCGTCCGTCGTCCGTCGTCCGTCATCGTCCGTCGTCGTCGTCGTCGTCGTCGTCGTCGTCGTCGTCGTCGCCGTCGTCGTCGTCGTCGTCGTCGTCGTCGTCGTCGTCACCTTACTTCGCAATCTTCGAAGGTGGATGTGATTCTTGACGCTTCGCGTATGCCTACCAGCTCCTCCTTCTGGACTAGCGGCAGTCCCGGCATCGTTTTGTCCAGCACTCCGCACTTCCGGTTGGTCCTCGGCCCCAGTTTCTGCTTGCCCGAGGTACCCATCCGCTTGTCATCACTTTGTGTGTGTCAGCCCTGCGCGTGGTGCCCATTCGGGCCCGCGTGGAGTCAACCTGACGCCTTCTCTCGCACAGATACGTGGTGACCCGCGCCATTTTGGCCGCGTCGCGGCTATGCCGCTTCCCGCACTCGTGCGTACTGCTGCCTCGGGGTCTCTCGGCTTCCGCCACCCTGGGAGTTGCAGCCTGCCAATGCACTCGCCTCCTGGCGTCATTTTTGTTGGCCGACGGTCCTTTGGACCACCCTGGTTCTCGCATTTCGCCGACGTCCGGGGCTTCGCCTGTGCATTTCTCATTCCTACCTCGGCTGACGGTTCGTTGGCCATGGCCACCCTGGTGCCCACGCAGTCGTCTGAGGTACGGTATCGTGCTTTCTCTCTCGGAGCTGTCCCTGGCCGTCGTTGATTTTCCGACTTTTGGCGCCTTCGACGGACTTGCAGCTTTGCACGCTGGCAGTTCCCCCCAGTCTCAGTCTCAGTCCCTTCAGTTATCCCCCTGCCGTTGGGCCGCTGCGTGAGGCCTCGGCCCGGCGCGTACCTGTTGCCTCGCGCGTCGCCTCTGCTTTAATTTTCTCGCGTTTCCTCTGCCTAATTAGTCTCTGCGTAGCCCGCTTTAACCTGACTCGCCGCCGGCGCGCTCGCCCGCGGCCGCTGACTAAAAAGTATCCCCACCAGCGCAAGTGTGGCTCTGCACGCTCGTTGGCCTGGACTTCGCTTTCGACAAGTGTTACAGGTTGTTACTGCCGTTTGCAGTTTTGTCGGTGATGAGGTTGCCCCTCTTCACTCCTGCGCCGACACGATGTTTTGGCCTGTGTGTCGCCTACTTCACGGATGTCGTCTGGGTGTGCCTGTCGGTCTACTTCGTCTCTGACGGTGCTGCTTGCCTGATTCAGTCCGAGCGATCGACCTCTGCGTGTTTATGGTCTCGCCGCCGCGCCATTCTGGCTGCGCTTACTTGCTGGTCGCCACCGGGCTTTCCAACGCCACCGGATTTGGGAGTATCGGTTATGGCTCTCCTTCTGAGTGGCTGCCCGCTCGCTGGCTTCGTTTGCCTTTTTTTTTCTGCTCCTGCTGCCTAGTCGCGGCCCGACTAGTGTTCGGACGTCTTTCGACCCGCCTCGCGAGCCTGTTGACCCCAAAAAGTATCTCCGCCAGCCACCCGCTGTCCTCCGTTGTTGTTGCTCTTTCTTCCCTCCCCATCCAGTGCAATTCAGGCTATCGTTCGTTATTCGTAGGTTCGGACGGTGCGCGGCTGTACCGCTTGCGCCCGCGACCAAAAAGTATCCCCACCAGCCCATCCCAAGACAGTCGACAGGCAAGCTGCCCTGATCAGAGATGTGTAGCAGCCTGCAGCCCGGACGACGACGACGGACGACGACGACGACGACGACGACGACGACGACGACGACGACGACGACGGCGACAGAAATCAGCCATCGAAGTTTTTGCGGGTCTCTGGCGCTCTGCGTGCTTGTGGTGCCTGGGGCTGGCCTTCCCTCGGCACCTCCGCCTCTGAGAGGGCCTCCGCCTCGGGAGGGCGGTGGCGCCGAGGCCCCCGCGCCAGCGCGGCGGCCGCCTCGGCGGAGGCACAGGGCGCCCTGGGCAGCCACTTCGACAGGCCGCCTCCCCCGACAGTCGGACTCCCAGGCCCCCCAGATGCCAGAGGAGGAAAAGGTGCCGATAGCGCTACAGCGGAGGCCCATGCCAAGAAACACCCTGCTTGCCTCCAGGGCGCCCTGGGTTTCTTGGGTTTCGATGGTTTTGCTGTGGAAGGCGTGACGTTCCCACACCAAAATTCGATGGACGTCCCAGCGTGTCAGGGTTAGTTTTCTTGCGGAAGGTTTCTTGTAGACTAGCCTCCGATGTTCTGCTTGCCCGAGGTACCCGTCCGCTTGTCATCACTTTGTGTGTCAGCCCTGCGCGTGGTGCCCATTCGGGCCCGTGTTGAGTCAACCTGACACCTTCTCTCGCACAGATACGTGGTGACCCGCGCCATTTTGGCCGCGTCGCGGCTATGCCGCTTCCCGCACTCGTGCGTACTGCTGCCTCGGGGTGTCTCGGCTTCCGCCACCCTGGGAGTTGCAGCCTGCCAATGCACTCGCCTCCTGGCGTCATTTTTGTTGGCCGACGGTCCTTTGGACCACCCTGGTTCTCGCATTTCGCCGACGTCCGGGGCTTCGCCTGTGCATTTCTCATTCCTACCTCGGCTGACGGTTCGTTGGCCATGGCCACCCTGGTGCCCACGCAGTCGTCTGAGGTACGGTATCGTGCTTTCTCTCTCGGAGCTGTCCGTGGCCGTCGTTGACTTTCCGACTTTTGGCGCCTTCGACGGACTTGCAGCTTTGCACGCTGGCAGTTCCCCTCAGTTTCAGTCTCAGTCCCTTCAGTTATCCCCTGCCGTTGGGCCGCTGCGTGAGGCCTCGGCCTGGCGCGTACCTGTTGCCTCGCGCGTCGCCTCTGCTTTAATTTTCTCGCGCTTCCTCTGCCTAGTTTGTCTCTGCGTAGCCCGCTTTGACCTGACTCGCCGCCGGCGCGCTCGCCCGCGGCCGCTGACTAAAAAGTATCCCCACCAGCGCAAGTGTGGCTCTGTACGCTCGTTGGCCTGGACTTCGCTTTCGACAAATGTTACAGGTTGTTACTGCCGTTTGCAGTGTTGTCGGTGATGAGGTTGCCCCTCTTCGCTCTTGCGCCGACACGATGTTTTTGCCTGTGTGTAGCCTACTTCACGGATGTCGTCTGGGTGCGCCTGTCGGTCTACATCGTCTCTGACGGTGCTGTTTGCCTGACTCAGTCCGAGCGATCGACCTTTGCGTGTTTATGGTCTCGCCGCCGCGCCTTTTTGGCTGCGCTTACTTGCTGGTCGCCACCGGGCTTTCCAACGCCACCGGGTTTGGGAGTATCGGTTCTGGCTCTCCTTCTGAGTGGCTGCCCGCTCGCTCGCTTCGTTTTCCTTTTTTTTCTTTTCCTGCTGCCTAGTCGCGGCCCGACTAGTGTTCGGACGTCTTTCGACCCGCCTCGCGAGCCTGTTGACCCAAAAGAGTATCTCCGCCAGCCACCCGCTGTCCTCCGTTGTTGTTGCTCTCTCTTCCCTCCCCATCCAGTGCAATTCAGGCTATCGTTCGTTATTCGTAGGTTCGGACGGTGCGCGGCTGTACCGCTTGCGCCCGCGACCAAAAAGTATCCCCACCAACCCATCCCAAGACAGTCGACAGGCAAGCTGCCCTGATCAGGGATGTGTAGCAGCCTGCAGCCCGGACGACGACGACGACGACGACGGACGACGACGACGACGACGACGACGACGACGACGACGACGACGACGACGACGGCGACAGAAATCAACCATCGAAGCCTTTGCGGGTCTCTGGCGCTCTGCGTGCTTGTGGTGCCTGGGGCTGGCCTTCCCTCGGCACCTCCGCCTCTGAGAGGGCCTCCGCCTCGGGAGGGCGGTGGCGCCGAGGCCCCCGCGCCAGCGCGGCGGCCGCCCCGGCGGGGGCACAGGGCGCCCTGGGCAGCCACTTCGACAGGCCGCCTCCCCTGACAGTCGGACTCCCAGGCCCCCCAGATGCCAGAGGAGGAAAAGGTGCCGATAGCGCTACAGCGGAGGCCCATGCCAAGAAACACCCTGCTTGCCTCCAGGGCGCCCTGGGTTTCTTGGGTTTCGATGGTTTTGCTGTGGAAGGCGTGACGTTCCCACACCAAAAATCGATGGACGTCCCAGCGTGTCAGGGTTAGTTTTCTTGCGGAAGGTTTCTTGTAGATTAGCCTCCACTGTACCGCTACCCTTGCCTCGGTGTTCCCTTCTCTGGGCCTCCTGGGAGGCCCTCGTCGCCACCGCTGGTTTCTCCTCGAAGTTCTCGTCAGAGTGCGCCCCGGGAGAGGTCCGGGGACCCCATCTGGGAGTCATCTACAGACGTGGTGCTCGCGACGTGAAAAATCAGGACGGGATGTTGTTGGCCGATTTGGGTTTTCTGGGGACTAGGGCCTGGGACCGTCAAACATCGACGCAAGATGACAACCCAGGTGCTTAGAAGGGGTCGGGATTTCCTGGGACTCCGCACTGAAACAAGATGTTGGCATCGCATGCTTGGGCAGGGGTCGTCGCCCTTCTTGGCGGCGCGCACTGGCGGTTCTATTACTGGAGAGCCCAAGCAGTATCAATGACATGCCACTGCGGGGAACCCATCAGCGTGTTATTGTTGATGGGCCTGCTTTCCACCACCACCACCATAAGTTGGAGGGGGGAAGGAGGAGGAGGACGAGGAGGAGGAGGACGAAGAGAACGAGGAGGAGGAGGAGGAGGAGGAGGAGGAGGACCCCCTCCCCCTCCAACTCATGGTGGTGGTGGTGGTGGAAAACAGGCCCATCAATTGTTGAAGTAGTACCATGCTCTCAGACAGCAGCGATGGAGTCACACGCGGACGATTTCCCAACGGGGGCGTGCCCTCGAGAGGCACTCGTGCTCCCCGCGGTCGGGGACGGGCGACGCAAAAGCAGGGCACGCCGCCAAGAGGGGGGAGGTGCCTCGACGGGCGGCGCGCACTGGAGGTCCTGGCGCCTCGCCCGCTCTGTGCTTCGCCAGTGTCGTCCTGCTCCCTCCCCCCCCCCCCGTGCACCCCTTCGGGGCGCCAGGCGTTGGTTGCCTCCTGGGTTCCCAGGCTTCGCTCATTGGTAGTTTCTCGATCTTGCTTGCCGCCGTGGGCGGCCTTGCGACGTCACCCTTCTTGACGGCGCGCGCTGACAGATCTTCCCTTCTTGGCCTTCGGGTCCTTCTCCGTCGCCCCGAGTGGTCTTTCGGCGGCTGCTCGTAAGAGTCACCCTTTTTGGCAGCGCGCACAGGTTCGGGTCGATGCTTTCGATTGTTCTTCGACACATTGTCTGACGTGCACGTCAGTTCCCGAAGAATTTCCGAGGCTTTCCAGCAGCTGCGCCTTCGCCGTGGGCGTCCCGGGGCTGCCCGGATCACCCCGAACGGCAGTCAGAGGCTTGAGCCACGGCCTGGAAGCCACCCGGTTGCCACCGCGCGGCGGGCGTCATGGCGCGAGGGCCAGACCTCAGACGTCGTGAACTTTGGAGGTCTCGACCCTTTCCCTGGGGCCTGTTTGCTCCTCGCGAGTGGCTTTTGATGGTCCTGGGGCCCGGCCAGGACCCCCCAGAGGCCGAGAACTGGGAGCCGAATCCGTCGCAATGTTTTCCAATACGTTGGAGGTCTGGGGTTGGCGGCGCGCGCTACGGGGGTGGCGCGAGGGATCGGACGTTCACGCAACGCCGCGTTCTTCTTCTCGTCTGCCTCCGAGCCACCCCCGCCCCGCCTTCTGCTGTGCGCTGGTCGCTTCGTGCTCTCTGGCGTCGGTGCGAAGATTTCGCTTTCGCGCGCCACTGCATGCTCGCTCCGAGGCGGTCGGGGATGTGGTGGCTCGAGCTTGTGAAAAAGGGAGGGGTGGCGGTCGAGGAAGAAGAAGCATTTGCATAAACATCGCTTTCGGAGGGCCCGCGAGGTTCTCTTGGATCGGCGCTGGCCCCCCCGCCCCAGCGGCGCCTCCGGCGCCGCTCCTGGGGCGCTCCGCGCGCCAGGGAGGTGGGTCTAGCGTCGATTCAAGAGATCCACGCGCACATCCGAAAGTTTGACGTTTATGTGTTCTTCATCGGGGGCAGAATTTCGGCGGATCGGTTTTTTTTGTCGTTCCGCGAGTGTTCTCCTGGACCTGGGCCCGCTCTCGGAGCCCACACGTTGGGCCACCAAGAGTGCACCCGGGATGGAGAGCTGCCGTCGCGGGAGATGGTCGGGAGCTCCTTGGGTCCGCAGACTGAACAGGGCACATCGTCGGATGTCTGGGAGGAGGATCGAGAATCGAGGACCGAGGAGGAGGAGGAGGAGGAGGAGGAGGAGGAGGAGGAGGAAAAGGATCGATGGCAGCTCCAACCCTGGACCTGATGCTCGACGATGCCAGAGATCCAATGTCTTCATTTCTTCAATGCTTGACCCCCGAAAATCCCGACCCGTTCCCCCTGGCCAGCTGCCCATCGTGAATGATTGTTTGACTGTCCCGGGGCTCGGCGAGGGCCCCCAGAGGCCAAATACGGCGAACAGATATACGCCTCGACTTTTGACCGGGATCGAAGCGGAGGGGGACAGATGATCGAGGACCGAGGGAGGAGGATGGAGGATCGAGCATCGAGGAGGATTGCGGATCGAGGACCGAGGATGAGGAGGGTGGAGGTTCGAGGACCGAGGAGGATCGATGATCGAGGATCGATTATCGAGGATCCAGGCTCGAGGAGGAGGAGGAGGTGAGGTGGAGAAGGAGGAGGTGGAGAAGGAGGAGGAGGAGGAGGACGGGGGGCCGAGGAGGACCGAAGAGGACCGAGGAGGAGGGTGGAGCATCGAGGACCGAGGAGGACCGATGATCGAGGATCGAGGCTCGAGGGCCAGGAAGGAGGACCGAGGATCGTGGATCCAGGGCAGACGGAGGATCGATGGCCGGCGGCCTGCCCCATCACATCTGGCAGGCCGCCGGCACGGGCTGAGCAGGCCGCCTCCGCCTCCTCCTCCTCCTCCTCCTCCTCCTCCTCCTCCTCCTCCTCCTCCTCCTCCTCCTCCTCCCCCTCCCCCTCCCCCCCCTCCTCCCCCTCCTCCCCTTCCTCCCCCTCCTCGCCGCGAGGGACCCCGGCCCAAGCAGCAACACGATCATGTAGAAACGACAATCCGAGGCGGGCACTTCCAGTGGAGACCCATGGCAAGAAACACCCTGCTTGCCTCCAGGGTGCCCCGGTGATCGTTTTTTTATGCATTGTTTTGCCGATCGGCGCGGGCCTCGGACCCCCCCTCTCCCCCCGCCTCCCCCTGGAGTGGATCCTGGCTGTTTTTGGCGCCTGTTTCGAGCAGGTGGAGTCCCCCCCCCATAGGATGCACTGTCGCAGACAGTCGCACTAAGCAGAGGTCCGGAGCCAGACCCCCACCCTGCCCCCCCTTTCCGCCCAATGTCGAAACGCCGAATAAAAAAAAGTTCACTTGTGTTTTTGACAGTTTTGCTATGGAAAGCGTGACGCTCCCACACCAGAAGTCCATGGACGTCCTGGGTGGGGTCTCAGGGTTGGGTTTCTTGCGGAAGGTTTCTTATGGTCGAGCTCCCATTGTACGCGCGACCACCACCTGGGGGATCCATCTTCGGGGACCTCGGCAGGCGGTGAATATGGGCGTTGGCCGACATTCCGATCCGTTGGGATCACATCGGTCGGGAGAGGAAACAAAAACAAAAAAAAACACAGCCGCAATGAGTCGTCGATCCCCAGGAAGATATGGGAAGACATGTGAAGTAGGGGGGGGGACGAGACCCCAGAACAGGTGGGAAAACATATATATATATATACATATATATATATATATGTTTTTTGTATTTACATATATATATATATACACATATGAAAAGCGGATTTGCATATATTTCTCTCTGTGTGTGTGTCCCTGGGCCCCTCTACCAGGGGATGCCGCCGGGAGAGCGCGCCGCGTTCGGCCGGGCCCAGGGCCCCCAGAGACGGGGCCGCGGACCCGTGGCCGAGCAGCCTCCGTGCCGGCCCACGGCCCCGCCGACCGGGCTCGACCGGGCCGCGGCCCTGCGGAGACGGGGCGCTGATCAGCCACGCGCAGAGGGGGAGGACGAGGACGAGGACGAGGACGACGACGACGACGACGACGACGAGGAGGAGGAGGAGGAGGAGGAGGAGGAGGAGGAGGAGGAGGAGGAGGAGGGGGGAGGGGGGAGGGCTTGTTAGAAGCACCCCTGCTTCTCAGAAGGCGCGGGCCTTCTCCATAGACGTAAGGCCGGCGCCTTCGAAGAAGAGCAGCCTCCTTCTGAGAAGCCCTGCCCCCTCCCTCCATCCCCCTGTGCGCGCCGCCAAGTGAAGGTTCCCGGATGCCCCGCGCGGACCGTAGTACAGGAGATGCCCATGCCAAGAAGCACCCTGCTTGCCTCCAGGGTGCCCTGTGGTTTCGACGGCTTGTGTCCTGTGTATCACCACCAGCCCATCTAGGAACGATACCCATGAGAAGTGCCCTTAGCGGGGGCGCGTGGCAGCGTTCGGACACCTCGGGGAGCCTCAGGGAACGAGAGGCCTCTTGGACGCCTCCCGGAGTCGCTTGGCATGCCTCCTGGGTGGCTTTTGGTGGCCTCCTAGGGTGTCTCTTGAGGTTGCCTTGGGGGGCCTCTTGGGGCGTCTTGGGGGCCTCTTCCGAGCCTTTTGGGGGCCTCTTGGGGGTCTCTTGGGGCCTCTTGGGGGCCTCTTGGAGCTCTCTTGAGGGTTGCTCCGGCCGTCGTGGAGCCATCTGGGAGGCGATCGATCAAAGAAGGGGCGGCTTCAATGAGCGTTCCCCCCCCAAGGCCGTCAAAGTTGGCTCAAATCCTTTTTGGACCATCCATGACTGTTGCCTTCTCGCTGAGGCCTTCTTGAACGCTCTGACTATCCGCGGGGCGCCCCGACCAGACGGGGCAGGGGATTAGGGTGAGGAGTCAAGACACCCCCCAGATAGCAAGCCGTCTAGCTCATTCCCACCCGCCTTCCAACACATCAGTAACACCCGAGCCTCAGCATGTTCAGCGGTCGTCTTTGGATGGGCAGCTACTGGGAACCAAAACCGAGCCCATGTGCGCGACGCTGGGGCGAGGTGCGCCACGCGTGCCAGGCGGGCCACGCGCGCCAGGCACCCCTAGGGCCCGAGCGTGGCAGGCACGCCTGGTGCGCCAGATGCGCCAGGTGCTCCGCGTGCGCCAGATTGTGCTGCATACTCCAGCCGCGCCAGGTGCGCCACGTTCGGGGCACGTGCGTGCAGTGTGTCAGGTGCGCCTGCGCACGTGACAGCATACATCCGGAAACATGTCGGCCCCCACCATGCTTGTCGAAAACCAATGCCCAACATTGTGTCTGGTGGGCCTGCGCACAGTAGGCTATACGCCACCACCCTTGCCGTCTCTGTCAAAAACCACTTGACAATGATCGCGGGGTGGCCGCGAATGGTCCAGATTTAGCCGCGAGGTGCATTTTGTATTTTGTTTTGTCATGGATGGTAGCCCTGCGCACAGCAGGCAATATGCTGACCCCCCCGCGGTCCCTGCCAAAACCATACAAAATGTTCGCGGGCCTCACGACTCCAGACTTTGCCCCGAAGTGTATTTTGAATTGTTTTTTGACAGGGATGCTGTGGGGGGCACATCGAATTGGTTGCGCATGCTCCGAATTTGGAGGCTGCGTGCGTGTTCTGTTGTTTTTTGGACAGGGATGATGGGAGGAGAAGCATGGTTCCTGGTTTTCCGGGGGGAAGGGGTTCGTATTAGGGAACAGTGGTCGAGACGCCTCTCCCAGACGCATGTGGCTCATCCCCACCCGCCCTCCCAACACATGAGTAGCACCCGAGTCTCAGTGCATTCAGCGGTCGTCGTCTTTGGATGGGCAGCTGCTGGGAACAATTGCAGACCCCAGCTGCGCGAGGCCTGGGCGAGGCGCGCCAAGTCGGCTCCCACCATCCCTGTCGAAGACCACTGTACACTCGCGACGGGGTGGCCAGCATGATGCCTGGTGCGCCTGCACACAGCAGGCAGTATGCCAGCACCCCCACCGTCCATTTCAAGAACCAACGCAATACGATCGCGGGGTGCCCTTCACACGATCCAGATTTAGCCGCGGAGTGCACTTGTCATTTTTGTTGTTTGACAGGGGTGGCTGCCCTGCGCGCAGGAGGCCCTGTCAACAAACAATGCAACATGCTCGCGACCTCCGCCGCGAGCATGACCAAATATTTTGCCGCAGAATGCAGTCGACATTGTTTTGTCGACAGGATGGCCCAGGAGGGGGGGTAGCATTGGCCCTGGTATGTCGCTGTCGGGTGGGGGAGGGGAGTAGTGATAAACTGCTCTCCGAAGGGGAAGACCGGGGTTGGAGAAGAAAGCGCGCAAAACCACCCACGCTCTGAAGGCCCGGTGGAGACTCTTCGGGGAGCCCCTGACGTCCATTGCGGGGGGTCGCCCCCTCCCCGTCCCCCCTCCTCCCTGTAACGGTACCGAGCTTGCGCGGGTGGGAGGGGAGCCCGGTGCTGACAGGGATGCTGTGGGTGCTTACAGACATGCTTTGGTGCTCGCTGGCATGCTGTGGTGCTCGCAGGCCCTCCCCCTCCCCCTCCCCCCCCCCTGCAAATGACGTCACGGGGGGGGGATAGAAAACAGTCTCGTGTGAAGACGGCAGATCCCGAGGCCCCGCGGGCGCCGAACGCTGCGTCACCGGGTGGGGGCGGGGGATGATTGGCCAGGCTGCGGCCGTTACGCCGAATTATATTAATGTGCAGTACCTGGCCACTACAACCTTTATGACTACGCCAGGGTGTGGCTTGCGATCGGACCGTTGGGTCCAGGGGAGCACCACACTGTCCTCGTCGGGCCGCCTCGGGATGCGGCGGAGAACTCTGTCGAGGTCCTCGCCCGCCCCCCAGGGTGCCCCCAGGGTGCCAGTTGCAAACCACACCCTTTACAAACCACACCCTTCGGAGTCTCCGATAAATCGATGTACATCTGTATTCTATACAACTGTATATGGGTGCCTGTGTGTGCTTATGCATGCGTACATATATATATATATACATACATACATACATGCATACATACATACATACATACATACATACATATATATATATGTATATATATATATATATATATATGTGTATATATCTCTCTCTATATATATATAAAGGGCCGAGCGCTCTTACACCATCCCTGAATGCGTGCCCGAAGTGGGCTTCGCGGTGAGGGTTCTTGTTGTGTGTTGCTTGTTTGTTGCTGTCGTCGTCGTCCTCGCTCGCGACCCGCCCGCGACCCACCCGCAACCCGCACGCAACCCGGGCGCAACCCGCCCGTGACCCGCCCGTGACCCACTTGCGACAGACCCGCTACCTGCCCGCGATTCACCCGCGACCAACCCGCGACCCACTCACGCTGCTTTGACTACAAACGACGCCCGTGGCGGGCTCGTTGTGTGATGTGTCGAAAATCGGCGCCTCTGGCGGGTGTCTGGACAGCCTCGCAGACTGCCGACGATCCCGCCGCCCCCCTCACTATTATCGGCAACCGCGGGGGCTATGGTGTATGTATATACATAAGAGTTTATATATTTGTAGATGCATCGTATGTGTGCATGTGTGTATGCATGTACGTATGTATGTATGTATGCATGCATGTATGTATGTGCGAACGTACGTACGTAATTCACTGTCCCTGGGTGCGTGGCTGAAGCGGGACTCCGCGGCCCGGATTATGTTTGTTGTTGGTGTTGTTGTTGCTGGTGCTGATATTGTTGTTGTTGCTGTTGTTGTGCTTGTGGTTGTTGTTGTTGTTTCTGTTGCTGCTGCTGCTGTTGTTGTTGTTGCGTTGTTGTTGCGTTGTTGTTGTTGTTGTCGTCGTCCCCCCTGCGGCCCGCGACCCACCCGGGACCCACCCCGCGACCCACCCCGCGACCCACCCGCGACCCACCCCGCGACCCACCCGCGACCCACCCGTGACCCACCCGCGACCCACCCACGACCAACTCCACGACCCACCCGCGATCCACCCGCGACCCACCACCCGACCCGCCCGCGACCCACCCGCGACCCACTCAGATGGCTTAACGAAAAAATTGGCGCCTGCGGCGGGCTCCTTGTATAAGTTGTGAAAGTTTGGCGCTTGCGGCGGGCTTCTTCAGAGCCTCGCAGACTGACGACGCTCCCGCCGCCCCCTCAATCTTATCCGGAACTGCGGAGTGCTACGTGTGTATACATATATATATATATATGTATATATATATATACACATGTGTGTGGGAGTGTCGGAATCTTCCGAGATTTCCCTTAGGGCGCGGCCGCGCGCGTGCCGAATCCGACCTTTCTCCGCCTCGACGCTGCGCGCGAGGCTGCGACCGCCAACAAGTGTGTGCGTGCGCGCGTGTGTGATTGTATGTGCGTGTGTGACTGTGAGTGTGTATCTAAATTCCTACCGTCTGTGACGCCCCTCGCCTTCTTAGACGGCCGCCCCCCTCGTGCCACCCACTGGCGCGCGCGCGCGCCTCGAAACAAATTGAAAGCAGGTGTCCCCCCAACACCCTCGATGCACACAGCTTCGACACCCAGAGGTCTCGACCGCTTCCCTGACGCCGTTGGCCGGTGAAAAAGTGGCTTCGATGTTTTCGGCACGCAGATGGTCTGGACGCGCGGGGAGGATGGATGATCGAGGACTGGGGAGGAGGACTCAGGCTCGAGGACCTAGGAGGAGGAGCATGAGGCGGAGGGTGAGGAGGATGGAGAACCTGTCAACAACGAGAAAAGGCTCGAGACGGATCGAGGATCGAGGAGGACGGGGGCTGCCAATGGTCAAAAGCCGTCCGCCGCGATACCTCTTCACAGCGCGATGCTCGTCAGCACAGCCTGGATCGCCGGCGCCATCATCCTCGCCAGCGCCGCCGAGAGCTCCGGTGACAGCATCCTCGCCAGCACTGCCTGAATCGCCGTTCGCACCATCCTCACCAGCGCAGCCAGCCACCTGGTGCTGGCGCGGGGGATGGTGCTGGCGATCCAGGCTGGGCGCTCTGGGCGCTCTGCGCCCGCGCCGCCGCTGCGCCGCCGCCAGGCAGCGGGGCGCCAGCGGATGGTGCCCCAGGAGCCTCGAGGAGGCGGCCGCGGAGGACCGCGCGCGCCCCTCGGAGCGGGGCGGACGGCGGGCGCCACTCCTGTGCCGCGCTGCGGGCCCTTGGGGGTTGGGATCGTCGTCGTCGTCGTCGGAAAGGGGGAGGAGGATGCGAAGGATGCGGAGGCGGAGGCTTGCAGCAGGCGAGGGCGGTTTTGCCCATGGTCAGGCATCGGGTCGCCAGGCCGAGGTGCTGCAGCCGCTGATGCAGACCGAGGACTCTACGCGGCTACGCTTGAGGAGGCGGAGGCGGAGGTGGAGGAGGAGGCGGTGGAGGGTGGACGATCGAAGGGGTGGTGGAAGAGGCGGCGGCGGCGGAATCCGCGGGAACCTGCGGCTATCCACGCTGCGTGGGGAGGAGGAGCCGCGGGAGCCAGAGCCGGACCTGACGAGCCTGGACCCCCCGACCGCGCTGCTCTCCGACGTTCGCCTCCATGGGGTCCAGGGTGAGCGCCCCGTCGACGCTCGGCCATCGGCGCAGCACGGGCTTTATCGCTGTCGCATCTGACGAGGCCCCTCGTCGTGGCACTCCTCACACACCTTGCACCTGCACGCTCAGCACCACCACAGAGGGACCTCCAGGACGATGCGCTTGCACGCTTCGCACTCGTTGGCGAGGATCAGCAGCGCAAGACGCCGCAGCTCGCGATCTCGCGGGCAGCGTGTCAGGTCGATTCCACGCCACTGCGCATGGACGTGCTGCTCGGGCGGCTCCCCATCGAATGGCACCTCGGCGGTGAAGCCGCAGAACAACCAGAGATCGTAGCAGTTGGCGTGTCGGCTTCCCGTGTATAGCGATTGGCATCCGCAAGTCCATGTGCAGGGTAGGGAAATATTGGTCTATTGGCAACTGAAGACGCAGAGCCTCAGCGGATTACGCCGAAAGAACAAGAGGTTCTTCATGTGAAGAAACCACAAATACGTGGGCCAGAACGTCGAGATGTCGAAAAAGATCGACGCACATGCTATTACGGCTCCGCTGGCCCGTCCCCAGGACCATATGTTGGGGGGAGGGGCCCCATCCAGCAGGGATCTACACCGCGTCCCCGACCGAGATGTTGTGAATGAGCACGACGGGCTCCCACGAGCGGCTCCCAGCGTCCAGCGCCAGGGATGGAAGCGGGGACATCCCCGCGGAGCATCGCGCCTCCGCAAGCGGCACCAGCCTCCTCGGGCTGCAGGGCGGAAGCAGGGGGTGCAAGAGGCGGAGGAGGGGGAGGCGGGGGAGGTGGGGGAGGAGGGGGAGGAGGAGGGAGGAGGAGGAGGAGGAGGAGGAGGAGGGAGGGAGGAGGAGGAGGAGGAGGAGGAGGGAGGAGGAGGAGGAGGAGGAGGAGGAGGAGGAGGAGGAGGAGGGGAGGGAGGAGGAGGAGGAGGAGGAGGAGGAGGAGAAGGAGGAGGAGGAGGAGGAGGAGCAGGAGCAGGAGGAGGAGGAGAAGGGGGAGGAGGAGGAGGAGACAGAGGGGAGGGCGGGGGCCCTACCTGCTAAGTTGCGGACCCTTGGGCGTCGTCGTCGTCGTCTTCGTCGTCGCCGCCGCCGCCGTCGTCGTCGTCGTCGTCGTCGTCGTCGTCGTCGTCGTCGTCGTCGTTGTCGTCGTCGTCGTCGTGAGACCCTGAGCTCCTCGCGCCGCACTTTTTCCACACCTGGCGTTTCTCCCGTGGATTTCTGGCACGTGCCTCGCACCCAGTTTAGTTTTATAGCTCTGCTATATGCCATCCGTGCTCGCGGGCCTGCCGGGCGCGTCATTTCAAATATGTTGGGTTTCGCTGTTCTCTTTGTGTCTCTCTCTTTCTTCCCCCCTCTTCTGGCCTCTCTCCTGCGTGATTGGGATTGGGGAACTATTCCATCACCCGCTGATTGCAATGCCGATAACCTTTGTATGCTGCCCCTTGTACGGGCCGCCGCTGTAGTTCGACTTGTTAGTGTGCGTGCAGGCTTTTTGGCTCCCACGCTGCCCATTCCTCGTCGTCGCCCTCCTCCTCCTCCTTTGCTCCCCTTTCAAATACCACCGCGTGGGCCGAGCCAACCCCACTGCTGTGCCTGTGCCCGCAGCTTGCCCGCCGAGATGGGACCCAATACTTGCACGAACTAAAGAACTGTGGTACAGCACTCATCAGTGTTTGCGCTGTGGAGAAGGAATAAAAATTATCCCTTGGACTTCTGACCGTGACCGTTGCCGGGGTACCAGGTACGGTTATACAAGGACTGGCCTGGGCAAGCTGGAGGTGGCCATCCTCGTACAACAGCTTCGCCGAGACATACGGCACGTGCCACGTGCAGCGATTGGCCTTACATCCATGCTGGAATACCCAACTGCGCTATTGGTGGACCACTCCTCGCCGGCCTACCCTGAATCTTACGACCAGGTCATACTACTTACGAGCCGCCTGGGCGCAGTTATAACTACTGCAGACAAGACGACATGGGAGCGCCTGCTGCCGCAACAAAGGGAATTAAACAGCGACGACCACATGCCAAAATCAAGTTGGAGACGGAGTACGAGGAAAGGGCGGCCATGGATTTTGCAGCAGATCCTGGCCCCTGCCAGCGCAGCCTCTCTCCGAAGGGACTGGGTTGGCCAAACTGGCCCAGTTCGGAACGCTGTGCATGTGCACATCCAAGGCGGTGTAGGCTGGGACCCGACTCCGTAGCTAGATCACCTCTCGACGAAGGTGGCCGCGGCTACTTCAGAGACTTGGACCAGCGTCCATATGGGTGCCGTGCCGCAAGCGGATCAACTTGCACCGGTCCCCGGCGCAGATTGCCAATGGACTGGTGGCGTGCCGATTGTAGCTTCAACCCTTGCGAGCAACGCAGCAATGGCAACTATGTTGATAGCTTGCTGCGTCAGCGGGGTGCCCGGCACCCACAGGCTCGGGGTCAGGGTCAGTCGCGACTACGGGGCACAGGGCGCGGCCACCAGACGGCCGGAAACGGGCGGCGGGGGGGTCGCGGAGCTGGGCGCCCCCCGCCTCGCCGATGAGGGAGCTCCACCGAAGGCCCCAGCGGGAGGGTCCGCATGGCACCGCCGCCCCATTTCGGCACACCCCTCACACGGGGTTCGTGGCCCCATAGGGAGCTCCACCCAAGGCTTCCGTGGCAGGGTCCGCATGGCACCGCCGCCCCATTTCGGGACACCCTTCACACGGTTTCTGGCCCCATAGGGAGTTCCACCGAAATTGGTACCCGCAGCGCGGTATGCACACTTGCGTATGTCTGGGTCTTTCGCCAGGAAATTGTTCGTGACGTCGGATTTTCGGGTGGGGAACGGAGGAATTTTCCGATGAGGAAGAGGATGAAAATATTGGGGAGAGAAGGGGGGGATACGAGGAGGAAAAGGAGGAGGAGGAGGAGGAGGAGGATAAGGGAGAGGCAGAGATGGAGGACAAACACACCCACACACAGGAGGAGGAGCAGGAGAGGGATGCGCAGGATAACGATATTGCAACATGGGGCAGAAATTGCCAACCCACCACTGAGATGTACACATGCGTGCCCATTGATTCCTGGCCGCAATGCATGTTTCTTCTCCCGAGGATGCCGAGGAGGATAAGCCTGAGATGTTCGAGGGTGGCTTCAACCTGGAATGCTGCCTTCTTGGTTGCAACTCTTCGCACGAGCGCGTGTTACTTGTGATACATGACAGGCTAGTAATGGAGAGGATGCAGGGTTGTCGGCCGCCCATGATGGCCTTTGCAGATGCAACAGCTGTAAGCGGAAGAGCAACCCGTTCTTTACCGTTTCCTTTTGCCCGCCTCCCTGCTCGTCGTTCGTCTCGTCTTCCTCCTGCTCTTCCTGCTCATCGCCACCGCCGCCGAGGGTGTCGTTGTCGAAGACTGACGGCACTTTTCTCGTCTTGTTCGTGACCGCTTGCGTTCGCCCCTTTTCCTTTCGGAGTGACGCCTCCTCTTGCTCACCCTCATCTTCCTCCTGCTTACTCTCCCCCCACTCCAGACCTCTGGCGTCGCTTGTCTTCCATACGTGGGCCAGGCCCAGGAACGTCGATATCTTCCTGGGGACCCCTCCCCCGCCCCCGCCCGCTCGTCCGTCTTCCCCTCCTGTTCCCTTCCTGCTGTCACTAGCGACGGTTGGCCTAGCCCGCCCACGCGCCGGTGCGGATTGCGTCCGCCGCGGCTGTTACTGCACAACGCCTTCCCCTCCGCCTCCTCCTCTCTCCCGGCCCTCTTCCTCCTCGCCCCCCGCCGCGTGGCCGTCCAGACCGTTGCGGCGGGTGCCCAGTAATAGTTGATACGATCTGCGGGCGGTACTTCGTGACATTTTCGCTGCGTGCCCCCACCTCCGTATTCTGGGCGCTGGAGCGGACTGTGCTCTCATGTTTCATGACGCGCTTGTTTTCCACCACCACCACCAAAAGGTAGAGGGGGGAAGGAGGAGGAGGACAAGGAGGAGGAGGAGGAGGAGGAGGAGGAGGAGGAGGACGGAGAGGAGGCGGAGGAGGTGGAGGAGGAGGAGGAGGTGGAGGATGAGGAGGTGGAGGAGGAGGAGGAGGAGGAGGAGGAGGAGGAGGAGGAGGACCCTCTCCCCTCCAACTTATGGTGGTGGTGGTGTGCAGTGTATGTGCACAGCGTTTTCCCTTTCTGCTGCCCCGGGGGGGCCCGCCGACGCCAGCCACAGCCGCGGCGCCGGAGCGCCAGGGCTGCAGCAGACGCCCGAGGTGGCCTCGCAAGCTGTTACTGGAGATCGATGCAGCATCGACCGAACTTCTCTTGCAAGCAGAGGTGGACCCAGACATGATCGCGTCGTGAAAAAATCAGGAAGGGCGGTTTTTCATTATTTTCAGGCCCTGGGGGCCCTCGCCGGGCCTCGGGAGCGTCAAAGAACGACGCAGGATGAAAAGCCGGTCCTGGGGAAAGGGTCCGGACTTCCGGGGACGCCGTCCTGAAAGAATCAGGACGTCGCATGTCTGGGGAGTGGACCCTCCTCGTTAGGCCAGGCGGGCGTATACACCGGTCGTGTGCCCAAGATTGGCCTTGCAAGGGTCGATGTAGGTGTACAGTGGGCACCTCGGTGGCGTGAGTGGCAAGCCGTGCCAGGATGCCCCCAGGGAGGCCGGAAAAGGGCACAAACGCAACCCGAGGATTCATGTACGTGGCTGGACGCGTATCAGACCTAGAATCATACCGTTGGCCTGCAAGTTTGTACAGTGCAGTGCAGCGGCCATGCGTCCAAGTGGGCGCGTCGGCAGGGCAAGCGAACGGCCTAACGCCGCTAAGAGCGGCGACGGGCGAGAGCACGGCCAAACGCCGGCAAAGAGATGAAGATGACAGATGGCAACGACGATGCATGAAGTAAGCCGTTGGACCATATGGTGCACTGCCCCCACTGTTGCCACGGGCGGCCTCGCAACACTGGACAAACGATCCGCCGCAGGCCGAGCGTGACCAGTCTTGATGTATTCAAGGCGTTGGAGGGCAGCGACCTCATCCTCCTCGTTGTTTCCCTCGTCTTCCTTGCCCTCTCGGTATTCCTCGCCTCCGAGGTTTCAGAGGTCCGCGCGGATTTCTGGGGTCGGCGCTGGACCGTCTGGTGGCGCTTCGGGCGCCGCCCATCCTTCCCTCCTCACCCATCCTCTTCATCCTCCACTCCTCTTCCTGACCCCACTCCCCGTTCTCCTCCTCCTCCTCCTCCTCTTCCTCCTCCTCCTCCGCCTCCTCCTTCCTCCATCCCCTTCCGCTGGAAGTCGCACGCCCCTTGGGCCTTGGGCGCTCACAGACCCGCAGGTGGTCCCAGTGCCAGCGGTGACGGACTGAGAAACCGGTTTGCAGCATCTCTTTGGTTGCATGTTGCTTCTGGGGATCCTCGGAGGCGTCTAGGTTCTGGGAGCCTGCAGGGGCTCCTGGAGGTCTCAAGAGGCCCAAGAAAGGCATAAACCGCCCAACGCCTTGGATCCTTCTTCCCCTCCTCCTCCTCCTCCCTCCTCCTCCTCCTCCTCCTCCTCCTCCTCCTCCTCCTCCTCCCTCCTCCTCCTCCTCCCTCTTCCTCCTCTCTCCTCCTCCTTTCCTCCTCCTCCTCCTCCCCTCCTCCTCTTCCTGCTCTTCTCTCCTCCTCCTCCTCCTCTCCTCCTCCTCCTCCTCCTCCTCCTCTACCTCCTACCTCCTCCTCCCTCCTCCTCCCCCTCCTCCTCCTCTCCTCCTCCCCTCCATCCTCCATCCTGCCCCCTTCCTCCTCCCCACTCCTCCCCCCTCCTCCTCTTCCCTCCCCGTCTTCCTCCTCCTCCTCCCGCCTCCCCCTCCTCCACGCCCACTGCCCGACGACGCGCAGGCGACGACAACGCCAGCGGCTGTGGCGACGACGGCTGCCGCGCCCTCGCGCGCGCCGCCGCGCGCGGGCGGAGGCGCCGACGCGGCGGACGTGCGCCGCGCCCCCCCCCCCCTGGCGCCGCTCTCTGGCGGCGGCGACGGCGGCGTCGGCCGAAGGCAACGTCGCGCCCAGGGGGCCGCCGCCCGCGGCGCGCCCCGATGAGAGGCCGCCGGGGGCGGCGTCCCACGCCCGAGGGGGCCCGCAGCGCACGGGCCCCGCGCCGCCGTCGCCCGCGCGCGGCCGCTGTCGCCGTCGCCGCCGCCGCCCGCCGCAGCGGCGGCGCCGGCGCCGTTGACGGCGACGGCGCCTACGGCGGCGGCGGCGACGGCGACCGCGGGCGTCGACGGCGGCGGCGGCGGCGGGCTGTCCTTCCGAGCGCGCCAGCCGCAAGCGGGCCCTCTTGGAATGCGGGGCTCTCTTGGGGCCCTCATTGGAGCTCTCTTGAAGTCATCTTCAGGTCGCGGGGGCCTATTGGATGCAAGAAGGCGGTCCAGGGTTTTAGTTTCGAGCCTGGCAGGCTGTGTGAAGCTGCGTGCGCTCGGCAGCCAGACTTTGGAGACACGCGGTGATTTGCAAGTTCCCGTTCCTTTCCTTCTCCCTCCCTTTCCGCAACATCGCGCTGGACATGGAAGCATCTTGGAGGACGTATTGAGCCATCCTGGGCCATATTGCGCAATCTCGGAGGCCATCTTTATATATATATATATATATATATATATATGTGGAGCCATTTTGGATCCAGATTTGCTCACAACATCCCAATGATGCCCACGATATGCCAGAATCATTGCAACACCACTTGGTTTAGAATGATTTTGGCATTGAGCGAAGGGAGGGTCATCAATTAGGGTTCCAAGTCTTGAACCAGAGAAACTACGTCTTTGGGCGCTCTTAGAGCACTCTTGGGCGCTCTTGGGGCCGTATTGGGGCCCTCTCGCAATGAATTGGGCAGTGATGAAGCATCCTGCTCTGCCCATCGGCCCACCCAGAAAATGCTTAACTATTACAAGTTGATGGGGTCCCTGTGGCACTCACGGCATCCCGACCCCTGGCGCGCGAGAAAGCGAGACCAACAAGTGCGCTTCCTGCACCGTTTCTGGCGAGTTGGGAGTCCGACGCAGAGCCCCAATGTGGCGCCCTCGCTCAGGAAACCAAAATGCTTCCTGCACCGTTTCCGGCGAATCGGACGGAATCTGGCGCAGAATCCCAAAATGGAGCCTTCGTTCTGGAACATTGTTGCAACATCGGCCCGGGCCAAGAGTGCTTCCTGCATGTGGCGCAGAATCCCCAACCAACGCCCTCGCTCGGGACATTCTTGCAACATTGGCCCCATGGGGATGGGTCGACGGCGTCACTGAAAAAGCGCATTCGCCATTCCATCTGTATTTATACACAGGTATACGCGTATGCGTGTTTGGATACATATCTTTGAAATATATAGAGACACATTTTGATATACACCTACATGTACAAAGTTATGATGCGCTTGTTCATCTTGTGAGAACATTCCTTCATTAGTCTGATAGCATGCCGTGGTAGGCTGAAATGCGGGGACGGTGTGTACACGACATGTCGGGCGAAGGCTTGCATGCCTCATATTTTGTACATGTACGGTTCCTACAAGGAGACATGTTTTTTTTGTTGGCGCTTCTTGTCTTTCTCTCAATCCTGGACCTTGGATGTCTTGCCTGCCAGTGCAGGGTTCACAGAGACATCCTGGTGATTGTCGTTTCGTCGCAGATCGTTTCTGATCGGAAACGTCCTCAGACGCCGCCTTGATTTTTCAAGACGTGGAGGTCTTTCGGAGGATCGGTGCTTTTCAGGCCACAAGTCCGGCCTCTGGCGGTTGTCCGAGACGATCTGCAGGGCACCCTCGAAACGCTCACGGCAAGCTGCAGTGCAAGTGCTGGTAAGCGTCCCGAGGCTGGAGAACCTCGAGCAACTTACGGCACAAAGGCTTTGTGCCGTAAGTTGCTCGAGGTTCTCCAGATCGAGCTTTGTGACAAAGCTCGACGAGAACAGATCCCAGATCCTCATGTCGTGCTTTCCGTTCAGGACGTCGACCCCCAAAGAGATCTGGACCGCTTCCGCGGTGCTCTGCATCCTGAGGCGTGCTCTGTGACAGTGCCTGGGTCGGCCGAGGGCCCCCCAGGGAAAGAGCTCTCCTGGCGAAGGACCAAAGTCCGTGTCTGGTTGTGAGCACCGCCGTTGTCAATGCCGCCTTCTGTGGAGCTCCCTCCGAGGCCACGAAGCGCGTGAGCCTCGGCCTCCTAGATGGGGTCGGAGTGGATGGGGTCGGAGGATCGCGCCGTATCGCCGATGCATCGCCGATGCGGCTCGATGTGGAGCCCGATTTGCTTCACGTCGACGTCGGCGATGCATCGGCGATGTCGGCGATGTCGGCGATGCATCGCTGGTGCATCGCCGATGCATCGCCGATGCATCGTCGATGTATCGGCGATGCGGCGCGATCCTCCGACCTCATGTACTCCGACCCCATCTAGGAGGTCTTCAGTGAGGGATGCGCCAAGTGGGAGGGGGGCCCCATGGGTCTGCGCCCGCTGAGGCCGCAGGTGAGTTTGGCTGTTGGGTCACGAGGCGCGCGAAAGGTGCGACGAAGCGGGCGGGGGCGACCCCATGCGCCCACTGAGACCGCTGCGCCGAAGCTGGCGGGGGCGACCCCATGCGTCTGCGCTCACGGAGACCGTAGGCGAAGCTCTTCGGGGGGCAGTGGAACATGGGAGGGGTGCGCCGAAGCTGGCGGGGGGACCCCATGCGTCTGCGCTCGCTGAGACGGCAGGTGGAGCTCCCTACTGGGGCAACACGTGTGAGGGGTGCGCCGAAGTGGGCGGGTATCCCCACGAATCTGCTCCCGCTGAGACCGTAGGTGGAGCTTCATGTGGGGCAACGAAACGTGTGAGGGGTTCGCCGAAGTGGGCTGGGGGACCCCATGCATCTGCGCCCGCTGAGACCGCAGGTGGAGTTCCCCATGTGGCCACGAAACGCGTGATGGGTCCGCTGAAATGGGCACGCGGAAAGCAGAGGCAAGGAGAAGGGTAAGGGAGGGGGAGGCGGGATTGGAGGAGATTCGGAGCGCCGCGGATTCAAACAAGGACCCAACTCAGCACATCATGGTTCGGACAAACAAGAATATCCTGGCGAAGGGCCCAACCATACGCAGTTGAGCATACCGCTTTGCGGGTACCAGTTTCGGTGGAGCTCCCCATGGGACCACGAAACGTTTGAGCGGTTTGCCGAAATGGGGCGGCGGTGAAACGCAGACTCTCCCGTTGGGGCCTTCGGTGGAGCTCCCTATGGGGTTACGAACCGTGAGAGAGGTGTGCCGACATGGGGCGGCGGTGCCATGCGGACCTTCCCGCTGGGGCCTTCGGTGGAGCTCCCTATGGGGCCAGGAAGCGTGTGAGGAGTGTGCCGAGATGGGGCGGCGGTGCCATGCGGACCCTCCCGCTGGGGCATTCGGTGGAGCTCCCTATGAGGCCACGAAGCGTGTAGGGGGTGTCCCGAAATGGGGCGGCTGTGTCATGCGGACCCTCCCGCTGGGGCCTTCGGTGGAGCTCCCTTTGGGGCCACGAAGCGCCTATGGGGCCACGGAGCGTGTTAGGGGTGTGTCGAAAGAAGGCGGCGGTGCCATGCGGACCCTCCCGCTGGGGCCTTCGGTGGAGCTCCCTATGAGGCCACGAAGCGTTTGAAAGGTGTGCCGAAATTAGTCGGTGTTGCCATGCGGGCCCTTCCACGGAAGCCTTTCTGTGGAGCTCCCCATGAGTACACGAAACGTGTGAGAGGTGTGCCCAAATGTGGCGGCGGTGCCATGCTGACTCTCCCGCTGGGGCCTTCGATGGAGCTCCCTATGGGGCCACGAAACGTGTGAGGAGTGTGCCGAAATGGGGCGTCGGTGCCATGCTGACCCTCCCGCTGGGGCCTTCGGTGGGGCCACGAAACGTGAGAGGGGTGTGCCGAAATGGGGCGGTGGTACCATGCAGACCCTTCCAAGGACGCCTTCGGTGGAGCTCCCTATGTGGCCTCGGAACGTGTGAGGAGTGTGCCGAAATGGGGCGGCGGTACCATGCGGACCCTCCTGCTGGGGCCTTCGGTGGAGCTCCCTATGGGGCCAGGAAGCGTGTGAGGGGTGTGCCGAAATGGGGCGGCGGTGCCATGCGGACCCTCCCGCTGAGGCCTTCGGTGGAGCTCCCTCTGGGGCCACGAAACGTGTGAGGAGTGTGCCGACATGGGGCGGCGGTGCCATGCGGACCCTCTTGCTGGGGCCTTCGGTGGAGCGCCATACGGGGCCACGAAACGTTTGAGCAGTGTGCCGAAATGGGGCGGCGGTGCCATGCGGACCCTCCCGCTGGGGCCCTTGGTAGAGCTCCCTATGGGGCCACGAGCCGTGTGAGAGGTCTGCCGAAATTAGTCGGTGTTGCCATGCTGACCCTACCACGGAAGCCTTCGGTGGAGCTGCCTATGAGGCCACGAAGCGTGTGAGAGGTGTGCCGAACGGCGGTGCCATGCTGACTCTCCCGCTGGGGCCTTCGGTGGAGCTCCCTATGGGGCCACGAAACGTGTGAGGAGAGTGCCGAAATGTGGCGTCGGTGCCATGCGGATCCTCCCGCTGGGGCCTTCGGTGGAGCTCCCTATGGAGCCACGAAGCGTGAGAGGGGTGTGCCGAAATGGGGCGGCGGTGCCATGCGGACCCTCCCGCTGGGGCCGTCGGTGGAGCTCCCTATGTGGCCTCGGAACGTGTGAGGGGTGTGCCGACATGGGGCGGCGGTGCCATGCTGACCCTCCTGCTGGGGCCTTCGGTGGAGCTCCTTATGGAGCCAGGAAGCGTGTGAGGGGTGTGCCGAAATGGGGCGGCGGTGCCATGCGGACCCTCCCGCTGGGGCCTTCGGTGGAGCTCCCTATGGGGCCACGAAGCGTGTGAGGAGTGTGCCGACATGGGGCGGCGGTGCCATGCGGACCCTCCCGCTGGGGCCTTCGGTGGAGCTCCCGATGGGGCCACGAACGTTTGAGGGGTGTGCCGAAATGGGGCGGCGGTGCCATGCGGACCCTACTGCAAGGGAGGAGAGGAGAGGAGAGGGACGCGGGGCGCTGTCTCTTCAAAACGAGGACCTAACACCACAGGATGGTTGGGAAAAGTCGCCCGTCGTGTTTTTCCGCGACGTGAGGCTTTCTGGCATCGCGTCCCATCCCAGACATCTGACGTCTTGTGTTTGTCAAGACGGGGTCCCTGGAGGTTTGGGCCTTCTCCGCGGGACCGGCTCTTCATCCCGAGCGATTGTTCGACAGCCCTGGGGCCCGGCGAGGCCCCCCAGAGGCCGAAAACAGCGAAAAACATCCGTCCCGAGTTTCTCGATACGTTGTAGGTCTGGGCTCCGGTCGGGCCTGGCGTCGAGCGGCCCTCCATCGCTTCCGTCTCGCGCGGCGACCTCGGGCCCATCCCCCCCGGCCGCGCCTGCAGGAGGACGTGGCGACACCCCGGCGGTGGCCCGCGGCGGCAGCGGAGGAGCGGCCCTTGCCCTTGTTTTCTCTGTCGCTGACGCCCCAAATATCCGACGATGTGAGTCGTTGGATCCCGCCGCTCGTCCCAGATTTTTCGGCCCCTGGGTCCCGTTGTCCGGCCCCAGGGCCATCAGGGATGGCGAAGCCTGCTCCGCCCGAACGTGCAGGCTTCGGCCCCAGCTGGCCCCAGACAGCCGCCAGTGCCGCAGCCGGGCACGGTGGGCACGGGGCCCGTTGCCTCCTCCTCCTCTTCCTCCTCCTCCTCCTCCTCCTCCTCCTCCCTCCTCCTCCTCCTCCTCCTCCCTCCTCCCTCCTCCCTCCTCCCTCCTCCCTCCTCCCTCCTCCCTCCTCCACGGCCCCGGAGCAGGTGGCCTTCGGCGCTGGGCCGCCCAGCATTGCTGCTCTGCCAGCGGCGGCTGGCCTCGCCGATCGGGCGGAGGCCGAGCAGCGCGGGCGAGCGGCCTTGGCGGGGCGTGCGGCCGCCCAGGGGCCCTGAGCAGCCTTCGGAGCTCGTGGGGGCTCTTGCCCGCATGTTTCTCGAAGTATTGGTTGCTTTTTTTATGGTTGTGTCGGCAAGAGCATGGTGGCAGCATCTTCCCCTTGCCAAAGCTTGGCAGGAGGGTCTCAGCTTCGGCGGGACGGCGATGCGGTCACCTGCCGTTGCACTGCCGAGCGTCTGGCAGCGAGAGCGTTGAGTCCAGGACAATGTTGAGGGATGTCTGGGCCGCGGCGGCGGCCACGGTCATCAGGGCCCTCGTCGCCCAGCCGCTCTCGTCGGCGGCGCGCGGCCCGGCAGCCGGAGGCGTCGCAGCGCGTATCTGCATCTTCCAAGAGGCCACGGCCGCCCCCCCTGGTCTCAGGTCGGGCACGGCCCGCTTACAGGCGGATTCTGGACGAGAAATGAAAACATGTTCAACACATGTTCAAGACATATTCAAACGTACCTACAACCAGTCGTACCCATACTGTGTCTTGACTGTCTGGGAACATCCATCCCGTAGGGGGGACAGGCCCGACTCAACCCTGGTCTCGATTACAGACCCGGGTGGCTGTCCGCAGAGGCGGTTCGTTCGGGGCCAGCGTTCGACTGCGCAGCGCTCCCGCCTCGGATCGGCGGCGAAATCCCAACCCTGCCCTCGCCGATCGACGGTTCGGGCAACTCGATTGGGCGACGGGGGCAGGGTTCGGAATTGTCCGGACACGTGGCGAACTCCGAACCCCACCTCCGCCCCCTGTCGGTTCCGGAGGATCACTGGTTGGTGGGGCTGGGGTTCGGACGTCGCCATCTGAGAAGGCAGCCGAAGACGGCCCAGGGTCGATAGGTAGCACGGGGTTCGTGTTCGACTGCGCGGCGCTCCTACTTCGGAGAGGGGGGATTGGAGCGGCGGCAACAGGGCAAGGAGGCGACGCGGATGGAGTGGGGGTTTGGCCCCCAAGAAAAACTCGGGGAGGGAGCGTGCCCCCTCCTACCGATATTTTTGGGGCATGTATTGGCCCAGTTTGTGTGTGTGAATGTGTGTGTGTGTGTTTGTGAATGCGTGTGTGTGTGTGTGTGTGAATGTGTGAATGTGTGAATGTGAATGTGAATGTGAATGTGAATGTGGATGCGTATGAATGTGTGTGTGTGTGCGTGTTACCTCTCGGCCCCGCCCCTGCTTCCCTCGTTCTTGCGTCGTGGCACAGTTCGCTCCCACGGTGCCCCCGTTCAGCTCGCTCTTCCGCCAGCGCGGGTACTCTGCCTGGCCGCCGGCGCCAGAAAGTGTGCTGCCTCCTCCTCGTGTCGAGCGCGGCCCGCCGGCACCGCGCAGAGGCGCCTGCGTTCGCCGGCGCTGTCGACGGAATGTGCTTGCCTCGTGCAGCCCCGCCGATCGCATGCAACCCGTGTCGACCCTCATTGCATCGCCAGCGTCGCACTGAAGGGTTCGGTGGGCAAGCACGCGCGGGCGCTGATACAGTAGGGGCGCGCATCAAAAAAAAACATGTGTTTGTCGTCAGGGTGCCCTTGGTTTCTTCGCTCCGCGTGGGCTCAGGAGGGGCTGTGGCTTTCGGGCCGTTCCTTGGGTCCGGGGTGTGGAATTTATTGAAGTGACTTACGCCATCCCGCCGAACCCCCAGAGGTGGTGAGTGCTTGCGACGATCGTGGAAGTTGTCTAGTGTGTCAGGAGCTTCTTCGACGTAATTATCTGAGGGGCTCGTGGAAAGCCTCTCAGGGGCCTCTTCGAGGGCTCTTGGGGGCATCTGGGGGGGACCTTGGGCCTTAATGGGGGCCTCTTGGGGGCTTCTTGGAGACGCCTCGGAGGTCTCTTGTGGCCTCTTGTGCGGGGGTCTCGTGGGGCCAGCTCGAAACGTCGGTTCGTGTATGTTTTCCTTTGGGGGGCTCCTCTCGGGGCCCTCTTGGGGTCCTTGGACCGTCTCGGGGGACCCTGCGGCCGTCTTGGGGCCCTCTTGGGCTGCTGGGGGGCCCTCGTGGAGGCCCCGTGTGCCCTGTCGGAGCGATCCTGGGGCCCCCTTTGGGCCGTCGTGGACGCTGCCAAGACGAAACCGGTGGGCAGCGAGTGGCCTTCGGCCCATGCCTCCAGCGTGCCTGAGGTGCAAGTGTCCGTGTTATCACAGGGATGCTTCTTGGGGGTCTCTTCGGAGCGCTCTTTGGGGCAGTTTCGGGGGCCTGTTAGGAGCCGATCGGGGGCCTCTTGGGGGCCTCTTTGGGGCCTCGTGAGGTCTCTTGGGGGCCTCTTGGGGGCCCCTCGGGGCCGAGGGCTCGAAGTGTCCGTTCGGGTTTCCCTACCTGGGCTCCTCTTGGGGCTGTCATTTGGGCCTCTTGGGCCGTCTTGGATGCCTCTTTTGGCCGTCTTGGGGCCCTCTTGGGCTGTTTTGGGGCCCTCTTGGTAGCCTCTTGGGCCGTCTTAGGGCGATCTTGGGGGCCTTCGTAGTGCCGTCTGGGAGCGTCGCGAAGCCGAAAAGGCGAGAACTCAAAAGACAGTCAACAATCAACAAGAAAATCAATGATTTTGGCCTCTTGGGAAGCACTCTCGGCTCGGAATAGATAGCCCCGGGCACCGTTGATGAGTTCCGGGTTCCCCCCCTCCCCGACCCCCCCCTCTGATGCTATTCTGAGCCCCCGGGGAGGGGGAACACGGGAGGGGTTGGGCGTTGCGTAATGGGAGGGTCATACATGGGGGGGTGGCGAGAATGGTCCGAAAAGGTACCCAAACGGTACCTAAACGAGCCCCCTGGGGCTCCGGAGGGGCCCGAAAGGGGCACGAAAGGGGACCGTTTCTGACCCCCCCATGAATGACCCCCCCGTTAAGCCACGCCCAAAGGGGACAGCCCCTCATCTCGCATACGCCTCATCTCCCCAGGACGAGGCGGGGGTCGGCGGACTCCGGGACGAGGCGCGCCGTGCCCGGAAGAGCCCCGTGGGTCCCCCTCTCCGGCGCTCCCTGCGGTATCGCACGAGGGGTGCTCCGAGGAGCGGTCGCGACGTGCTCGTGGCCGCCGGTGTCGGCCTCGGGGGGCCCTCGCCGGGCCCTGGGCCCGGGACGTCAGCGAAAGAGTGAGGTCGGGAGCCTCGAGACGGGGGTCAGTGCAGACGGGGGTCAGCCAGAGTGCCGGATCTTGCAGGATCCTGCAGCGCCAGGGTCGCATTGACCCGGGTTTGGGTGCAGGATCCTGCAGGATCTTGCAGGATCCTTCGCATTGACCCGGGTTTGGGTGCAGGATCTTGGAGGATTTTGCAGGCCTGATTGACCCGGGTCTGGATTGACCCGGGTCAGAAGATCCCCGATGAGGGTGGGGAGTTGGCCCCAGGACGTCAACAGATGAGGCAGGAACGGGTCGGGACTCCCGTGGGCCCCGAATATGAGTCCATCAGGGCATCGGACCTCGCAGGCTGGGGTCCGAGCAGCACTGGCACGGCAAACAGTTCTGTTCCAGCGTTCAGGAGCGCATCGTGGATGTTTCCCCCCGGTCTTGTCGACGAGTGCTGACGGCCCAAGAAGCGCATCATGACGACGGAGCTTCCCTGCTTCATCATGGCTAAGTGGCACCAGTATGGGGTGCCCAGGGCGTTGCTTCTCAGGTTTGCGACATTCCCGGACATCCGACGATGTGTTTTTTTTTTTTTTTTTATGCGTGGCCCCAACGGTCCCGACCGTTTCCCTCAGGGTGTTTTTCGTCGATCCATTTTCGATTGCCCTGGGGCCTGAAGGCCAGATCGAGGAACAACGCGCTGATTGAACACAGCCGTATCTGGAAAGATTTAGATTGGCTGCCGAGAAGGCGCCATGGCGACTGCGATAAGCAGTGGGCGGCGGCGACGGCGGCCCAGATATCCGACGTTGTGATTGTTTCACAACGTGGACCCCCAGAGGTCTCGACCCCTTCCCCGGTACAGGGTTTTCATCGCATCGCATCACCAGCGAACGGGAGGTGTCCGAACTATCACGGGAAGCCTCCATCCCTCGTGGCAAGCATCTTGACGTTTCTTGTCAAAGTTGTTGGCGAAGAGATCGGTTCCATCATGGTTAAATCCATGTGTTGACGCTACGGCCGAGGGGCTTTGCAGCAGCACTCAGGATGCCGCGTGGCATGGCCAGCACCCTCCTCTCCCGAGTGGTTCGCGGCCTGCCTCGGTGGGAGTAGGCCTCAGGGCACCCATAGAGAGTGGACCCTTTGGCGGTGCACTCGACACCCTTTCCCCTCCAGCCGCCTCCGGGGCAAACTCAAGCAGGGGGCCAACCCTGGCCACCGGCTTTCCATCCCGAGCCATGTTTCACAGGCCCGGCGGCGAGGGCCCCCGCAGGCTGAGACTGAGCAGGAACCGTCCGCCGCGAGTTTGTTCGCAGCGATCTGGGCACAACAAAGAACCACAACCACAACTGCACGGATTGTTTTGAGGACCCCTCGGGGGAGAACTCGCCAACCTCGACATGAACAGTCTGGTTGTGATCGACTGTTCTGACTGACCGTTGCTGGCATGCGCAAGACGTCCCCTAGGCTGTGTTCTCGATGTGGTGGTGCTCGCGTTCAGCCACGCGCAGAGGGGGGTGGGGCGAGGGGGGAGGGCTTCTTAGACGCACCCCTGCTTCTCAGAAGGCGCGGAGCGCGGGCCTTCTCTGTAGATGTGAGGCCGGCGCCTTCTCAGAAGCAGCCTCCTCCTAAGAAGCCCTCCCCCCTCCCTCCACAACCCCTCGTGCGCGCCGCGAGCGCCTGCTGCCCGCGCAAGCGAGAGGATGTCAGGCGGCGGCGGCGGCCGCGGGGAACGACAGGCGCGCCCCGGCGGGCGGGCAAGGGGCGCCCCCGCGCCCCGGGAGGACTGCGCGGCGCCCTCGTCGACGGGCTCTGCCGGCCACCCGGAGCGTCCCGCCCCGCCCCCCCCTCCCCGCGCGCGCCCGGGTTCGGTTCCGCCGTCGGCGCCGTGGCGATGCGGCCCGATTCGCTGCGTGCTCCGATCCAGGACCTCCAGTGTCTTGACCAGCAGCGAGACGCACGTGTGTTTTGCCGTGTGAGGCCTCTGGGGACCCTCGCCGGGTCCACGCCGTCAAAGAACGATTCAGGATGAGACACCAGTCCCAGGGAGTGGGCCAGAACTTCTGGGGTTCGGATACAAAAATACGACGTTGGGGGTATGGTTTCCGATTCGATCACGTTCCCCAATGAAGGGAAAAGGTGGTGAGGGAAACGGGTACTGAACGACGGCTACTGGACCCCAGAGCTTTCCCCCGCCCTCAGAGTAGGAAAGGGCTCCTATTCGAAATCCTGGTCAGAGCGCGCCCCGATAGAGGTCTAGTGAGGTATCGATACCATTTTGTTTCACCACGCCCCCCCCCCTCCACTCAGCGCCACCGGGACAGGTGCGCAGCAGCGGATGCAGTGCGTAGCGTAGCTACCACTTCAGAGTCCTCAGCCCAGATCGTGACAGGTGCCAGCCGGCAACAGACACTTCTAGGGTGCCGTATTTTTGTAGTTGACGGGCGAAGTGGACTCCGTGAGTTCTGTCTTGGTCTTGGTTTGGCCAGCGAGTCGGCCGCGCGCGGCGAGCATTCCATCTCGATTTCGGCCTTTTTCCTTTTGCACTGTGCACAATCCAGTTGGTCGCGTCCAGTCCCACACCCTGCCAGCGCCTGCACTCTGCGCGGCGACCTATCGAGCACCGCCGACAAGGCTATCACATGTGACGCCTGGTCGCCCGTAGGAAGAGGAGAACATGGAGGATGCGGCTGAGGAGGAGCAGGAGAAGGAAGAAGACGGTGAGGAGGAGGACGATGAGGTGGGCAAGGAATGCTTGTCCATGTGGCACCCGTCGTCCCCAGAAGAAGGAGCCCACACACAGCCGAGCATCTGCAAGGACGCGTGGGCAGAAGAGCGCGCGATTGGCAACCCTGCGGGCATAACGAAAAGAGAGATGGAAAGCGGAGCGCCTCACGTCTGTGACGCAGAAAAAGGAGCGCCCCGACTTTGAAAAGCAGAAACTGGGGCGCCCGACTGTGAACCAGAAGACGGGCAGCGAGGTAGTAGGAGGAGGAGAAGGAGGAAAGAGGGAAGGAGGGAAAGGGGCATAGATGCTAGTCCATCTCAGAGCGCACCTGACGCACCCATTGCTGGCGGTGGCGGCCCTTTTTTTCGGCGCCCAGCCCAGATCTCGGGGATCCCATCGTCAGTGCAAACTGCGGCTTTGACAAGCGACGGGCAACCATAATGTTGGACTTTCCTGTGCACAGCAATCTGCCTGGCGAGCAACATCTTCGACAGTGATTGGAGAGATACTGTTTGCAACACCACTGCGTTGCTAATCCTGCAGACGAATGATTGAGGATTCGCCCCCTCGCAAGCGACGTAAGCATTTGCAGGGGAAGGCGTCTAACACACACGGGCTGTCTGCAGATGCCAAGCAGGGTCTGCAGAGTGCAAGACATTGCTCAGGACGCAACATTCACATGTGATGCATGTGCGTTTCCTTTCCATTGAAATGCGAGGCTACGTCAGGTGCAACTGCTCGAATATACGGTTTGTTGTACCAGGTCGCTTGTTTAATTCATTACCACTTTCCCATCATACGAGATGAGACCTCCAAGATACAGAGTTCCCCTCACCGCCTTACTGTGCTCACCACGTTGTGCTCATAGCTTCTGGTCTGTACTTATGGTTATGTGAGCAGTCTGTTTCCTCATCAGTTCCAGGCCATACTTCCTACCTCGCTACATTGTTATTACCAGCATGCATCGCGAGTCGGAACACTGTGACGACGCCAGCGAAGTATCAGCGGCGTGCGTGCTACCACGTGGCATCACGGCACGGGCCCGTGCTGCACAAGAGCACCACGCACATCTTGCAGCGTTGCACCCCGAACGGCGATGAAAAAGGCACGGCGGGAGCGGGCAGCCCTGAAGCCACCCCTGCGCCGGCCCACCCCGCCCAGGAGCTTGCCCAAGAGCTGCCGGGGACCCACCGCCGATCCCTCGGAGATGCATCGCCGACTCCAGGTCGGTGCCTCCCCCCATTCGGGCGAAGAGAATTATGCACATGCACCGATCCTGGCAAGGCCCATCTTTGACCCAGGATCGGTGCACGTGCCTTCCTGGCCAAGGTAGGAGGGCGTATGCACCGATCCTGGGCTCAGGATGGGCCTGGCCAGAATCGGTGCATGTGCATAGTTCTTTTTCCTTCCCCCATGGCGATTGCCACGTCGCGCGCTGGAAGCGTTCTCGGACAGGTCGCGGGCCGACTGGTCGGTGGCGCGCGCGGGCGCCCACAGCTGGGATCACCCTGTCCTCGCCCGCAGGACGTGGCCTCTCGCGCGCGCGAGGCTCTGCAGCTTGCTTCTGGGAGCACCCCCGGTATGCTTTCCAGCGACTTGGCAGGCATCTCCTCCCCATCGCTGCCCCTCAACGTCGGCCCGACGGATCCGATTCGAATACGATATCCCGCGACTGCCCGATGCGTCCCGATGTCTGCTTGGAGCTACTGTGCATCTCGGCGCGGCCGTTCCGACTCGATTCTGACGCCGTGCCAATGCGGCCCGATTCGATGTGCGTTCCGATTTAGTTCGGCTTCTCGATGAAGGCAAAGGATGCTGAGGGAGATGAGTGCCGACGTAAGGAGTCCTGGACTTCTGGGCCTTCCCCCAGGACCACTTCTGCATCCCGGGCCATTTTTGACGGCCCTGGGGCCCAGGAAGGGCCCCGAGAGCCCGAAATGAGCCAATTTTCCTCCAGGACTCGAAGCAAAAGTCGCATACACATGAACTTTCTGAGCTCCGCGCGGATTTGTTTATCTGCGCTGGACCCCCCTCCCTCGCGCGCAGAGCGCGCCAGGGGCGGCGCCAGTTTGCACCAGAAGGGGGTGCCCAGCGCCGATCCAAGAGAGCCGCGGGAGCTCCAAACGTTTATGTTTGTGCTGGCTTCCATGTTGCGAAGGACAGGGCCCGCTTGTGCCGTTGTCCAGAACCTGCTCAGTCCGGGACGAACCCCACGTGATCCGGCTTGACCCCAGGCCCCAGGCCTGATCTGGCCTCATCTGGCCCAGTGCGCGCTAAACGGGCTGCAAAGCCCTCACTCGTTCTGACGAAGACCTCCCAGGAGTTGCTCCCTGCGCGCCTGTTCCGTGGCGAGCGCCGAGCGGGGCGCGCGATTCGAGGCGGATCTGGCCCTGCCCTCGCGCCGCCGGCGCGCGCCAGGAACAGTGCGGGCCGCCCTGCAAGTACGTCAGGAAGACCAGGGGTTGCAAGGAGCGGCTCCTCCCCCGCGCGCACTCGCTCCTCCGTTGTCGGCACTGGCTTCGAGGTCGTTGTCGGCACCGGCTTCGAGGTCGAAGTCGACGTCGACGTTGGGCCGAGGTGGAAGCGGTACCGATACCGCTATCTTTCCCTCGTTGTCGCCTTTGGGGCCTCCGAGGCCCACGTCGCCACGGCTGGATTCGCCGGGAAATCCTGGTCCTCATGCGCTCTGGTAGAGGTCTGGGGAGTGGCGTATCGGTACCTCTCCGTTCCCCCAGACGTTGGCGTCGACGAGGCAGAGGGGACGGAGAAGGAAGGCGATGAAATTGGCGCAATGTCGTCGTCGTCGTCGTCGTCGTCGTCGTCGTCGTCGTCGTCGTCGTCGTCGTCGTCGTCGTCGTCGTCGTCTTCCTCCCCCTCCTCGGCCTCCTTCCCCCTACCGGTCCCAACCCTTATCCTCGCGCCCCATTATCCCGCTCTTGTTCTCTTCCTCATCCTGCCCCCTTCCGCCTCCTCCCTCCTCCTCGCCCCCCCCCCCCCTTCTCCTCCTCCCTCTCCTCGCCCTCCTCCTCGCACCATCCACCTCCCCCTCGCGTCTTCTTCCTCCTCCCCCTCCTCCGCCTCCGCCTCCTCCCTCCTCCTCGCCCCGCTACTCGAACGGGACTTTTGTGTGTTTCTTCTCTTGTCTCTCGTACGCGTCTCCCTTTTCCGCTGCCAATCAGCCCTGGGGCACGGAAGCTGGCCAGCTTCCATACCCATGCTGTTTCTTATCGTTTTACACACATCGTGCTGTACTTCTTGCACTGCCAAACAGTACGCTCTCATTGCTCACCCTCTTATCTCGAGTCCGCCTACGTCCCCTCCATATGCTCCTTCCCTCTTTCTGGGTGGCTGCGGTCTGTGGCGTCGCGATGGTGCGATAGCCCTCATTGAGGGTCAGCGGATGCTTCTCTCTTTTCTTTCCCTGTGTCGTCTTCTGGATCTGCTTGTCCTTTCTTTTGTCCGCCCTTCCTTGCTGGCCAGCGTCGCTCCTCCTCCTCCTGTCACGCGGGGTGGGCGGGCGGGGTGGGCCGCACGCTCCCCCCCCTCCCTCCCCTCGGACAGCTCCGACTAACTTTTTTCCCAACCATCCTGTGGTGTTGGGCCCTCGTTTTGAAGAGACGGTGCGGCGCGTCTCCTCCTTCCTCCTCCTCCTCCTCCTCCTCCTCCGCCTTCTCCTCCCTGCGTTTCACCCAACCAGTACAGCGTTTCGTGGCCCCATAGGGGGCTCCACCTAAGGTCCCATGGCGGAACTCGCACGCCGTCTCTGCACCCATTTTGGCACACCCCTCACACGTTTCGTGGCCAGATAGGAGCATAGGGAGCTCCACCTAAGGTCCCAGTGGCGGAGTTCGCATGGCGGTCCCCGCACCCATTTTGGCACACCCCTCACACGCTTCGTGGCCCCATAGGGAGCTCCACCTAAGGTCCCAGTGGCGGAACTCGCATGCGGTCCCCGCACCCATTTCGGCACACCCCTCACACGTTTCGTGGCTCCATAAGGGGCGCCGTCCTCGTCGTCGTCGGCGCCCGCGAAGACGGCCGCGAATGTGTCCCTGAGCATGTCGGGCTCTGGCGGGAAGCCGTGGCCACATAGGGAGCGTGGGCGAAGATGTATTCACAATTGCGGTATTCACAACTGCGTATGGTTGGGTCTTTTGTCAGGCTACTTTTTGTTGTTAGTTTTATTTTTCCATCTATCCACTGGCTGAAGCGTGCATGGTGCTTCTGATGCTCCTCGTCGTCCTCCTCTCCCTCTTCGCCTCCTCCTCCTCCTCCTCCTCCTCCTTCTCCTCCTCCTCCTCCTCCTCCTCCTCATGATTGTCGTCATCATCGTCACCATCAGCCACTTGGGCTCGCGTGCCTGAGGTGTGGCCACATGGCTGCTCTTGCGGCCCCCCTCCGCCTGCCTTCTCTCGTTCCCTGGCCACCGCGGTCTGGTGCCATCGTCTCTGCCGCGCGCCTCGCGTGGGCGAGCATTGCACTCGAGGTTGGGCGGCAGGCCTCCACTCGTGCACACCTGCAAGGACAAGCTGGACGCAAAAGTCGATATGCTGCCGATGTACGCCCCTGCGGTCTGCAACGGCCTTCTCGTCGGCATGCTGCGCATGACGATGGGGGACCTCGACAATGCGATTGTTGTCGACCATGGCCACAGGGACTCCAAAGGTGTCCCGCACTTCTGCATCGTTGCGGCTCCCCTTCCTGGTCATGCTGCTGTGGAGTTTCCTCCCCCTGTTCATGGTGGCGGTGATGATCTTCCTGGAGGTGACGACCCTGCTGTTCGGGTTCTTGCTGCTCTCGGTGGGTCGTCCGCCAGCGGGTGCCGCTCGAGTTCTCGCAGGTGCTCATGACTGCGGTCGTCCTGACCGTCCTGAAGCTGCTGGTGTTCGTAACCTCCCTGTTTCTGGAGGTGCTCAGCTCACGCTGATCACCGCGGTGGAGCTGCTCTTCCTGATTGTGCCGCCCCGCTCCCTGGTGGTGCTGGTGCCCTTCTTCCTGACGGAGCCAGGTCACCGACTCCAGCGCCGATCAGCTCACCGAGTCCCGCGCCGGCCAGTTCACCGACTCCCGCACCGACCAGGTCGAACAGCTCGATGACTCCGGCGTCGAGTGGCTCGCCGACTCCCGCATCGACCAGCTCACCGGCTGCCGCGCTGAACAACTGGGCGGCTCCCACGCCGATCAGCTCACCGACTCCCGTGGTGACCAGCTCGTTGACTCCGGCACCGACCAGATCGGGACCTGCCGCACCGACCAGCTTGGCGGCTCCCTCGCCGACCAGGTCCATGACTTCCGCGCCGGCCAACTCGCCGACTCCCTCGCCGACCAGCTCGCCGACTCCCGCACCGACCGGTTCGCGGCCTGCTCCTTCATCGACCAGCCTCCCGGCTCCCGCGCCGACCATTTCATCGACACCAAGACGCCTCGGCCCCGGAACCAACAAACTGACACCAACACGCCTCAAACCAACAAACTGACACCAGACTCTGGCTCCCGAGCGGAGGACGAGGTGAGGAAAAAAGGTGGTTTCAAATGCAACGCCTCCCTCGCCGTCCCGCTCACCGACTCCAGCACCGGCCAGCTCGCCGACTCCCGCGCCGACCAGATCGCTGACTCCCGCACGGACCAGCTCTCGAAGTCGCTATCCAGGGGCGGCTGCCGCGCCGACCAGCTCGCTGGCTCCTTTGCCGACCAGGTCACCGATTCCAGCATCGCTCCGCTCACCGAATCCCGCACCGACCAACTCGCCGACTCCAGCGTCGACCAGATCACCGATTCTCATGCCGACCAGGTCGCCGACTCCCGCATTGCCCAGCTCACCGACTCCGGCGCGGTCCAGCTCGCCGACCAGATCGCCGACTCCCGAGCCGTCCAGCTCGCCGACTCCCGCACGCACCAGTTCGCCGACTCCTTCCCAGTCCACGGCCAAAGTCGGTGCACGACCCTGGAGCGGGACGTTGTGCAGGCGGGCCATTGGAAGTACCGGTACAAGTGTCCCCGTCTCCAACCACCCATCGGCCTCCATCCTCTTCGGGAGCGTCTATCACAAGAAGGACCTCCGCTACCAGCTCATCCACTTCTACTTCTACCTGTGACTTCCGTCGCATCGGCCTGCTTTAGTGATTTCGCTGCTGTTTTGTTCTGTCGTCCTTTTCTTCCCTTGTCCTCTGCCGTCTCTTCCTCTTTCGCTCTGTTGGCTCCTTCTCCCTCTTTTCCCCTCCTTTGTTTTTGTCTTGCCCGTGAGGGACCAATGTGCGAGTGCCGCTGGCAATGCCTTGTAGGTGTACGCACGCGCGGGCTTCTCCTCTTCACACGCTCGCGTGGGACAATTTTGTGGGTGTCTCCGGCGAAGTCAGGGGTCGCTGACGCACGCACGAGCTGTGCACTCCCTTTGCTTGTTCCTTGCTGTTCCTTCTTCTCCTTCTCCTTTTCACTCTGGCGTTTTCCTCGCTTGCTTGCCAGGCGCTCCTCCGTTACACGCGGTGGCGCAGCCTCGCTGTGGTGATCTACAGTGCTCTGGAATCATGGTATCATCGTTGCCAGGCGGGAAAAAACACACCCTTTTCGGCCTCAAGGTAAGTGTTCTGTACCTTCTCGGAGGGCCCGAGGCCTCCCGAACCTTCTGAGCAGGCCCGCCCTTTCTCACTTCACCCCTGGGCCCGCCGCCGAGTTCGGGGGACAGAGCCAGCCCCACCAAACTCCAAAAGAGCATCTTGGAGAAAGTGATCGTTTTTGTTCGTTGTTGTGCCGATCGGCGCGGGCCCTCGCGCCCCCCCCCGCCCCCCCCCATGGGGTAGATCTTGGTCGTTTTTGGAGCTTGTTTCGAGCAGGTGGAATCTCCCCTATACGACGCATGGCCCCAAACAGTCGCAGTAAGCAGAGGTCCGGAGCCAGACCCCCCCCGTCCTTCCCTTTCCGCCCAACGTCGAAACGCGTTTTTTTTGTTGTGTGTGTGTGTGTGTTATATTTGTTAAGAAGAAACGCTCACCAAAGTGCCCGTCGGCTTCATGGAACGATTTCGGGGTCGCACCGAAGTCTTCATGGGACTGCCTGGCCGCGGGGGCATCATCCCGCAGCGGCGCCCCCCTTCTCCCGCCCAACCTTGCATCGATGCGGCAGCGGCCCCGCCATGAACCAATTTTGGATGGGGGGCTGGGTGGAGGGTTCCTCCGAAGGGCATAGACGACCCGTCCTTTTCCTCCTCCTCCTCCTCCTCCTCCTCCTCCTCCTCCTCCTCCTCGGGTCGCCTGCGGCCCTGGAGGAAGCCGTGCAGGGTTGGGGGGATGTTGAATCGATCCATTCAGATTTTCCCCATGAGGGTTGAAGCCAGTTTTCCTCCAACATTTACTTTCCTTATAGACAATTCTTTCCTGTCCAACCCCCAGGTGTGTCGGTAGGGCGGGGCCGGGCGTTTCGGTTGAGATTCCACAACCATTTGTACGTTTCCGACGCTTTCAATTTGCAGAAGCTTCATGGATGGAGGGCGGGTCGTTTTGATCACGTGCTCTTGCCTTAGCGCCGCGCACAGTCGTCTTCAACTTTTGCAGCAGCTTCACGGATGGAGGGTGGGCATGTTTGGCACGCGGTGTTGTGCTTTAGCGCCGTGCGCAGTATTTTTTTTTTTTTTTTTGAAAAAAGATGCAGCAGTTTCACGGATGAAAGGCGGGCGGCTTTCAAAATGTGGTTACCGCGCTAGCGCCGCTTTGCAGCAGTTTCAAACATGGGGGCGGCATTCGCGCCGCGCGCGCTTGTCCTAAGAGTTTGCAGCAAGTCTCGAGGTCTCGTATGGCTGAAGGTCCAGGAGTGGTGTTCGGGCACGATGGAGGGTTGCCATGACGCAGCCGTTCCATTGGACCGCCGTGCTGAAGTCCCAGGGATGGCGTTCTGGCGCGATTGCGGACTGTCAGGGCGTGCCAGTCACCCGGATTCGCGACACTGGATCCCCAGGAATGGCGTTTTGGCACGCTTGAGCATTCTCTCACTCTTGTCTTCCAGTGGGGCGCTTCCCGCCATGAACATGAATCCTATCAGGGGGCGCGTGAAGAGGGAACGTGGAGGGACGGTCTACTGCAACATAAGTGGTGCGTCCTGGGTTTACACTGCTCCTCCTTCTCCTCTTGCGTGATTCGCAACTTCGGAGGTCGGGCCATTGTGTCCTGCTCCTGCTCCGCACGCGCTCGCGCGGCGCGCCCGCCCGCCCGCTCCTTGGGCAGGAGGAGGAGGAGGAGGAGGAGGAGGAGGAGAAGGAGGAGGAGGAGGAGGAGGAGGAGGAGGAGGGAGGGAGGGAGGGAGGGAGGAAGGGAGGGAGGGAGGGAGGGGGAGGACGAGGAGGACGAGGAGGAGGAGGAGGAGGAGGAGGACGAGGCAGGGGTTACAGTCAAGACGGTGAGATGAGGACGACCCTGGGATCAGGAGGGGCTCTGGTTTTCAGAACGCTCCTGAAATCGAGGTAGGTATGAGAGCCTATTCGTGGCCAAGGCTTACCGTGGCCAGAAAAGCCTCTTCTTTCCTCAGTCAGCGTTCCTTGTTGTAGCACGATGGCTGTAGGGGGTCAAGCTACCCCCCGAAAGGACGGTGTCGCTCACTCTCCTCCACTTGCCCAGCTCATAAGTAGCACCCGAGTCCCAGCGCTGGCAAGGGCATTGGATCGACAGGCAGTGAGAACCCAAACAGACGCCAGGCGCGTGACGCCTGCGGGGTTGCGCCGCGCGCGGCAGGTGCGAATCTCGCGCCAGGTGCGCCAGGCGCCAAGGGACCCAACCATGCCCGTCGCACCTGGTGCGCCAGGGGAGAGGCGGGCTCTACGCTCGCCAAGTGTGCCACGTGCTCCACCCACGAAAAGTGCGCCAGGGGTGCGGGGCGCGCAGAGTGTGGCGGGTGCGCCGGTAGACGTGACAGCATGCACCGGGAAGCATATCGACCCCCCCGTGGTCGCAACTCTTTGGTGAGCAGGTGGCACACGCAGGGGTTCGTCCTTGTCCGCCAGTTGTGAATCAGCAGCAGCAGCAGCGGCAGCAGCTCTCGCGGCGCGCCACCCCGCACGCCCGATCGCGCCGCCGCCGGCTCCGAGCGCCTGCGGCGGCACCGCCGCTTGGGCCGCCCGCTCGCGGCGGCGGGCGCACCCCCCCCCACCTGCAACGTGCGCGCGCGGGGGGGTGAGGCGGCGCCCTGTGCGCGCCGGGCGTGCGTCGATGATCCTCAGGGCGCGCGTTGGCCCAAGGTGTATACGGTCGGACCGAGGTGTAAGGTCGAGGTCGGTTCGGGGAGGGTGCCCTCGTGTTCTTCGCGTTTGTGGGATGTTCTTGTGCATCCTGGGGAGGGTACCCTAGGATGTTCTGTGCGCTTTGGCCAGCGAAGGGTCTCACGTTCTTGAAGGATGTTCTGCTATCCTGGGTCCGACTGTATCGGCGGTGGGAGAAGGCCTAATCGGAAGGCGGTGGGACTTCTCAGAACCCCTAGCGCCTTCTGACCAGTTTCCCGTGTCTTCGGGGAATGCTCAGAAAACTGGTCAGAAGGCTGGAGGCCTTGTGAGCCTTCTGAGAAGGCCCGCCCCGTCTCATTTCCCCCCCTAGGCTTGCCGCCGAGTGTGGCACTCGGGGGCAGCGTGAGGGGGGATCGACTCGAACAAGTTGTTTCAGCCCGGGGTGGTTTCCGGCAGCTGCCCCTCGTCGCGAGCGTTCCCGGGGTGCCAGGACCGCCTTGAACCGTCTGGCCGCTGGAGAGCCGAGCTATAGCTAGGGCGGGACATGCTCAGGGCCCAGGGCGGAGAAACATCGGACCCACTCGCCCATCCATCGACGACAAGGGCCCGGCGGCCCACTCCGGGACGTGCTGTTTCGCTGTCTGGGGCCTCTCGCGGATCTGTCGGCGATGTATCGCCGATTGCAGGTCGCTGTTCTTCCCCATCGTCACTGTGGAGCCGAAGATGCTGCCAACGCCATCGGCAGGGCGCTCCGTGTTCTGAGCATCGGCCGCCCCTCCTGGACCACTTCTCCGCAGCCGCCCTCTTACTTTCCTTGTTTGTCCTGTGTGCACTTAACTCGGCGCGGCCAGGCTCTTGGCAGCTCACGTCGCTGCGACAAAGAAGTTAGCCCAATGTGAGTGTGCGTGTGTGTTGCCTCACTCCGCGGCTTTAGCCCAACTCCGCTACGCAGCTGCGCGCGTGGTTGCGACGCCAAGAACTGTTCATGTGTATGCGTGTGTGTGTGTGTGTGTGTGTGTGTGTGTCTTCGTGCGCGCGTGCGCGAGCGCGCGTGTGTGTGTGTGTGTCTGTGTGTGTGCGCGTGCGCGAGCGCGCGGCTGTGTGTGTGTGTGTGTCTGTGTGTGTGTGTGCGCGTGCGCGAGCGCGAGCGCGCGTGTGTGTGTGTGTGTGTGTGTGTGTGTCTGTGTGTGTGTGTCTGTGTGTGTGCGCGTGCGCGAGCGCGCGGGTGTGTGAGTGAGTGTGTGTGTGTGCCTGTGTGTGTGTTTTGCCCAGTTCAGCTCCACCGGTAGGCAGTCTGCGTGCAGCCGGCGTCGGCCTTCCTCTGCGCCGCGTGCGTCGCCTTTTGCGGGGCTTCGGTCGACCCGCACGCGCTGGCGCCAACGCGCGCTCCGAGGCTCGTCGAGTGTGCCCCCTGGGGGGGGGGTGGGCGGGGCGGCCGGCGGCGCCGGGGGCGGGCGCCCCAGCCGTCGGCCGGCCCCTCCTCGTTGAAGTCTTCGTCGTCGTCCTCGCCGCCGCCGCCGTCATCGTCGTCGTCGTCGTCGGCGGCGGCGGCGGTGGCGTCGTCGTCGTCGTCGTCGTCGTCGTCGTCGGCGGCGGCGGCGGCGGCGGCGCTGCCCGACGTTGCAGCTGCGCGCCAGGGGGAAGCTTCTCAGCCCATTTCCCGTTCGGAGGCTTCCGGGGACGAGGTCGCTCCCAGGAAGACCCCACCCCGGAATTGCCATCAAGGGGGGAACAACATGGGTGTCCGCGATTCGGTAGGTCCAGCCTTTTATAGAGAAACGAATTGCCCACACGTAAGTTGTATAGACACTAGCACCCTCTAGCGGCGCCTCCGGCGCCGCCCTTGGCGCGCTCTTCGCGCCAGTGTGGGGGCTGCAGCTTCCAGGAAGGTCGAGGTTCCCCCTGGGGACTTCCCATCAAAGGATGAAATCCCATGACTGGCATTCACCAAACAGTTCTTGGAGTTTGCTGACGCCCTGCCCTCTTCGTATCCTCCCTCCTCTCGTAGGGGTGTTTGCTCCATCGCTTCGCTCACTCCAGCGGCCCATATTATAGCATCGTTTGCACCTGTTTGCTTGCTCGCGGGGGCATAGGCCTCGTGGGGCCTCGAGGCAGCACCTCGGAGCCTTTTTCGGGGGGCGACTCGGGGGCCTCGAAATCTCAAACCGGGTTTCCCCTCTTGGGCCCCTCCTGTGAGCCTTTGGACCCCAGTAGGGGTGATTCTTCTGCAGGTGGTTCTTCTTCTTCTTCTGAGGTGAAGGAGGAGGAGGAGGAGGAGGAGGAGAAGGAGGAGGAGGGCGAGGAGGAGGAGGAGGAGGTGGTGGAGAAGGAGGAGGGGAGGAGGAGCAGGAGGAGGAGGAGGAGGAGGAAGAGGAGGAGGAGGTGGCCCGTAGCCATTTTTGCTCAAGGCTAAACGTGTGAAGGTAACTTAACATACCGAATCACGATTAGCTTTGACCGGTCCGTCGCCTGTCCTCGAGTGTCAGGCCACCTCGTTTCTGCTGTTGGTTGCAGCACCGATCATTCCATCTTCACTTCCATCGGCTTTTCGGCCCAGCTTTCCACCTGCACGTGCCCCGCACCCGATGCCTGGTGGCGATGGCGGCAGAGGCGAGCGGTCCTCCTCGCGTTCGCCCGCCCGCCCCGCGGGGGCGGTGTCGCCCGCTGCCCGCCCCCTGCGTGCCTCGGGTCGGGGCCGCGCTTCTGCCGATCCTCATGGTGGCGACCCACTGGCTGGTGATGCCGACCCTTGGCGTGGCAAAGGTGCTGCTGATGGGGGAAGGCAGCAATCTGCTCCTGGTCGAGACGTGTCTGCGCCATCCACCCCGCAGGGCACCCAGTCCACCCCGCTCCCGCCTGATGACAGCCAAGGAGACTCGAGCAAGCAGGTGGACGTTGAGATCCTGGACGACTTCAACGGTGACCCCTCTGACGTCGCTGCAATGCTGGCTCAGTTCAAGTCCGCCATGCAGAAGTCCATCGCAGAGCAGATCTCTGGTATCAAGGGGGGCATCGTTGCGTCGGTCTCCTCCCACACTGAGTCCCTGGTCAAGGCGGTGGCTGCCAGGCAAGAAAAGACGAACTTCCAGCTGCGGTCGGAGTTGGAGGAGCTCAGGGCTAGACAGCAGGTGCAGGAGCAGACCCAGGGCGACTTCAAAGAGCAGTTCAAGCAGATCAGAGATGCGCTATACGTGGCAGAGAGTACGGTACCTATCAAAGATTTGGACTCAATGGTGGAATGGGATCGAGATCCTGACACCACAGTACTTTGTGCAAACACCACGGCGAACGTCGCATTGGAGGAGCTCAAGCGCGCCATCGCACCGTGGTTGGAAGAGGCCAACATTGAGTCGGACAAGTGGAAAGTCATTGGCCCGTCACCTTCTCGCAGGTACGTCATCCAGTTCGCGGGTGACGTCGGGGCGGCCTCCAGACGTGCAGCACATGCGCGCAGGGCTCTCAGGAAAGATGGTGAATGGAGATCCTTTGAGGCGAAGACAATTGAGAATGGAACTTCTAGAGTATTCGTGGGATGTGATAAGTCGGCGAAACAAGTCAGAACAGAAGTTCATACGAAATTTGTGGCACAGCTACTTCGTGACGCCTATCCTGGTTTACGACATCGATTCGACAGGTCCAAAGGGATTGTATTTCTGGATGGAGTCCCCTGCGTGCAGATCCAGACAGGACTTCAAAAAGATCAGCCTTCTTCTCTGCGGTGGAACTACAATGTGGTCCAACAATATGGTGTGGACAAGACGACGCTGGTGGCGGCTTTCAATTCTCGTTTCCATTCAGAGCAGGAAATCAAGTGGAGTATTTAGCAGTACGCTGGACACGTGGCACGAGAACTATCGCGCATACCCAGCAGCGCAGATTCAGATCACCTCGTGGAATGGAGGGGCTCTCCTGCACCACAAGCCAGAGGTACGACGCAAGAAGTTCAGGAAGCTGGCCATGATGTGCAGGCGTCAGGCGATCATTTGTTTGCAGGGAGTTCACGGCACGTTGGAAGAGCTCAAGCATCAATGTTATCTTCACCGTATTACTGGAGCGGCGTTGGGATCGGTGCCGCAGCATGATTCAGGAGGTGTAGCTATTATCTTCTCCCAGATGTCCCAGCTGGAGGCGGAGGAGGCGATGAGAGTTGGGAGGTTGAAACATGAGATCCTGGCCCAGGGCAGGGCCCACCGTATCATGATCAAAGCGAGAGCGAATGAGCATCGGCCTGACACCATGACGATTGTGTATAACATCCACAACTTCGGGCTGACCAGGACGCAGGTGGACACGATTGCCTCCAGGATCTCGGCGGAGGCGGCTGTAGCTGCCCAGAGTCCGCACAGGACTACCGTGCTTGCATTGGGTGGCTTCAACTACGCGGAGACGGCGGCGATGCATCTTCATGTTCCTGAGATTGGCAAAGGCTTGGTGCATCCCCCCGTCAAAGAGAGTTCGGAGATGTGTGGGCGGCCGCCTTCTCGGGGATGGCTGAATTGGACTCAGAGCTGCCCACGCACTTTATCATAGATGATCAACGATTGACACAGCTGGACAGGGTATTCATAAGTACTCCGCCTTGGGTTTTGATCCAATGGTCGATTGCTGCAACGGTGGCCTACCCCCCAGAGGAGATGTTCGCTGAGGGAATACCGGATCATTCTCCAGTACAGAAAAGCTTCGCCCCCAGGGGTTTGATGCCAGAGGAGGATCAGCCTGTCCCCGCCTTCATATGCAAGCAGCCAGAGTTCAAGTACTTCCTAGATCTGCTGATGAGCCACTCGTTCATTCACTCCCTGCAGGCGATCCCCAAGTGGGCGGAGTACAAGAGGCTGCTGAGAGAGGCGGCCCGCTTGACGCGGAACAAGCTTGTGAGCATGCGAACGCCCCCGCTGGAGGCGAAGCTAGTTCTTTTTAGGTCCATTGCACGAGCAGCTCATTTCAATGACATCAGTCTAGCTCGCACGCTTCTCGCGTCTGGCCCCCTCCCATCGGAGATGTTGTCAATTCCATCGGGGCAGGTAGTGTCTCTCATTTGGCCGATGGACTTCCGTGGGAAATATGAGGCGCTCCAGCAGGAGATATCTGAGGATAGAGCTCGCAGGTCGGAGACCCAGGCGAAAGACTCACCCAGCTGGTCTGAGAAGAAGCGCCTACGTGCTTTTGCACGGGCGGAGAGGCGCAGGGGGAAACTTTGGGCTCCGAAGGGCAAGACGCTTCCTCTCCAGAGCCTCCTCGCTCCTGACGGTTCGGTGGTTTCCTCCTCCTCGGCCATGGTTAAGTCTCTTCGGAGCCACTGGGGCCCCGTTTTTGCGCCCCGTCACGTGTCGCGTTGCCATCTCAAGACCTATTTAGACAAGCGCGTGAAGCGATTTGATTTTTCAGATGTCGCCCCGCCCACTGTCTTTTCGATTGCCAATGTTATCGAACGGGCCAAACCGACGGCCCCTGGGCCAGATGGGCCCCCCTATGCCGCGTGGCAGCAAAGTCCGATGTCGCAGGAAGTTTTGTATGGGCTCCTGATTGAGCTCTTGAGTGGGTATCCCCCTTCCCGCCTCTTTGAACGACCTCCTCCTGATGTTTGCCCCCAAAGGTAGGCGGGGGCAGGACGCGTCCTCCGTGCTGCGCGAGCCACAGAACACGAGACCCCTGGCGCTGAAGAGTGCAGATGTGAAGATTTTAGCCTCGGCGTGTAACGAAAGGGTGAAGAGACAACTTGCGAAGCAGGCACACCCTGACCAACGCGGTTTTCTAGTGAAGATAAAGTTTTTAGATCATATTATATTGCTCGACACATCGGCACGCGTAGCCATCATGCACCCAGACGCCTGTTCTCGTATCCCCTGTCTCCTCTTCCTCGACTTCGGTAGTGCCTTCCCCTCCCTCCTCCACTCGTTCCTCTGGGCCGTGCTCGAGCGTTGTGGCAACCCGACAGGGCTGCTTCAGTTTGCCCAAGCCACATATGCCTTTGCGATGTCTCGTACGGCTGTCCAAGGTCAGTTGTGGGAATGCTGCACGATAATGTCTGGTGTGATGCAAGGGGGCCCCGCCTCTGGGACCCTCTGGGCCCTTGCGATGGATCCCTTCCTGAGGGACATGCGTTCCAGGCTTCGCAAACATCCAGGATGTGAAATTGGAGCATGCGCGGATGACATCGGTGCGACGGTTGCTGAATTGCAGGCCCTTTCCAGGCTTTCAGGTGTTTTTTTTGTGCGCCGCGGATTTTCTGGCTGGCCTCGCTCTCAAGATGCCCAAATGTCGCCTTGTTCCCGTCTCTGAGGCCTTCTCCTCCTCTCTCCAAGTGAAAGTCCAGGAGCGACTGGCCAAGCTAGTTCCGCGGTGGCGATCGATCCCGATCGTGGATACTGCCGAACATCTAGGCGTTTGGTCTGGTCCAGCTGCGGCGAAACATGTGTGGGCGAGGGCGTTTCGGGAGTGGGTGGGGGTGGTGAGGAGCATCGCTGAGACCAGTGCCCCTCCTTCGGTGGCGCTGTGCATGTACAATTCGCGAGCTGTTTCAAAATTCGGTTACCTGGCGCAGTTGTGCCCGCTACCCAGAGCCATAGCAAAATGGGGGTCCTGCTCATTGCATCAGATATTGCATCACCCGCCGTTTTCGATGCCGTTGGATTAATTGCTTGCATTGCGTCACTGGTCGAAGTTGAGGCCTTTGTTCATGCAGGCCCAGTCGGTGGCTGCGATGATACGGACTGCCAGGTGCACGGTCACGAATTGGAGGCCGCTCTGGTCCGAACTTCAGAAGGTAGCGGGGACGGCCCTCCCGATGACGATGTGGTTGGCAGACGTCTGGTCGCCTCCCCATTGGCAGTCCCCGCCGTGTGTTCAGGAGCTGGCGAGAGCGGATCGTGGCTTTCCTGGGGTGGCCTCTCTGAGGTCGGCGATCGCGGCGGCCCTCGTAGCTCTCGACGAGGCGCAGCGGGCGGACCCTCGTGCCCCTGTGCAGCGCACCCTCGCCAGATCCTTGGCCAGCTCTCTTTTTGTAGATGACTTCGCCCCGATCATCTGGAGGCGCCTGGCCAAATGGGCGTCTCGGACCCCTTCCCGTCGGGCTCGTGCGGGGGTGAGTTGGCCCGCGCTTCGTGACTGCCTGGCTAGCTTTCCCCCTGCGTGGCAAAGTTCGGTCATCAAAACTCTGGTTGGTGGGTGGACGACTGAGCGGAGGATGACACAGACCGACTGCCGCTGCAAATCCGGTTGCATGGACGCCTTAGACGCGCAAGCTCATTATATGGCGTGCC